>CM043016.1:168305461-168421545 GCA_023690525.1 Holotrichia oblita
TAGAATAACATGTTTTATTTTATAATTTTTAAACTAGTTGTTTGTCGCAAAAACATGGAGCAATATTCTTTGAACGCTCAAAGGTATCCTAAAAATAGGGAGTAATAATATTGACTTGTAATTGGGGGAATAATACACAATCACTATATTCAAAAATAGGAAGTAGGATAAGTATAATATTATGGTCGATTGGTGAAGACAGATATAATCAGATTATGCGTTGTTCAGTTCGTAGTGCACATGTTCATATTTTGAATTTTTTAATTATTAATTTATTTTTATTTGCAATAAGGTTAGGCTATTAAAAATAGGGTGAAGCGTATTGAGAAACTGGAACAAAAATTTTATTATTAAGTGTTAAATATGTTGATGCAGAAATGCAGATCCTTTCAATAGACTGCATGTCTATATTGCGCTGGTACTTATTCTTTCATCATCATTTCATCATCCGTTTAACACCTACCGAATAAATTTAGAGTGTGCCACGGCCAAAATTAATAGTACCTATTTGCACATATTTTTATTTATCTCTGACAGCGCTTTCTAGTCATTTAAATTCCTTTAATCGTCGTAATTAACTTTATAGAAGAGCTGTAATGTAGATATATAATTTGCCTAAGATATTACAATTAATTATGGTTATTGTCAGTATTGTATTTTTTCTCATAATTTTGCTAATTCTGTGAAATTAGTTGTAAGGTTCCCCGTACCTTATCTATAGATAATAGTACAAATTTACTTGATTGTGAATTTTGAACTGTTACCTATATTCATATTTTATTATGAATCGTGATTTTTTTTTTTTTTTATAAAAGAGATTTTATTAGTTCTAGTCTGTATTAACTCATAAGTTAAGTAGTTATTTTATATTGATAAAGCTATTAGAGTAATACTTTATTCAAATACTATGGATAGTTCATGAACTAACCAAGAAAACCAGATAATTTGTGTACGTTCTTGAGAATATGTATAGTTTACTTCTTTTTGGCTAATTTATACATTATCTAAGTATATAGTGTATAAACAAGTCAAATTCGTAGCTATTTTTGCTACTAAAATACCCGTCATGTTAGTTTATATAGGTACTATCCAGCTAGTATATGAACTAGCTAAGCAAGCACCAGAACTTCTATCTATATTAAAAATTTTGTAAAGTGATGGTTTTTCTTGAACTAATTTGCAATTATTACAGCTATACCGAATAATCTATAGTAATGTCTGATTGCCGATAGGTTGAATACGACTTCTGTAAATTAAACAATAACATGCAATACATTTTAAGGAAATCTGAAGCAATCTATAGTTTGTTTATATTTTTTCTATTTCCTTTATGGTCTTTGTATCTGTATGTATTCTTAATGTATTTATGTATAATAAGGAATATTAAGGATATAATGAATGCATTTAGAAATACTGCTCTTGCAATATTATCCATGTATATAACCTTTTAAATACGTAATCCACAAGAACAATTGCGTTTCTAAATGAAAGAAAAAATACCAATTTAGAGAAATATCATCGTCCTTAATTAATTAAATGAGTCGACGCACAGGGTCAACACCATCATACTGATAATGACGTGTTTCAATTAAAGGGCACCGCTGTAGATGCAGTAATTATGTCGTATCTCTTAGTATCTAATAGCACGATCATAATACATGCGTAATTTACTTCCATGCTGGAGTATAGCCGTTCTAATGCGATTTATTCTCCTCTTGACGTTTCAGTGGCTCCACCGCCAGGTTGCCAGCATTGTACGTCCGATGAAAGGCATTATTGTTTGAGCGGTAATTTCATTCATGACCACTGCTGCTGTGATAGAAGACATCATGGTGAGTAATGCAAACGTAGAGGTAACATGTGGAATATAAAAAACAAACTTGCGTTAGTCTTATTACAAAACAAGTTGCACATTTGTACAGTCAAATAATTTGTAAATGATCTCAAACAATACAATATATGTGATATTTACTTTCAGTATATCTGTATGGGGGTAAACCGTTTGATATATTCCATAGTATAAGCATTCATTGTATGTTTTGAATGTAATTTAATTTTAATTAATGTATGTAGTGTATGTGTAACAATAATTTATAGTTTAGTTTTCTAATTTGTTGGAAACTTCGCGCAGAAAAATGTCATCATCTCCTCGGAAAATTGAACCCTGACGTTATCTTTTAATACTGAACAGTCGCTTAACCACTGCAACTATCGACCCGAAAATTTATAGCGTAAGCGCTCAGTTGTATGCGCAAACCAACAATTTTTAGGACATTAAATGATTGTAACTTAAATTTCATTATACGGCCGACAACTACGGTACTTGCACTTCTAAAACCGCAGCGAATGTTGAAGTTCAAGTGGGCCTACCTACATCTGATGAGTCGAGGGATTGTGGCTTAGCAAATACTACATACTAATATATGTAGTCTCCGGCACAAGTTGACTCAATTAGAAGCTCTTTTATCAAATTTAGATTTACTGATGTAGTATGCTTGTCTGAACATTGGCTCTCGAGTGATGAAATTAAATGTATGAATTTTAATAAATATCAATTAGTAGCAAATATTCTAGAAATAACTTTAAATCCGGCGGTGTTGCTATATGTATATTCCAGGTAATGCTTTATCAAGCATATTATACAATCTCCGTTAGTCCAATTAAAAAGGAGTTTGAATTTGCCTGTGCTTGTTTCGAATTTGAATAGTACCAGTTTAATAATAATCTGTTTGTATAGGTCACCGATCAGGAAGATTTGATGTATTTGTTTGAGAATCTACTCTTATTACTTGAAGAAGTATTCGAAAGAAAACGTAATATTATAGTGTGCGGGGACTTCAGATATCAATTTTCATACTGACGATAATCGTTGTTCGAACACTATTAAATATTTTTAAATCATTTGACTTGCACCCAATGATCAATATTACAGCTACGTGTTTTATCCTAAGATATAATTGATAATATATTTGACAGTAACATGTTGAATTCAATATTTATACGATTTTACTTACGCCTTGTCGGCAGCGATATATGATTAATTATTTTGAATACAACAAAATTTAATGTCTGATAATTTTAATCTTCCCTACCGTTAAATTAACAATGGACATGCCCAAATTTTGTTTAATGAATGCCCGCTTTGTAATTCCTTTTGAATGCATTTGTTTAAAATTACTAGTGCAAAAGCCCCCGTAGTTGATTTGGGTGCATATATAACAACAATTCTATCATGAATGACATTTTAAGAAATTTGTTGAACTAGGAATTCAATTTCCTATTAATTTATACAGCGTGAATGATATAGAGTTCGGTACAAAAAAATTAATAACATGACAATCACTTGGGACATGCGCTTTTTCTGCACCCTATTTGTGTCATTTCCGCTTGAATTCCTTTTCGCGAATTCTCTAAGTTGATAGGTCTATTAGAATTTATCGTTTCGTAAATAACCTCATAGAAAGAAGACTCGCAAAATGTTAAAAATTAAGTAAGTTAATTTAAGTGGCTCTCACTAATGAAACTAACCTAAAATTGCATTTCAAAATCATTTTAGTTATTGCAAAATAACGAAGTAATTGAAATTAGGTTTTCTTGTCAAAAAATTACGTCTTAAATCTATAAATAAAAAAATAGAAGTTGTAACTGAATGTGAGATATACTCGTGTATATGAATTTGAGATATACATATGTAATAAAGAGTTTATGTTTTTAGTTACCTTATAATTATATGTATGTAGTATAACGGTGTGAAGTATCCTAGAGATTTAGTCGCAACTCGCTCTTCCTTAACTTCCAAATTCTTCTAATTTGTGTGTCGGGATAGTGAAAATCGTAGAGGTACTCTTATTCGTTTCTTAGGCCAGACGATAAATAATTAATGTATATAGAAGCACAAAGAACACGTTTTAGTTTTAGCAATATTTTATTAATAATATATTTGAACGAATCGCGAATGACTCTTCTTTGGTACCTATTTTTATTGCGTTTAGTTTAAGTGAATGGTTAAACTATAACTAAAAAACTATTGCCGTCGTTGCGCACCGTGCACTGAGTAAAAAAGGTGTTTAGTAGTATGACACAAACGATTACTTGGAAATTGGATCCCTTACACAATTTCTATTTCGAAATATGGTTAAATGCCGTATATTATAAACGTTTAGTCAAGTGCCGATTTGTATGCAGATGTTGCTAATATAATATGGAGAAATTTTACTGAATCATAAATTCATAATACTATATATACTTATCGGTAGCATAAGGAAGAATTTTGTGTAACCAACCTAGCTATTAAAACATTGACTAATGTTAATGGCTTTTTACGATAAAAAATAGTGTCAATTATTACAAGTCAGGTGGTGTTGAAATTGAAATAAATTTATTGCGTGGTAGCAGTTCGAATAATGAAAAATTTAAACTTCAAATTTAAAATTTAAACACAGCAGCATTCATCAAAATCTTGACTAAAGGGGCAACTGGTTCCAAAGTTCTTATTTGCAGAATGTCTATAGAAATAAGAATATGGAAAACAATATCATGTCGAAAAATAATTTAATTGTTCCTTTTGTGCATAGATACATTACGTATAAATCTTCCTTCGTAATATACATATTTCTCGTCATAATAGTGGTATTAATTAAGGTTGCATTTATATATTTCACAATTTGAAGAGAAACTAGGGCAAAAGTCCTCTCAACTAAAGTTATATTTCGAAATCAATACATATCACCAAATGTTTGACCTGACAGCATACAGCAAACTATTTTATTCAGTTGTCGCTTAATTTGATAGCTAGCCATGAATAAACGTAAATGATTAGATTTTAATAGATAGTACTAAATTATTTGACCACTGGAATTAATTGGCGTCTTGTTATAGAATTCTAATCTAAAGTTGTACAAGTAACCTATATATGGGGATTTTTCTAATTTATATATTTTTATTGAACATTTTCTGTGTTACATTATTTGCATACTTTTAAAATGAAGAATGTTTACTAAATCCTTCAAAATTTACTGAATAAACTGAACTTACTGTAGACTCAAACGTTGAAATAATCTGCATGGTATATTATAATATACCTTTTACAGTTACTAATTTGTGGCATCCTGTATGACTTATTTTTGAATATGCTACTCTTATAAAATTTGGAAAAAACTATTGCGAGAGTGAATTGGGGCTTTGAAAGTTTTGAAACTAACTAAACTTCAGTAATTGAAGTTTAAAGAGTGACTAATTTTTCAATGTTTTGAAATTTGTAGTAATATTAAATTTATTCTCGTTCGTTCACAATTTTAAAACAATTTTTGTTACATTCTGAAGTTTAGTAAAACGCGTGCTTCGTATTTTCATTAAAAATATTCTTCTTGGTAGGAAACTACAGCTACTGTGTGAATAGTTTAAACAGTTATTGTCCTCAACTAAACTTCCATTTTTAATTTAAATACCGTAAATCGAGCTGACAGTGACAGATTTGACACTTTTGATAATTTTTTCAGTTCTAGTTTTATAGCTGGAAGGTCGAGTAAATAATATAAAGTATTATTCAGCAAGTTTCATCATTTAGCTACTAAACAATGACGATGCGAAACAAAAAACAATTAGGCAGAATTTTGATGTATACTTGTCACATTCACCCCATCGCTCAGGGTGACTTTGCGACAGCATTGAAGCTTTCACTAGAACACAATGTGGCCTTTCTGTGGAGAAATTTTGGAACATTATAACCGCATAAATATATACCGGAAGGCTCCAAATTTTTACAAAATCACCTACTAACTGAATCATCAATATGTGACAAAGTCAACCCAAATAATAAAGTATCGTTTTGGCATCATTTATTTATAGAAAATGTAAGAAAACAACGTAAATTAAGATTTAAATACAAAGTATTGCGATGTATTTCATACTTAAGCAAAAGAAATTATGAAGCACATAGGACAGATCTTTATTACTTATAAGTATCTCCATTTTCTTGCGTTTCTCAGAGGGTTACTTTTTTTTCTAATTTCACTTAAAGCTTTTTTCGAATGATTTAAATAGATTGTTTTTATAAGGACGACTCCCCGGTAGCCCCTGATACTTCCGTGGCATTTCTAAAATATGTACCAATTTTTTTTTGTGGTGGGTGCAAATAATTACATTAAAAAAATCTCACCCTATTAGTACCAAAAGGTGTCACAATCTCACCTCGATTATTTGTTGACATTTTTATTTCGTAGAGCATAAGTAGTTTATTTTAAGAAGAACAGAGAGGTGGTGGCACTTACTGCTTCTTAATAGATCATACTATAACACTATCATATGCAAAAATAAATGAAACAAATAGTTCAAGTTACACAAGACAAAGTATTGCAACTTTCTGATAAAGTAAAAATTGCTTATCTACCTTAAAAAATATGTTTGTTGTAAAAAACTGCAGAACGATCGCGAGACATAATACGTGGCACTGGTTCAAGCGTTTACCGATGCATGTGCGAAAGGTTGCTACAATAACATAATAAATAGAGATGTAAGAATGACTTCTTCAAAGGAGAGTGATGCTGTCACAAAGTCGCCTGAGTGTCACAAAGTCACCTTGTTTTACGGTAATTGTTTCTACAGGTCCGTATGTGGAACTCAGGGATAACTAAAATGTACGGTATATTTTTAAAGATCTTTTAAATCACCACACAAGGCTTCCTCAAAACATGAGACATCATCAAGGTTATGTTTTTTTCTTATGGAACATTTTATATTTAGACTTAACTATATCTAAAACTATCAGAGGTTCGAAGCGCTAGAACATGTGTTGTACTAATGGTAATATTGTTTATTGAAACATAACTATAACTAAACCAATCACCGATAATGAACACAACAAACAGGAAGTACTGCAGTCTGTTATTGAAAAATCTAAACACGTGTAAAGTAGTAGTTGCTAATGAAATAGATGCAAGTCACTGTAGTGTGTGAGGAATTCTTAACAATTGTCAATATCAACCATTTTACAATCTAATGTACCACTATTTAAAAGTGTTCGGGAAGTAAATGTATTCATTATATCAATATGTTAACGTTTAGGTATAAGGAATGCTATAGGTATTGGAGATCTAAAATGGCAATACGAAAATAACTATATACACTACCGTCCATAACTGAGGGATCAGTAGCATACAAATTCGTCACTTTAGTCATTTACCTGCCCAAATAGCCCCAATCTAAATAAAATATGTTTTGGTACGTTTGCAAGATATTTACAAAGGAAATTGCATAAATCCCTACAATAAAGAACAAGTTTTCAGGTAAGAATAAACAAGGTTCTGTTAATCCATTTATGACCTGCAGAGGTACAAAGCCCGTTCTTATAAAAAGAAATCGGTAAAGCCACTTATAATACTGCAATATTTACGTAATTATTCTACGAATAAAGTATTTAGATATTTAGGATATGAAACACTCATTTATCATAGAAGAAGTACTAGTTTGTGCTTTAGTGCTATCCGATCAACTTGTCATACGAGTACATAAGATAAAGAATTGTTTATCGCGAAAGAATGGGAAAATTAAACGAGTTGAATGCAGAGACACGTAGTGCTGTCATTACTTTACATAAAGAAAATTATTCGTTGCGGCAAATTGCGAAAAAACTTAAATTAACTTACTGAGCTGTCCAAGGAACAACGCAATCCGGAAAGCGATCCGGAAGACCCAAAATAACGAACCCGGTTGAAGATCGACGATTGGAAGTAATATCCAAAAAGAAATCGACGCCTAACAGCTCCACAGATTCGAGCTCAACTCAATGAAAGCCGCGAAACGCCAATGTCCCTTACTATGGTAAAGAGGCGCTTAACAAAAACAGGGTTACAGGGACGCATTGCTGCTCGCAAATCGTTACTGAGACCACAAAATCGTCAGAAACGGTTGCAATGGACTAAAGAGCATCAAAATTGGAACATCGATATGTGGAAAAAGTGTTAAAGGACTGGTGAGTCAAAATTTCAAATTTTTTGCAATAATTGGAGTGTTTACGTTCGACGCAGACGGAGGTGAAAGAATGCGTGATAATTGTGTTGTGGCTACCGTAAAGCATGGAGGAGGTTCACTGCTAGTTTGGGGAGCATTTTCCTTCGACGGTGTTGGAAATCTGCATCGAATCAACGGAATATTAACAAAGAGCGGTACAAGGTCATTTAGAAGAACATGCTATTCTTTCAGGGTTGCGATTGATTGGAGAAGGGTTTCATTTTCAAGCAAGATAATGACCCAAAGCACTCTGCCCGACTTTGTAGAAACTATTTGGAGCAAAAATAAGCAGATGAAATACTTGTTAACATGATTTGGCCTCTACAATCGCCAGACCTCAATCCTATTGAGTTTCTCTGGGATGAGGTGGATAGAATTGTGAGGGGAACATTGTCCATGGTCACAACAACAGCTTTGGGAACATCTCCAAGAGGCATGGAACGCAATTCCAGTAGAGACACTTCAACGAATTGTATTAAGAATGCCCAAAATATGTAAACCAGTTATTAAGTATGGCGGTGGATATTTTCTGAGGAATGAATTAAAATAATTTTATTTTTTATTAAATATTATATGGCTTAGAATTTGTAAATATTACTTTATTTTTTAAGAATTCAACTTTGGTTTGTTAGAGTTACATAATTTTTTTAATATATGCATCGACTAATTTATTATGTTGCGTTGTATCATTTTCTTCTACTGATCCCTCATTTATGGACGGTAGTGTATATATTTGATGATTCTAAACAAACAATTTATACATAAAGAAGACCAATTGTAGGGAAAACGAACGATGGTACGGTTCACTTAGGTAGGTTTCACAGTCAAATGTAGCGTCTCTATGTATGCTAAAATTAGTAAAATAATGTATAATTGAGTAGGCCTAATTCAACACCCAAAGTCAGTAGAGTAGACGTAGGATAAGAGAAATGTAGTTATGAATATGTCATGTAAACAATACAACCGTTGATTGGATACGCGCACTGAAAACATTTGGGAATAATGCGGTCAAACTAGTTATCAGACTATAACGGCGATTTTAGGGATTTTGCATAAAGTTTATAAGCGAAAAGCAATAACTGTCGCAGTATACGCTGCGTCTGCATGATTGTCATGCATCAGTAATAGTTGAGCAAATGGAAATGTGTGTGCTGACTTCGATAATATAATCTTACTTCGGTATTGAACGCGGGAATACTATAAATGTGAAGAATATACGATGAATATATTTAATACTGTATTATAATGGTAAGTACTTACTCTAACAGTATAAGCACGTCAGCAGGTATATAATGTAATATAAAATAAATCTATATAACTAAAACGGAGACATACATTTTCAAACACATTTTTGTTCTCTAAAATCGCTATTTGAATTCCTACGCATCCTAGTATCATTGAATATTTTCTTGTGTAAACGGAATATAAATTGCCGTTTTATGTAAAGTCGTATGGATTTTGGTCCTTCTACGCAACGACAAAGGCAACTTTATCCCGCACTCTTGTTTATACGTAAACCATGCTTATGAAGGGCCTTCTACAACTGCTGACACGAAAATAGATAAAAATCTTACCTTTGTTTTCTGCCGGAAATTTTAAACCACACGACATTTATTAATGCAAATGACAAACTAATATATGAAAAGTAAACTAAGGTGCTATATATACGTTTTATTATAGCAAGAAAATAAAAACTGCGCAAGCTTTACAAGTTCCAAATAACTTCCAAATCAAAATAAAAAAATAACTCTCATCGTTATTGAGAAACTTGAATGCAACACTTTTGCTTTGATTTAATCTAAATAAATATTTTAATTCATTAGAATGAGTAAAAAAACAGATTTTTGTGCATAAAATGCGAATAAAATTACGCAAATATAACAATGTTTCGATTTTTGTACGTGCAATACATGAAACAATCATATGGGTTTGCCTAATGAGAACATTTTAACAGTAATACCCATGCTTACAATTTGCCACAAATATTTCTGTGTAGAAATACATTCCGTAACACGATAAAATCTTGACGAATATGAATTCCGTATATGCATACATATACTCCTCATGTTTACATTTGCTTGAACTATTTTATTATAAAGAAGCTAAAAATATGCACCATATATATACTAGTCAGTGCACGTAGTCTCTGGTCTACAGTTTTTGTCATTCCCATTTGGTAGCAGGCTTGTAACCTGCAAAATTAATCAATAAGTAAGTATTGAGGTTTTCATACACATTATATACCAAAAAATTTAAAAGCTCATTCTGTATAGATTCAGTTCTATCAATATGCACCGTATCCATAGGATTCCCAATCCAGAACCTTGCAGTAGGTTATTGACTGAAAACGCGTCAAATAGTGTCAAAATACATTTTAGCTTAAGACTCTAGATTTAGTCAAAGAATTTTAGCGGTTTCAGGGGTTTCGTAGAACACTGATTACAAAGTAACTATTCCATATATTTGAATTCGGTTTTCGCTACAAACAATGTTTGACTTTTTCAAAAATGTAGCACTATAGACGCATAGACTTTCAGAACATTTCAGCTATAAAACAAATCCAAAATAATAGCCCTATTTATAAAAATAAACTCATAATCATATTTCTGCCGAACCCTTTCATCGCAAATTGTCTAGCTTTTTTCTCGTCGTAAGTCGGCGACACTCTTAAGCAAATTTACGAACATAATGTGGAAAGCGTGGCGACCACATTCACATATGTGTTAGTTAATTACTTTATAGTTTATTTACTGTGAAACTCTTGAAAATGCTAAAATTCGTGCACTGAATCTGGAGCCTTAAGTTTAGAAAGACTAGATAGAGGATAATGTAATTCATTCTGAAATCTATAATACTAGATAGTTTATCTAGAGCATAATAAAATTCTATTCGTAAGAGTTTTTTACTGCTAATGAATCTAAACTTTCCTTATTAATATGTAGGTATATTTATTTGATCTTAGATTTCTGAAGCTTTGCTTAAATTAAGTGATTCTTCTAACAGTATATTTCATTGCAATGTTTTCATTTCGCACCATAACTTCCAATGGACGAAAATTCAATCTACTTTAAACCTTCCACAAGCGGTACTTTGTTGTTTTTCATCCATTCTATAGCTTCTTACACCATTCTACTGCAACAAAAAATCTTGTCCTAAATACAACTAGTTGTCCATGACTATTAAAAGCAATTCGTCTAAAATTTATGTGTGTGTGTGTGTGTTTATTTCCATTCACAATTACTTTAATGAAATCACCTTTTCTTTTTTCTTCGAAAATGACATGCTGATCTAGAATATAAAAAATGATACAGCACATTTTATCTTTTCTCTTCAGACAATCCAAGAAGGAATGCTCCACATTATTTTGCGAGTAACCTAATTTTTAATATCCCAACCAGACTTCAGCGCTCTATTGTGTTGCATACGATTGCTGATGTATCCAGTTCTCATGTTTTTTAGTCTAACTTAATTCTTTTCTCTCATTGTGGTATTTACAAATGTGTTTTTGCTGTGAAACAAGCTCGTCAGTTTTAATAAGATCTTCGTATCAAAATCTTTGCTGTTTTGCTTTTATTTTGTTAAAATTGGAAAATAAACCTTGTAGTTTTCATTTTATGAACTTTCTCGCGACAGGTGATCTTGCAATTCCTTCTCGTAAACCTCGTAACTTAACTGAAGATATCTAACGCGTCGGTTTTTGTCAACAATTATTGTCCTTCATACTCTGATTGTGAGTTTGTAATTTCACTTTTTGTTTCACATCGTGACTCTAGAGCTGCTGATGTGTTGATGTCCAATTTAAAAAGCACTCTAGGCTATTTGGAGATAACTGTAATAAATTCACGGCTACTGGAATAGGTAGAATTGGTTTGATGAAAAAGTAAATTTGTTCATTTGTTTCCTTCCCGGTTATCTTAAATTAAGAGAAGCGGACGAAGGTGAGATACCTGGAGCATGTCAGAACTCACTTTTACATAATCAGATTCTTAGATCGTTGATAGCTACAGTCTGTGACCAATTTCTAATCCACCGACGCAAACTTACATGTGAGTTAACTTAGAAAGCTGGCAAAGTGTGATTGCCTTTATTAAATTATTTTGAAGTTTTCTGACAACATCAATCTGACGGCCGTCATGTAAGATATACATATAACAAGCATTCGATATAAAATAGTAATGGTAAACTAATATGTTTCGCGGTGTTAATTCCATAGGTTTGATCATGTCAAAAATTTTGACGATCTCTGTCATCACTGAGTAGCTGTTGCACCACTACAGCTGTCTATCCGTTCTTGATGGTATTTTTAATACTGCAAGCGCTTAAATATTCCACAACACATACATATTTTATTAATAAAAAGTACCATCAAGGAAACATTTATTCCTCCCCAATTTCAGATACATTTTGCTGAATTATTTTAAACATATGAGTGTAAAATTGTCCATCATCAATGAGCTTAACGGCTACAACAAAAACAAAACCTGCTTTAGGAACCTTCATGTATTCTCTCACCGAAGTTCCTTCGCGTGATTGATGCTTTACTATCCATGCTCCCGGTGAAGCTTGCAACATGAATAGTGGACACAAGTTTTAACTTTTGATGTTGATGGTAGTGAAAGCATATAGCGTTTCAAATGAAAAATATTGCTTAATTTTCAGCCACCTAGAATTGACTTTGCAGTAGCAAACAGACGAACTAGTTTCTTCTTAAAGAGTCGTGTTTGTCAACAAGTTCAATACATACTACTGGAATGATTGGTGTTTTGTAGATTGAAAATAGGCCTCTGCTGGCAAAAATGATAAAACTGGATTCAAACTAGACTATCAATCAGAAACATTATAAAATAAATAATGTTCCGATCGATTTTTTCTCCTTTTCAAAATCAAGCACATTATTCCAGCTACTAATGCAAGTCCCTAGCATGATTATCTCAACGAGAGCTTTCGAACCAAAGTAACTAATTTGGCCATTTTGTAATTGGTTTACGCGTACAACAAAGGAAGGTTTGTTTGAGCTTTTATCTCTTGTATATGTCACATCTACTGAGTATAAAATTCAACAACATGGACGTTTGTCTTGTGTGCTGCAAAATTATTAAAATACCATTACATTTAACACAAAAACCATCTAAGTTGCCTACAGTACTACCTAAAAATATAGAAAATATAAATGGAGCAAAGAAGCATTCAAGGTTACAGGTAGTTAACGTGCGCCTGTTTGTAGGGCAAGTGGCTACACATTTTCGAAGATATCTATCGAAGGACCACGAATAAAGAACAGTAGTCTGGCGACCTCAAAAGATCCATCTGAGTGCCGAATATGTTTTGTACAATTACCAGTTGTTATATACAGGCAAACTATGTCGAAACCAACATCTATCAAAACAGGTGAAAATGAAAAAACATCAGTCTAGTTTCTTATTTGCTAAAGGTCATTTAAATGGAAACTAAAGGGGTATTTTAGTACAAGGTTTATTTACAGTTAGTTTCTGCGGTATGTGGCAAACTCTAGTCTATAATGAAATCACATTCTGAACTAAACAGGTTGAAAGGTATATTCAATCAATTAATGACATTAAAAAGATTTTTGAAAAAGTTATTTTTTACGTGATAGATCTAGCGATTGTCAATATAACTTGTGTGTGTTGTTCTCATTAGTGTACGAAAACACTTATAGATTTATGTTTAATCAAAAGATATTTTAGGATGTCGATCTATGTATACATATATACATACATATATCTAGTTTGCAGTTAACACATGCATAATAATAATCACATCATAAGTTAAGGATAATGTGTTGTTTTTAGCGTTGCGGCTATTGCAACAAGAAACAATATTAAACATTTTTTCGACTTAATACATTAGGCGGTAATTTATGCGAAACAAATACTGGAAAACAATTTAAGTTTTATAATGCTACAATAAATTACCGAAACCGAAATGCTTCTACATAATAATATCATTTTAAACGATAGATATTCAAGTTTAAATGCCTGGTAGAATATGTAAATTTTTATTGTAATTATAAGCATGTCTGCGTTAGTAGAAAATAAACATGGTAATAAAATTTCCTGTAGACGCGATTATCGCTAGCCCTCAACGCACGCTAGCATGTAATACGTTCGAATCACGCGAATGTTTTCAGACACAGCGCTATTTTAAAAGTTATGCGAAAGAACTGCGAAAAGGACAACTTATATGTCTTGAGATATCGAGGAGGTACTTACCGCAAATTGCGAAAAGGTGAACACACAAATATATCTTATACTGCTGATATATAAGATTAATAATAAATAAATGTGATGATTAATAATAAATTAATGTTTAATGAGAACATTAACACATCGTCAATTGCTGTTATACCTTCTGAAAAGGCACTAGAAACTAAACTGAAGGTGTGCTAGTCATAAATGGTATTCAAATAAAAAAGTTTCAATCATTTTGCACATCAGTGCACTGCTTGAAAAGCACTCAATCCCTCTTCAGAATAAGCAACTGTTCCGCTTTATGTGTACGGTTGGAAAAGGTGGAGATGTGTAGATACATATTATTGTACGTCATAACAGTTGTAGAAATTGTTCCAGTATAACTGTTGCGAATAGATCTGTGCGTGCGAGTAGATATCAGTCATTCACAATTTAATTTAATTCATAATTGTTCTAGAAGTTATATTATTTTTTAAATGTTACTGTATAATTATAAACTTTAATAGGAACATTATATTATATCTTTTACTGTCAATTTATCTGTTATAACGGTTTACGTCAAAGAAAAGGGCCGACTGTACCTCTAATCTAACCGAATTTCTCTTCTATAAATTGAAGATTTAGTAAGTAAACACCAAAACCGTTCAAATTCAATATAGAAATGAATTTCATCGCGCGACAAAGTCCTCTAACAATAACTCCAGCAATTTTTCGTTAATGTAATTATATATCATGAATTACTGAAATCCTTCGCCTCCTGCAAAGTTTAGCTAATGAAATCGCAATACGGCAAACTTGTTTATGAATTTATTGGGCGTGTAAAATTAAACTTATCTTATTAAGTGAAGTATAAGCTGTTCATCTAATACAATTAAGAGGATATCAAGAGAAATATTATACTCGTTTATATTACTGCTGGATATTTTAGTTATAAAAATTCTTCCTGTGTTTTTATTTCGTGGTGGTTGAATTGCGTCTCTTTCTTCATTCTGTCATAAAAGTTTATCTATCGCCTCCTTATTGTTGAGGTATGGTCCTTATAGTACTGTTCCACTCTGCCATAAATTTTTGTAGTTGCAGAAAAATTTCAAGTGAATATTATCTTTTATTATGCACATAAAGATTTCACCATGCTATATTTAATGTCATACCACTGTACGTTTAGAAATAGTAGTAGATGAATAATATATACCTTCACGTACAAAAGCAAAATTTGGTTTAGTATAAATTCATCATAACTTAGTGTATCCAAAAAAAGTAGGTTTTTTCCAACAGAATTAGCATTGGTCGTAGTTGTAGTCACCGTGGAACAGGGACACCTTAGGATGCCGTCGTATAAAATCTGCAACCCTTCCTATAAAAAGTATTGGCCGACTCAAAATCCTGAAGTACTACCGAGAAAAAGCCGAGCATTTGCAAGCCATGTTCTACACAGATTAATATTGGCTGCGGTCTCCTTTTTGAGAATCGGTAATGAGCGCTTGATGTTTGTTCTAAGTTTGTTATCAAATTAACCATTACTTGTATGTCTGTCATTTGGAATGATCTCGGACAACTAAATCGTCTATAATATCCCCGGTTTAGAAGCACATCAAAACTTACAACACCAGTTCACCAGAGTTCAAAATCATTGAAGTTTCCCATTAGCGCTTTCCAAACCACACTCAATGAATTCATTCTCCATACTGTAGATCTAGAGTACCAACAACTTCTGGTACTAACAACAGAAAAATGTATGATTTCTCGTATTGGTAGAACAATAAATATGCTTTCGACCTTTAGTACCCTAGTTAGACCTTTAGTACCCTAGTTTCTGAGAGATTATTTTGGTTTTAAACATTTTGTTCGTTTTTAGATGGTAGAATTTTTTATACAGCCTTGCTAATAGATTATAGGCAACGCCTATGACGGTGTAAGGTTCGGAATAAACATACGAAAAGATACATAAAATTAAGACTACTAAATATGTGATTTTTGTCAATGAAATACATACTTCAATGATATTAATTTAGCTATAAGGGAGGTAGTGAATTGGTGGCGTAGGGCTAGTCCACTTGCTTTATGGTCTCAGTTTCATTCCATCCACTGTGAGCTCTGGATGTATTCCTATTGATTTCCGTTAACCGTGCTTATGCGCTAGTTCTTCTACAAACAGCAATGCTTAATCAAAGGCAGTCCAATAACAAGACAACAGCACTAAATACTGATTTAACTATGAGTAACAGTGATTAGAACCAACATGGGACTGCGTACAGTCAAGTCTCCAGAAAATCACATATGATTAGCAACCAAATAGTTGCGAATAATACTGACGATGTTGAATTTGATTAAACAGAAACGCTATTTTGTTACATCATTTGTATTGTTACTGATAATCTACACTCTCTGCTAGATAATTTAGTAAATTTCGCTGATACAGTTTCTTTAAGCAAAGTGCTACAAACTCTGTTTGGTGCCTATAGTACTATAAATTAGAAGAAAAATATACATACAAATAATTTACACTTTAAAAAGTTTTAATTCAACGACCTAATACGAATCAAGAAATAAAATCCAATTTGAAGAAGCAGAAATTGCAGTTAAGAAGGGGTGAACATTGAACAAGATTGTAAGATAAAACATTCTAGTCCATTTATCCTTCACGCGCGTACTACATCGTCCGATTCAATTGGTAAACATCCAATATAGTGATTTTAGTAGGTTTCCGATTTCGGCAGACCGTCGCGTCGTGTACTCGAAGTTTGATTCGTAGTCGATATTATCGGAGAAAAACGCCAACAATACAATTTAGCGTACTACTCCCTGTAATCCGGTTACGTCTTTTGCTACCTGTTTTTTTCACCGTGATACCATCGACATCCGGAACGATAAATCTGGCACTTTCCTTCGCAGTCGTTGCGCGTATCGATCGGGAACATTTTCCAAGATAATCGAAGAGGAAACTGCTTGTAATTTTGGAGATTTACATAAATCACGTTTGTGAAGATCGGAATTTATGATCTCAGTGTTGACTGCTCTACATGTGCATTTTAATGCAGCGCAGGTATTACGTTGTTTTTGAATGATTGCTGTTCTGGTAAATGTTCGTTCATATTTCAACTTAGTATTTAGTGAACTGGATAAATGTATAGCTCTGTTAGTTTAACCAGTTGCATTGTAAATAGAAAAATATAGTAGTAATGTACAGTTATATCATTAGAGGAATTTTTTCAGATGAATTACGAGTAAAATTTTATATGTTGTGTTGTTTTGGTTGGGCTATTGAGAACAACAAATTTGAACTCAAAATACTTCTCCGTATTGATTTTATTTCCTTTCTAGGTCAATGAAAAGATGTTAATATAATTTAGTAAACGTTGGGTAACTTACATTATTACTCTGAGAATTCATATGGGGACAATGAGGGAACTCTTCCAAATGTGCGTCGAATATAGTGCACACGGTATTCGAATATGCAATAGAAACATTATATTTGAATTGGGGATTATAAAGGGATGATATGTTTTATGAAATATAATTATCTTGTATACAACGCGCTGGAAACTTGTGGTAACTGATGATAACAAAGGCAAAAAAACTCAGATTGGTCAAGAAACTCCGAGAAAAACTGACCGTTCACAAGCAATATCGATGAAAATATATTAGTATATGTGCTATGAATTGATGATCTTTGGTTGTTTAGCGTACACAAAAGTGAACTTCATTCATACAAAATAAATCTCAACGTAAATATTTATGTTACACACAATTAATCAATGATAATATAACCCAACAAGGGTCACGAGATACGATATTAGGGAAACGGATGTACCTAGAAATTTGAAACAAATAAATTGTTGAGTAAATCGACTAAGACAAAATGTTGGAAATTATTTTCGAGTTTCTGAAATAGCCTCCAGGGGGCGTAATTGCCATCCTGAATTTTTAAACCCCGTTTTCTGCAAAATTTTCTTTATTAATGATAGTCATAGTGAATACTACTTTAAAAACTGAGACTAATTCAAATATTTTTTGTTTAATGCTTTTTACTCTATCTCTGAAAAGAAACTGGTGGGGGGCACTAGAATATTTTCAGAAATAAATGTCGATAGCTCTAAAAAGGCTTAACGTATCTTAATAAACTTGGAGTCGTTAAAAAGGGGTTTCCTAGACTATCAATTGAACTGTGAGTGAGGTGATTGTGTTTGCTTACCTTGCCGCCAGATGGCGTTTTCTGACATAATCGCAAAAAAATTAACTTACTGCAAAAAAATTAAATGCAATGATATCACTTCTCTACGTCATTACATAGTCAACCAATAGCCCTAACAAGCCAGTTAGAACAGCATCTCAATATCTTTATCCTAACCTAAGATATGAAGAAAAGAAATTTATACTAAAAAAAAAATTACATTTTGGGGAAGCATTTCCACTTTAAGGTTTGTTATTAATGTCTAATTATTCCTAATTTACCAAATAAAATGCTAATTTATTATTTGGGATGCCAAACATTATTTTAAATCGAAATAAAATTTTGTTATTTATCTTTATTACTTTTTACAATACTAGTGATACTATGACACTCTCACTATTAGTGCATCTCCTTACTGAACGTTACGACTACTGCCGTTACACATTCTCAGGGTACGATTATTCTTATACTATGTACTATGCTTTTATCTATTAACGTGTTGCATGTTTATATTCACAAATTGACATGTTAATATAATAACTTGTAGCAATTAAAGTTCATGTAAAAGTAGTATATGTAAATATAAAATCAATGTTAGAATTTTAGCTAAATTCTAGCTCACAGGATATATGTATAAGATTGATCCTAATGACATCCGCAAGACCGGTTTATTAATTGCAATGCACCAACAAGCTTGCTCTATCTTCCCTAATTACAGATCCAAATTAGTGAGCTGAGGAACTGACTCAAAGCTAATGAGCCCAGCTTCTGCAAAATAAAAGAAGTGTCGGAGCGATTGCAGGTGTATGCACTGCAATGCGCTAATGATGAACGTTTAAACTAAGGTTCTATAGATTTCAATGTTATGAACCTGTGCGTACCGTACATAAGATAATTTAGCAGAGTAAGCCAAAAGTATTTCCAACCACATCTAGCTAAATAAGATATACATATATTATTTGCGGTTAGAGAATCAAAGATGTAATATGTAAGAAGTGCTGACCTAAATAAAGAGATATGATTATTTTTTCCTGGTCTCAAAAGGGATTGTAAAGCGGATATTGGATTTGTTACAGAACAACATTTTACTAAATAAAAAAACGTCTGTCGCGAACTCGATAAGTTCAATTTTGATAATGTGATATAGGTCACTATCGATGCCGGTCTTTATTTGTAGTTAGAAAGCGTTAAGTAAATTATATAACATACACGTTGTTTTTGCAGTATTTTCCATGACAAAATAACATAAAATGTAGTCTTCTCTTGATGTTGAAGATCAAGTCAGCTACGACATGTTCAGATCTGTCTTTTTGAGTGGCTTCAGTATTGGTTTTGATTCTCTGCTTCTGATGTTTTGCTCGATGTGCACGTGAGATTGAGAAATAAAATATAATGTACAAAGAGATCTGCACAAAAGAAAGAAACCGTATAAACAAGTACCGCCCGAACTTTTTATAAATGCAGCAAAAAAAACCTGACAATAAAAAATCTTAGAAACCTTTTCTGTCTGAACGAACGAGAAAAATTCAAATCGATGCAGTTTACATGCTAAAAATAAACTTTATCAAATTATTCAAGCAAAACAAGAATCTGCAGATTATTAGATAATCTTGAAAATATCAATTGCTGTTGTGAAATTTACAACACAATCAATGCATTAAGGCACGTAATACATATGCATAAAAAAATAAAAAAACTGAAAACAATCGACCAAGAAGAATTTAGATCGATTAACACCATGTTGGGTTTATGAAATCTTGGAAATCATTATAAAAGACCAATTATTTGAATACGGTAATAAAAATAAGATAACGATTACTTTCAAATGAGGTCTTAAACAAGATCACATCTGCAAAACAGTAATAGTAGACATACATATGTCACAAATGGTAAAAAAATGGATAAAAAAAAAGTATGATCGCGATTTTCTTAAACTTCAGGTGAGCTTTTAAAACAGTCCACAGAGAATTTTATTAAAGAAAGCAGAATTAATAGAGACCAGGGACAGTTAATTATTTGTCTGTTATTTGGAGGATAGATATCAAAAAGTAGAATACAAAGCCCGTATATTCAAAAAATAAAACAGGGTGTACCACAGGAAACAGTATTGCAGGTCTGCTTGGATATATCCGAAGCAATGACTAGCACGTTAAGCTCTGAGATTAATGCACTGCAGGACATGTATTGCATGTTGAACTAGATAGAGAAAGAAAACATAAGCAGGGCTTCTCAATTCATGAAGTTATTGCCTCCTTTCTTCGCCTATTCATGATGAGAGTCAGGATAACCAAAGTTACTGCTTTGGTAAATTTTTCGTAGTACTAATTCTAAGAAGGAGACTACCGCAGCAAAGTTTGGCAGACTGGAAGTACATACATACAGATCAACCTGCGATGTATGGGTAAGTATGGCTCGATTACTAGTGGTGAGGAATTACACTAACATAGTAAATGCAAAAAAATAGTTCTCACCTGACTTTAGTTCACCTGAAGTCACTTCAGGACTGATTTAGGGAAACAGAGGAAGAAATGAATTGCCTACACATACCATACATTGCCAACTTGCGCTCTCACCTATATTTTAGTTGTAAATTTTGTAACGTCTTGCAACAAAATAATGTATTAACCCCTATATTTAATTGATCCCTTTATGTTCTTAATTTAGATCTAACGTGTACATTCAACATTACCTACTAATTTTTGTGTTTCATTGTATTACCAAGGTTCATGTTGTTAAAGCAAATATTATGACTACTATTACATATGTATACATATCTTCGCAAATACTGTAGCGCCATATTTACGAACGGTGAAATCTCTAACACATTTCAGATTGTTGTTTCAACGAAGAATAAAATGGATGATATACTATGGAGAAACGCTTAAAGAAAATAGTTCATATATGTATGTATATGTGATTATTTCCGTATTCATTACAGCGAACTACACAGCTTCGTATTCCTGGTATTGAATACAGAATGAAATGTGTTACAGAGATAAGCTCGTCAGAGCTCATATATTTTATCGCGCCCACGTCAGCGTTACTTGTTGACTTATACCATTTCTCCGGAACTCATAAAGCCGCGTAAATGTAGAAAAGCGTACGGTTAAAGTTATGATAATTTTGATGGAAATTTTGATGTATTTTGCAAACAGGGTTAGTAATGATATACTTGCTGAGGTTATAGTGCCAGATATTTTAATTGAATTAAACATTTTGATTGAATACATTTATTCGAGGGATCACTTGTCGTCGAGTATGATTTTCTATTTATGTACTATCGCGAGCATTTTAAACGACTCAAACTGCCATAAAACGTATCTATTCCTTACTTGGAGCAATATTCAGGTAAATATAACTGGGCAACTGTAATAAGCCGTATAGCCGCAGGCCGGAGGGTAGACATTATTTAAAAGAAATCTAAGCCAAAACAATTATGAATATATTTGACATGAATATGATGTACTGAGCGAAAAGGCAGAGCCGTACTCAAGTTAATTGAATAAGAGAAAATGTCATCATTTTTTCTGGGAAAATATTGATCTAACAACAATTATTGCAAAAATTATAAACTTACAGATTAGGACACGTAATTATGGAAAGAATTTAATATTATTTTTATTAGTATGTGGTCAATGTTTTAATTAAAACAGCCGATAATAGATAACGTATAGAAATATTATGTGATTAACGTCTTTTTACAAGAAGTCTCAAATTAAACAAGGTATACTTCTAATACTAAAATATCTATTATTTCTATGCCTTTTTGAAATTTTATTTAATATGTTGGTTTTAATTGAAATAGTACTTATAATTTACTGACATTAACAATACAAAATTTGATGAAGAAATATAGTTGTTTATAGATGCACGTTATGGTTATATAAAGAAGATTAATGATAATATTTGTTGGTGTTTGTTTTATCGGATTCTTGAGAACTTTAAACGTTTGTATAAATACGACAGTTATATTAATTTAATAAGAATTTAAAGCTAATAATAATAGTTCTTAGAACAATTTGCACTACTGAAGTAAATTCAATATAATTTCTTAATGTAGAACTAGTTGTCAACCGTCAACTACCTGGAAAATGTTGAATTTATAAAGACCAGTCAGGTGCCGTGCAATACGTTTTCAATTGTCTCGTCCAATAAAATGTTCCTAAATCAACTGATAATTACATTAGATATATTTCGCCCTATTAAAAATTTAATATATATTCAGAAATAAATATTTCTTTAAATTGATATTTAATTTTTATCATTTCTTAATGTTTTGCAAACATTGTTTTTCCTTCATCAGATTTCTATAAACACAATAGTAATATTATATACCGGGTGTCACACGAAAAAACGCCCCGAGCTGTAGCTCTGTTATTTACATTCCGATTTTTATGAGTCAGGTACCAAATGAAATGGCTTGATGAACGCTATGTTTGGATCTGTATTTGCTTTTCTCCAAAGCCGTCTTTATTTTTCGCGATTGTCAACTTTTTTTTTCAAATTGCTCGATATATATTTTTTTACTATGTTGGATAGATATTCTTTTATGAATCCATTGATGTGCAATACATCAATTTTACTTGTAAACTTAGAAGAAAAAAACATAATTAAAACACTTTCTGGGACCTTCTTTTAAAATCACTTTTATTATACTGTAGTGTGCTGTGGAAAAGTAGCTATAAAAAATAACGCATTGCGCATATGTGACTGTCATTACTGACTTTATTTCAAAAAGAAAAAAAAACAAAACAAAAAAATTCAAAACTAATAAATTTCACAAATATTGTTCGAATTGGTTACCGTCATACTCAATACAAGTAGCATCTGCGTATAACACCGCGGGTGGCATTTAATATAAAATTATTAGGTATATCTTGACAGGCTTGATTATTCGGTTCCTTAACTCGTTTATATTCTGTGGCACTGTTAAATATACAAGATCTTGAAGATATCCCCAAAGCCAAAAATCTAAAGGTGTAAGCGATCTGGTGAACGCGCCGGCCAACTAATAGGTCCATATGTGCAACCATTGCTCATTAAAATTGCGATTGAACCAGCCAACGTTTATTTGTGCATTATGGGGAGTAGCACCAAATCCTGTTGAAAATACAAGTCACGCAGATCCGCAAGTGGTAATTGATCCAAAGCTTTCAACATCGTCGGTTAATAGTTGATGATATTTTAGTTGATTTTAAGGAACCGTCAATAAAAAATGGACCAATCAAGCGGTCTCAAGTAGGCCACACTACACATTACAGCTGAAACGACGTTGAAAATTGTTGTTGACGATAAATCTGGGGTTTTCTTGGCTCCACTGGCGACGTATGTTGCGATTAAATTCCATAATTTGTAAAGTACATTCATCTGTCCAAAAAATTTTGCGATAAAATGACGGATCTTGTTGCAACGTTGTTAAATAAAAATTACAAATTGTGTTCTTCGGACTGAATCATTTTCATATATTGCTTGCACTTTTTGGGCAATATATTATTTAAATTTATGTTTTCTAAGTACTGCAGCTGCAGTACCGACGTACCAACTATGTTTCCAATTTCATGAACCGAGGTTTTGGCATTTTCTTCGACAGATAGCAAAACGTCCAGTTCCACGTTTTCAGAAAATGTTCTATGCACTGCTTTCGGTTTTGAAACATCCGTATCTTCTTAAATTTTCTTCAAGTCGACTAAACTTGCGCCGTTTTGGAGCTTCTCTTTCGGGAAAACGTAACATGTAAACTCGCAACGCCTGATTAGAGTTTTTATTGCATTCAAAATATGCTGTAATATATCAGTAAGTGGATTAAAATCCATCATTTATTAAAAAAAATGTCAAAATATACTTAGAAAAGAAAAGTAAAAGACGCTAATAACTTCTAATGACAGTTACATACGCGTTATATTTTTATACCTATTTTTCCATAGCACACTACAGTAAGTGTTTTAGTTACGTGTTTTTCTTCAAAGTTTACAAGTAAAATGGATGTATTGCACATGAATGGATTCAAAAAAAGAATATCTATCCAATGAAGTAAAAAATATATACCGAGCAATTTGAAAAAAAAAACTTAACAATCGCGAAAAAATAAAGATGGCTTTGGAAAAAAGCAAATGCAAATCCAAACATAGCGTTCATCAAGCCATTTCATTTGGTACCTGACTCCATAAAAATGGGAATGTAAATAATAGAGCTACAGCTCGGGGCGTTTTTCGTGTGACACCCGGTATAAAAATATATTTTAAACTTGCACTGCGTATGAATTTTCTAGACATAATATCAAACAGAGCGAATTTCGTCAATAAATACGAATCATATTATAATCATGTAGGATGTATTACAATCATCATAGGATATATAATTTATTGCGAATCTTTCTACCTGCTTGTTATCGACCCCTGATTACAGTCGCCCAGTGCTACTTCTTTCGAGTATCTGTATACGGCCATAACGCTTGAAGTGTGAGTCGTTTAAAATGCTCGCGATAGTACACTCGGTTGATTTACAATCGACTCAAACTGCCATAAAACCCGTTAAAGGTATGTTTTATCGCGGCCCCAGAATGCAAAGCCGTAATAGTATGGTCAACTATATGTAAATTACTACGTATGTAAATTACTATCTATGTATATACAATATATTTTTCTATTAAATCCAGTTTCATATGCAAGGAATCATTTATAAATTCCTGAACAGATAATTTCTTAATGCGAGCTTAACATATGTATAGTTAAATCGCTATCGCATACAATTTCACTATCATTCTAAGTATTTATGTAATTAAGGAATTACATGAATAAGAATATGTATCGGGGCAAGATATAAAAGTCTATTACATATTAGAGTGGATCCGAAAAACGCTTTTTTTCTGCAATACAATTCTAATAACGCGGAAAACTTGCGCGTAGGCGTCATTATAAATGAAAAAATATTAAAAAAATGTTTTTCAAAATTTGAAATCGCACAGAAGGACTAAAGTTACCAAAAAAAGTCAAAATACCGGTAAATTTCAAAAAAAAAATACAAAAATTACAAAAAATACATTTTTTGTTGTAATAGTGAAAAAGTGTTTTTAAGAGTGTCCTTTTAACGCATACAAAAAATAATTAAACCCATATTTGTTTTACTGAATTCGCGCAAAAGGTCTAAATTTGCGGGTTGTATCATAAAAAAACGATATTTAATGATTTTCGACGATTTTTTAAACATGTGCCAAAACCCATAAAAGTTTTATTTTTAATTTGTAATAGTGTAAAAACCATTCAAAGCCATTCTCCCAACTGACTGGGTGTGGCATGGGAATTTGAGGTAGTTAAACGCTGATAGCGCTTTGTCTTTCAACAAAGAAGTAATGAGATTTCAGTTTCCATCTTGGACAGTAGTGGCGGCGGTGTTAATTTGCAGATTGACAGTAACTATTTATTTCAATGCATATGTCGTTTGCACTAACATTTATTGAAGGTATTTTGAGTTCTTACGTAATTCAGCCGATGGCTCATTTCTGGATTTAAAAGTAGCTCTAAGGATCCTCCGATTTTAGCCAAGTTCTCTAATGACTGTGGTCTCTCATCCATTATCATAGCCAACATAATATTTTGAGGGCGGCAACCGTGTTCTTGGCAACTTTAGGTCTTTGGGCGGTGAATTCAGATTAAAACAAGACACTCGTTTAAAAACACTTTTTTCACTCTTACAACAAAAAATGTATTTTTTTTGTAATTTTAGCCAAGTTTTTTAATTTACAGGGATTTTGACTTTTAGCCAACATAATATTTTAGGCCTTCTGCCCGATTTCAAATTTTGAATTCAAAAAAAAATTTTTAAATACTTTTTTTATTTATAAGGACGCCTATGCGCAAGTTTTCCGTGCTATTAGAATTGTATTGCAGAAAAAAAAACGCGTTTTCGATTCAGCCTATTACATATACTTTAGAGAATGAATGTTCGCATGATGGTGCAGAAAATGTCCTTCAGAGCCAACCAACAATTCAAAAGTTTTTTCTGTGTATTAATTTGTTTTCAGTTTGACTGCCTTTTCGTTTGCCTTGTCTATTATTTGAAATAAATTATTATTTGTTTACTGTGTGTTTTGTTATTAATGCTCGAATAAAATCAGTGTTTTTAACGAAAACAAACTTAAGATGAACATAGATTCCTGTCTATCTGCTTTGATAAATAATTTTTCTTATGGTTCTAAAATTGATTTGTATTATTATTTTATTTGCGCTTTATATGTCAATTAATGGCAAACGCTATACTACGTAATAACGCAGGTATTAAAAGTATCTGAAAAAAGGATATATTTCTGCAGCGATCTTCCCATTCATTTCACATTACGTAGCTATTTTACCCGCTCATAAGCAAATTGCTTTATTACTACAAACATCCAGTTAAATGTTGAAAGTTTCTGTGTGCGACGTTAGGTCTACGTCGCTTGCCGGGTGAATCGATTTTAAATCAACCGAGTGTACATATACCTAATATTCTTCTTTCTAAAAACGAAAGGTTCACCTCAAACATTTTTCTATTTTTATTTCTTATATTATAATTTATATTTATTGTATTTATTGGTATAGGTAAGCTCTTTTTAGTAACCGTCTGCCCACTCACGTAGCATAATTGTAAATGGTACATCCTGAAGAGAAATCTTAGGTGTTGGTTCAAAATTTTGACTTGCATATTGTAGATAAGAATGGAAAATTAAACATCAACTTTCTGATTCCGCGCGAACATTTCAAAGATTGTGTTGTTTTATATTTTGTAATGTTTAGATAATAAAGTGAATTAGACTGGATAAAAAGATTATGATTACTCACTTATCTGGAACAACATTTACAATTTAAGCTCATACGAAATAAATGGCATAAACACAGATTACTTTTAAAATTCAATCTTTATGCCATACTGAATACAAAAATATATCGAATACTGTGTTTAAGGATGAATTAATTGAAATTAATCACCACTAACCGCAAGAGAACCAGAGAGTGTACTGGGTATTACTAAACGATTAAACATATCCAGTAGAGCAGAATTTCATGCCATCGTATTTTACTTTAAATTTAGTTTTTATAAAAAGCCTATCGTTGTTTGCAGTTCTATTTAGAAGAGATTCATGCCACAAAAGTTAGGTTTGGGTGAATTTTGACGTCATCGCCGCATTTTTTTTTAAATGTATAGGAGACTCCACAACGCATTGGCCAGTCAGCTCCAATCTTTGCTACCCACGTCCTTCGTTTGTCGATTGATGGACTGATATCAATGTGCTAATTTCCTTTCCTTCCTGTTATTCCAATTTTTGTAATTTATTCCTTTCGTTTTGCAACTGCAGAACTTTAATACTAATTTGAATTATAATTCCTTTTTTAACAAACAGTTACAAAATGCGATTCGGAAGGTAGATCTTGCTTAAAGTAAATTGTTTTATCCCACTTTTTTGTGTAAGAGTCAACATAAGAAGTGACTAATGATATACTACTTATATTCCTATTGCTTTTGCAACCAAGTTTACCTATTTTTGAAAGTAGTGGCATTACGGACAACATTACGGAAATATACAATTAAACAAATGAGATTCCATGGTGGACTCTGTGTGAGTAATGCTTAAATAAATAGTAAAGAATTAAGGAATTCTAGAGAATTATGGTATTTTCAAAAAAAATTGAAAATTGTGAGAAAGGACCATAATTCTTTTACTATTTATATAATTAAACATCTACTTCTGTCTTGTCATCTTTCCACATTGGTGGTTCGTGCCATCTTAGGTTTAGCCAAGATTTTTGTCTTGATACCGCAATATTGATCGCATAAAGCTAACCTAAGACGTCTATTTTGTATAAAATTTTCCTTTTTGTTATTTAAACGACATAATTTGAGTGTCCGAAATGATATTGGTAAATTATTGTCATCGCATTTTCTTGGCAGAGGGGTGCGAGCTAAGCTAGATCTACTCTGTTTTTCGACGCATATGAAGTGGCCAGTTTAGAGACCATTGCTTTTTTATGCTTATAGGTAATATTTTTCTTTTCAAACCAATAAAACGTGTTAGTTTATCCGAGGGTTGTACTTATGTACAAAAACTAAGCAAACAAGCTCGAAAATCAGGGTTAAGCAGTAGTATGAGTAGTACAATAATAAAAACTGCTTAGTAGGTATTACGGTTGGTATTGAGCAAGAAATGCAACCTTTTTCTTGCTATATAATAGTTGCAGTTGCAAGTTGTCTGCTTTACAATTGTCTCTATTTTATATTGGGCGCACATTCTGCCTTGTTAATTTGAATAAGGAATTAAGCTTGATCATCTACGGTATTTATAATGTGTTCCACGTCAAATGATGGCACCTCAATAATTTTTTTTAATTTTTTTGCTCTATGTCTAATAAAGTTTTTAAAAAATATTTTAGCAAATAGTAGCCCAGTGTTACAAAAAATTAATGCAAAGAATTTTAAAAATATATTTAGAAGTTTCACTAATTACTAATTGCAATAGGCAGTGTTCTCAGGAAATGCATGTGCTGTGTGAGATGTTAACTGATAGAATAATAGGGCGTTTTTTTCAATTATAATTTGAATGGACACCAACTTTTGGAGTGTTTAAGCAACGAACTATATGGGCTTCCAACTCAAGTGCGATAGGATATATATTTAGTTTCATATAGATGGATCAGAAATTCATAATGTAGTCACAGTTAGATCAGGGACAAGTCAGAATGTTCTTTAATTTTATGAGCAGTAAGATCTTTCGATCTATTTCCCCAAGTCTTTGTATCGAGGGAAAGCAAAAGTGTAGAAAATCAGGTTAAAAAATTTTCAACAATTTAGTGAAAGAATAACCCAAGCTTGTCAGAAGATTATGTCAGCTCAATTATGCCGAGTGTTATTAAATGGCGAATTAGGAAGGAAAAATAATAAATCTTGCAATAATTTTTTGGAGATTCTTGATTATTTATTTTGTTGAATTAAAAGTAGTAAGAAGTAAAATTAAAAGAAAGCTGGCGAAATATGTTGTTTCAATTTTTTGCCATAATATTTCATCACAATACTTTGAATGAGGCGTCAGAAGCTACAGATATATGTAGGAAGAATATATTTCAGTTTGCAACACAAAATTTGTGTACCTCTAATGTTGTAGTATAATCAACAAGGAATTTGCTACTACAGACATTCATCGATTTGGTTACAGCTAAAGAATTTTTTATGAGTTCTTTGATCTGGCTTGATTAAAGTCCAGTTCTCTGTTTAAAGGTATATCGATCTACCAAGGGAGTTAAGTACTAAAGAGAGTAACTAAAAAAACTATTCAGTTCCCATTTAGTGAACATGACACTACAATAAATTTGGAGCATTATTCTAGATAGAACGTGTGGAAAGTGTCTCCTCTGAGGCATTGAGGGGCTTAACAAAAGGATGTCAAAATTTAAAAATTAGTTGATAGCTACTCAGTTGCGTAATGCATTACAAATATTTGTTTAATAGAAAAACAGGCGTGTATTAATTTAATCTAGTTAATCACAACATGTAATTGACCAATCAATAGATCCGGGGGAAAAATTACTTTAGTTACTCGAATAACTTTATTGATGACTAACCAAATGTAATTAGTATCACATTATTTCTCAGGATAGGCAGCCTATAATTGGCTGGATATAAAAAGAGCATCGAGACACAAGTTTCCGTTTGCTAATAGAAATAATTCTGGAATTGAATTACAAACTTCGAAGTTGTTTGCTAAATATGCTCAATTTATGCAAAACTTTACGAAGCTAAATCGTCCTTAGTTACGAATCTATTTCGTATCTTCGTACGTGATCTAACTTTCTACGAGATAAACTAAAACTTGAAGAACTTACTAATTTCCTCTTCCGTTATTTTCATTTCAGGACGAAACTACATCAGCAATATGACCGGATACATTCGGAAAACGACTTCCTGTTTAGTAGAAGTCGACTAGAACCTTCATTAATGAAGAAGAAATGCGCATCATCTGATTAAATTTCGATTACATTAACGTCAACAGATCAGCCTCCTGCTGTAGCTGCTGTGTTCGGACAAGTAATGATAATGCTAAATGTTAATTCGACGGACGGGCGCTTCATTTTTAATGCGTTTAGAAAGACTCAAAATTTCGACGACCTTCACCTAGTTGCGCGGCTCGGATAAACTCTGCCTAAAAGGGAAAGAAACAACGACTGAAACAAAGAAGATGACAGAGCACGATCACTTCGACGATGAGGTAAGTTTTTTCTTTCCTAAATGTTTTCACCCACTTTAATATTTGCCAGTATCAGCACGACAGAGCAGGGTTGCCCCTGGTTTTTGTAGATGAAATTGAGTGTTTGCTTTAAATGTAAAATAGGATGTCAGGGAATATGATATTTGTGATGCTTTCAACATCGCTCCCAAGCTATAAATGTAAATCGATAGCTAGCTCTTGTTTGTTGTACCGTTCAATAGAACGTTCGACTTTAAAGGAAGCGCAATATGTAAGGCTTGAAGCAAACATGTTAAATAACAGAAAATTAATGGAGGACGAAAGGTGTCACAAAGTAAAATTAATTGTATTCGACCGGAAGAATTAAATTCAATCAAAAAGTTGTACACTTTGATCTCATATTAGATATTAAAAGAGTTGATACATAAATCATTGTTATGAATCTAGCGAAATATGTGATTTATTATGTGACAAGGATTTATAGCTTCTTAGTAACTGTTCAATAAATCACGAGATTTTGGAACATGGAACAATGAATGCGGCAAATGTGAGTGTATGATACAGCAATGAATAGACGTCTACATCAAATTTATAAATAATGATGTAACCTCACTCAACAGTTTATAGTTGAAACATCATACAAATACAGCTTTTGAAAAGATTTGCAGCATGCACAATAACCTACTAAAGTTAATTAAAGTTAAAAAATAGCTAAACAGATATATCTTCTTAAATTATAGGGGAGTATATTTTTGTAATAATGAAATATGTTCGATTAAATATTTGTATGTGTAGCATTTAAATTGAAATATGAATGTTTTCTCTATTTCCGCGTCGCATTAAGTAGATAATATCTTTACAAAAACAAAATACATCGCTCTCATAAACCATTGATCCTAGTAACTCTGCCTTAAAAAACGATCTAAATCTCTGACGAGATCGTTTAATTCTAACTGGGTTATTTTGTGTCGTTGATGGTAGGAGATGCGCGATGTGAAATCAGAATCTCTTGATGTTGATGGCATATCTTCGTCATGATAAATCACTGTATCGCTATTATCTGATTAGCAAGTGAATGTTTCTACACTGAGAGAAATGATATTGTTAATACAACACTTCTTGCAGTTTTGAAATTAAAACATTCATTTAAACCATAAATGGTTAACTGAAATACGGACCTCTTTTTAATATGCCTACGTTTTTAATGTTGAACACGTAAGGTTGATATAACAATAAAAAAGTATTGAAATTTGTTTATGAATTTAAGTAATTGATCCAATCGTAGAAATAGTTGTCTAATTGCAGGAGAAATGTTGTTTTAAAATGTTAACAGAACAATTTGGTCGCATTGGTTCAAGCGCGCAGAATATTTAACTCAACATTTCTTCAGTGTTATATTTAACACAAACAGAACACAAAAGTGTAAAACGTATACATCCCTCTGCCGGAGATTTGTGGCTATCGTCAATCAAGTTGCTTTGAATTAGGTTTACCTGCTTCATTGTAACATGCTTGCTGATGTTGTATTTAACGTTTCACACAACCGGACAATATCACCATAAAAATAAAATTTAAATTAGTTTATTCTTTTCGTTCAGGTTGTCACTATCAAACCTCAATTTACATTATTTAGTCGCTATTGAAATAACATTATGATAGTGCTAATTTAACAAAGTAGTCTAATTGAAATTTAGCTTTCTGGGTTTTCAATCAATCTTAAGAAACGTGTTAATTTTAACAGTTATTATTGTTCAATTAACCATAATTATTTAACATTTTTTTGTGTTTTAAATGAATCACGAGCGCATTGCTGGTATTCAAAATTATTTTCGTGTTCAGTTACCTCTTTTGCGGTTAATATGACAACTTTTTTTTCTCAGTATGGGGTTTCTAGAATAGGAAATTCGTCTCCAGTTGCTATTAAAGATGACGCTCGTAATCAGTCGGATTAACTCCTCTCCAAACAAAATTAAAATAGATTTAATAGCTAAATGGGCAATAGGCATTAATTCGTATCTGTAATTATCCGTAAATTTTCAGCGACACGTTTCTACTGTATATCAGTATCGACTTTCTATTTTACCAGAGGTGTTGAACATGTCTTATTTTAAATTCTTCGTTCCTGCAACCTTTTCCTAATTCTAGAGAGATTTACACGTTTCCTCGAGCAGTAGTTAGAATGAAACGGTCTTGTCTCCTGGTCCTTTAACCCGTTGTCGAGGATCGCCTCGTCCTGCAAGAGTTTCCTAAAATTGAACTCTAACTCGAGATCTATCCAATTGGAGTTGGCACTGTTACCGCGGCAAAGTCACTCGCAAAGGATCTCTTCGAGGCATTATTTAGTACTTTACATACTACACATACAGGGAGAATTTTATCATCTTATATCTCCCTTTATCCTCCCTTTATGTAAATTATTGAATATTTTTAATATTCAAATTAATGTATTTCCTATTTTGTATACAGACTGCCCTACAGGCTTCATTCATATGTGTTTTTAGATTTTTCATAGAATGTTTGCTATATGAAAAGCGCAGTCTCCTGATATAAACCCTGCCATACTTCAAATTTGGTCGATTAAAAAAAGAGAAAAAATCTAAAACAATAGAGTAATCGTTCGAAAAGTCAGCTATTCTTTTCGCTACACAATATAATCCCATTTAATCCAATATTTCCAAAAAATTGTGACGTTGTCGATAAGAACATATTCTTAATTTTTCGATTCAGATCTTCAAATCTAAGCACACTAAGTTTAGATATCGTGCGGTCCATGGAACTGTCTCACCAGTGCTTAACCACCATCCTTAATAATCTTGGGTTTTCATCTGCTTGATGTTGATAATTGTATCGATTTGTTCTGCGTGTTATCAAAAATAAGGATTCATCCGTAAATAAAACATTAAAAAACAAACTTCGGATCCTTTTAATTTTTTTTCTTATGTCCATTCACAAAACCGTAATCGGTTTAGCATATTCAGGTCTGCTAACAATTGGTGGATGGTAAAGGTGAAATTTTTTTTCAATAATTTACTTCCCAACTATTGCAAAATCCAATTTATCCAATTTCTAAAACTGACGCTACAGTAGTAGATCTACTCTCGTTGCCATCGTCGTGATCAGAGGATGTCATTGATGATTTGTCTTACAAATACGTGATGTTAGTACACATTGTCCATTTGAAGTGACGCACTTTGTTATTGGACTTAGGTATTGGAAGAGCTACAGCAATGTTGTAAAAAATTAATTTCTAGATTTTACTAATGAATCAACGGAGATTGTCAAAGTTTTCTTCATCGTTCCTTCGTCATGGTTTGTCAAAATTTTACGGTGCGCATCTTATACTGTAAATCAGTTTCTGACTTGGTATTTTGAAGAACCATTGTTATTTATCATTCAAACATTACAAATACACAAAATATTTTTATATTGATTGGTACACCCGGACAACTTTCCATATTACAATTGATGAACATTGACCAAAGGAACATAGCGAGCTAAATATTTCACAAAACTGTCCTTCCCATATGGTCCATATTTCAAAATAAATGGTAAGAGATATAGAATTTCATTGAAAGAAAAAAAACAAAATCACTTTTTCTATCTAGAAGAAATGTGTGAATAATCGGCATTATTTCGTATTTGTAAATCTTGACAAAATTAAACTCATTAATTAACAAAAGATTCAGTTATTTCTTTTATTAACCAAGATATTTGCTTCTTTTTTCTTGTGAAGTTGAATCTGTGTAATTATTATGTTTAATTCAATGAAAATTAAGAAAACCATTATTATTATATTTTATTTTGATTGTAAAAATCTTTTAAAACAAATATTATTACAGCTAATGCAATTACCAAAAGCGATAACCACGCTTTGGGACAGAACAGTTTCTATATTAGGGGATTCTGTAATAGAAAGATCAAGCACTCGTGGGCGAAAAAGTTTAATCTAAGAAGATATACATACAGGAAATTATAAGAATATTGGAGCAGCCTTAAGACATTAATAAAACAAATTACCAACAGACGACAATCTACCAAATTAATAATTAAAAGATACAGATGAAAGGATCCTGAAGTCAAGAAATATTACCTGTTTAAAAAGAAATGTTACATATTGAGTTCTAACTGAGAAGATGGAATTGCAAATGGTATTATGTTTGGAGAAACACCCACATGATTCAACTCGCAATTGCGTCGGAATTTAGGAAGCATAATCGGAAACCTTATGATATAAAAGGCATCACAACAAGGATTGTAACCTGCCGATTAACAAGTGAACAAGTTCATATCGTTATAAATCGATTTCTAAAGGTCGAGATGGCGGAGATAGAGATAAGCCAAATCCATAGTTAAAATTGCTAGAACTGAGTTAGTATTGAAGCACAAAATTTTCTTTTTGTGTCACAAAGCGACATAAGGTAAGCGTAAAACGACTGTATATTCAAAATTCAAAATGATGAGACGGCGGCCCTGTCACTTCACTGACCCGACCAAAAAGTAGGCCCTACTATTCGATTCTTATGGAAGCATAAAATTTTCATTTTGTAGCACAAAACGACGCAATATAAATGAAAATTGATGATATAAGGCAGTGGAGATGCATCATGCAGTATATACAGCAAGCGTAGCAGCGATGTAACGCATCGTGCGCGATATAGCGCAATATTGATGTCTTCTGCTGTATCGCTAGTGATACATTTGGCGACTAGAATATTAAGATATGGTCTGAACTAATTAATAATAATCAAGTATTTAGAGCATTTTGCTTTAATAGATTCAATTTCAACTAGTGGGTTTTTTGAAAAGTGAAATTAAAGCTTTTTTTTAAATCCCAGATTGGCGGTCTTTAGAAACATCATTTAGCGTAATAATCCGCAATAGTTTAAATGAAAAGTACCAGGATGGATCGGAAATTACGGAACAATTGCCACCGGAAATGTTATATATATTATTTTATTACTTTGGTCTTATATTTAATACCTAAATAAAAAAATTATACGAAATTAGAACAGAGAGTGGGAAAAACGCCAAGAAGCGAAGATCCTGAGTAAAATGGAAAGGATTAGGATAACCTTCTCGTAAAAGGTTTTGAAGAATGTAAGGCTGGCCAGTTGATCCACTATACTTTGCGCACATATGTAAAGATAGCATATTTCTACCACATATATAGCGAGAGATATTTCGAGGGTTATCCTGGTTGCGATCTGGCAGCTAGCCGTGCGAAAGATAGCAACCTTGAGTTGCAAATTGGTATGCAGTCGTGTCGTGTATAAATATTCCACAGTCACTGAGCTCTCCTATGCTGAGCCATCCTATGTGGATTCTTTCTTATAACTTAAATTAAATGCAAAACTGCATGCGTACGGTGCTGGTACATATATATTGCATTTACTAGAAACATACTAAGGTGTTTATCCAGTAAAATTTTACAAATACTTCAGGCTAAGTGTACCTAATAAAATCTTTTATTATTATTGTATTTTCTATCACGGAAATACATAGCAAATAACTATTCAGAAGTAATATTAGCAGCACAATAAACTACGCCCGCGTAGCTTTATCGCAAAGCTTATATATTACGCCCGTAAACAAAATGCAGTTACAAATTTATAGTCAATAAAGATCGGTTTTTATATCGCAAACTGGTACGAAACCTGCAAAATGCATTGCTAATGGTTGGCGATTAGCAGTCATTGATCAGTCTTATCTATCTAGAGCTACATATTTTGAAAGTACATAAGCGAGTTTTATAACTCAATAATGGACCTATCAATTCACGGGAGCAAGGTAAAAAAGTGTAGGAGAAAAGATGTTGTAAGTAATCTTTGATTAATGATTATTTCGATACTGAACAGGTGAGGCTATTATTGCTTTTCATTTATCTAGCCTCCAATAAATCAATAGTCGTTTCGCATAATATGCTCCAACAAATATATTTATATTCTTTACACAAGCGAACATCTTAGTTTTCGAGAGATATGGTAAAAATATGCCTGAATTAAAATACTTTTTTTATTAACTTGCTTAAATGTTGTTTATCTCCGTATTCTTCGACGTAATAAGATATCAAAGCAAAAAGCAAAAAATTCAAAGGAATTTAAATTTTATAGTCTATTTAAGCAGTTAATTCTCAATAAAAAAACTTCTGTACTTTTCTCGTAAAAAAATTAATTCCAGTGAGGCGGTTGTTCAACGAATTAACAGTGAGGAAAAGATCAATTTATAAACTTTAGAAATATTAAGCAGTAAAAAACGAAGGCCGCTTTAATGCGAAATTTATGCGACTAAAGAAATCAAACAAGCTGAATAATATTTTGCATTTCTTAAAAATTAAATAAATTCTTTAATCTTCAACACTTTCTTCTAAACTCCATCTCATGTGATGTTAACATTAGCAAAGATAAAACGACGTCATTATACAGCTCTAGTTTTATTACTGACCCTTTATATAATCTTTATGTATGAGTAAATTGATAAAATAAGAATATTTCCTTAGAAACCCTGTAGTAATCTTCTAAATAACATTTCGTTTTATGTCGCCCAAGGGATAACCCGATAGGTTAGACACGATAACTACATAAATTTTATTCCAAAGCTAAACTAAAGCACACGTATCACCGGTTCCTTGTTCAGGTTCTAGGGACACTTTAACAATTGGAATTGATTCAGTATTCTCTTGCACGAAATTGATGTCGTTTCCAAATGTGCTCTCATTTTTGAAAGGAAAAAAAAGGCGGAATAGTATTTTCTGACGTTTCGTAACTATTACGTTTGGTGAAACACAATTATATTTTATTCTTAATAATTTTTTGTACAGAAATCAAAATTTGAGAAAATTGCTTTAAATTGACTTGTTGCGATCTATGTACACCTATTTTCTGTACTTTTATCTTATTAAATAATTAGACCTCTTCATGATAAAGGTATGTCAGTATAATAAGTTAGTGCTCTTTAGAATTGTGAAATCTAAAAGTACGCAGGCTCTAAATTTGTTGTAATTATTACTCAAAATGATTATGAGAGATAGGACCATCATTTCTTCGGTACAATGCTCAGGGCAATCAGGACAACCTGGAACACCCGTCGAAGTTAAAAAATTCGTAAAAAAGTTCAAAGCTAGTAAAATTTAGATTTTATGTAAAATGCTCTGCTGCAAAATTAAGCTCAGGGCAATTTTTAAAAAAATGAAAAGTTCAAAGCTAGTAAAATTTAGAATGAAAAATGCTCTGCTCCACTATTATGAGATAGAACCATAATTTCTTCGGTACGATCGTCACGGTAATCAGAACAACCTGGAACAATCGTCGAAGCTAAAAAATTCGAAAAATGCCCGGCTAGTAAAGTTTAGATTTTATGAAAAATGCCCTGGAGTAAAATTCAGATTTTTTGAAATATCTCCACTATTATGAGAGATAGAACCATAATTTTGTCAATACAATGCTCAGGGCAATCAGGACAACCTGAAACATCCACTGAAGTTAAAAAATTCGAGTAATTTCCGGTTAGTAAAATTTAGATTGTTTGAAAAATGTCTTGCTGTGAAATTCAGTTTAAGCTTATTCTGATCTTTCTTTTACAACCTGAATAACTTCGTTACTTATGCAAGCGATAATACTGATGATTTTCTTCTTAAGGCTATACCGAAATAACACAAACTTATCTCTCAGTAGATTTCTAGTTCAGTTGGATGCTCGCTTTCACTGAAGCACTTTCCTGTAAAGTGATTCTCTGCTAATAATTAGATCGTTGTTGCCTGACTGCTGTACCTATTTCTTCATCGATAACGTCTAGGCTGAGGCTTGCCTCATGAAAGGCATGTAGAAAGCATTTCTTGCTAGTTTATAGACTTTCTGGTTTCTTTCTAGACTGCGATGAACAGGATTCTAGACCAGGTTGACTGTGTTTTTCATTGCCAGTTCTTACAATATCTTGAAACACTCAAGACTGAGTTCTAAAGTGATCTGCAAGTGTTCTTGCGGGATCCCAACGCAACGAGAGCACTGTTTGTCACTGTGAGGATCGTTTTGCTCTTATGATTCCTCTTTAGTAGCGAAAGGGTTTATAGTGTATATTTCTGTTTGTAGTACTTGGCTATATTGCAACAGCGCAGAGGATTTCCTGGGCCCGTAACTGTTCCTTACCCATACTCTAAAATCAGATTGGTCTGAAAATTTAAATCAGCCTTTCATTATTATCAAACCCGGTTTGTCACATAGCCTTCATTGCACTACTCATGGTTTTGTCTATTTTATCTGTCACCATATTTAATATGGTTAGACGGGAGGTAAATTCAAGAATTGAAAAGCACCCTTCACAGATTAGTACTGCCACTTGTTTTAGTTTTAATCTGAATTCTATTTTTAATGCTATTGCCTTCACTAGGATACGCAGAGGGAAGCATATCAATTAGTATTTGCATCAAGTCAACACAGCTCTCTCTCGACAAGCTCTCTCTCTTCCTTTCTTCCTCTTCCCATGGGACCATAAAATACCGCTGCGATCCTCTATACCTAAAATTCTTAGTTACTATAAAGAGTCTTACAATATTTTATTATCTTTAGTACATTTAGAACATTCTATTACAGTCTGATTTGTAGTAAAGTTAAGTATGGAGAATTAGTATGGTTTTCCCATTATCGTTTTCAGCAATACTTCAACAAAGGGATTCAAAATGCTTCCTGAAGTATTTTTCATACAGAACGGCTGCAACTCCTCAGCTAGTCCAACAGCATGCGCCAATTGCACTAGGAGGCCATGAATTATTATTCTTGCAGTTGTAGGCCGATTTGATATGTTGCCTTTTATATCTAGTTGATCTTTCTTGGATACTCAGTTGATATCTGTATGTCCGATTGAATCCCTTTAACATTAACATTTGAAGAGGTATACCTAAACTAGCTAGGTATATCGGCATCATCCACGTTCTACTGAAGTTTTCCAATATTTGCAGTTACAGATATCTACAGGCTTAAGAGATATCCAGTTCTGCTTCCATACCAATTGAAAATCCATTTAAACCAAGCTTTTTTGAGACGTTCCTATAGGATGGACAAGTTTGTTTAAGGAAAGGGTGCCGAATTAAAGTCATGTTACTCTTGTCATGAACTCGCAAACAAATAATGTGTGATCAGGACATACGATTTGACTTTTACGACCTATTACTGAAGCACAATTTTTTTTTCGTTATTGTGGCACTTGTTTGATCTGCTTGTGGATCAAAGATGTCAATGCTTGATTGAAATATTTGTCTACACATTTCCTTTCTTCTTTGAAACGCTTGTGTCACACAAATTTTATTGCGGCATTTTTGGGATCATCTAGTGACGTAAAGCTTATTGAAGCACAGAAAGTTGGCGTACTGGAAAGCTTCCAAATTGAAACGCATGTGGCAATGCCAGTATTCACAAAGCATTGTAAAATAAGTGTATTACTTCACAATAGTTAGAGCTCTGATTAAAAAAAGTCATCTTCTTTCTGATGAATATTTTACCAAATATTACTTTCTTTTAAATAAAATCTTCTTACATTACTGTCTTTAACAATTTTTCCACGATAGTTGATTCTATGAACACAAACCACTGTTATTTCTGTTAATTATCTAAATTTATAGCTTTTAATGACATCGTTTGAATTTTATTAGCAAACTTCCCGGTTGCAATATATGTCAGAGACAACAAAAATTTACACTTGTTTTAGAATGAAATGGCATTGTTAGCACGTGAAATATTAAGATGCTACGGTCAACTACGAAGACATCGAATCCCAACGGTAAGTATAATTTTCCAATATGTTTCGCAGCCAAAAGCTCTCATATTTGTCGTGAGCGCAAGAGTCTGCACGACAGTGTGAATTATTCATTATTCCGCCTATTCCAACAATCCATTTATCACACAAACTTCACATGATTGCCGTTTTTATGATGTTTGTGCGGCAGTAAGATTCATTTTTATTCTGTGAGAAATACTAATACAGCACTTAGCAGCTATAGCGCCTTCCGAATATGTTGACCTGTGGAAATATATGACGCGTTTTATTGAGGGACAGAACTAAGTTTTATTGACTTATGTTTATGACGTGTAATCTTTCGTTGTTAAAAAGGTGTTATCTGAGGCTACTTCAGCGCCCTGTGATCACTCTGTTAATATCCATTGCTACGTAAGTGTAAATAATCAATCTACGTCAAATTACTTTTTACTGCCTTCCAAGTGAATTACTTACTTGGAGACATATTGGATCCACATATAGTGCTTGAACTAAAAATCAACTAGCTTCATTATACAATTATGTCAATTTATTGATTTTTTTAAGTGTTTACATTAAAAAAGTTTGTATTGTCGAAAGTGTCTTTCAGAATGGTGTGAAATAGTTGAAATGGCCGATTAGAGAAATTTTGGGCAGAATTTCGAAACATTACAGTAACATATGATAGTTTGTAGTAAATTATGCCGCTTTTTTGATGGTCCGTGACTCAAAAAAAAAGGAAAACAGTGGACCAGTAAAATGGATAGTTAAATGCATAATAAACAGAAAGTGTATTTGAAAGTTGTTGGCAGCGAGTACAATTTTCATGTTAGATATGTCAGTTAATATTTTAAAAACCTCTCTGCAAATTTCTATACAAGTCTAGCTGTATATAGAAAAAATATTAAGTAAACGAAGCTGCTGAGTTACTGCCAATAGTATCTACATTAGATGAATAATAAAAAGTTTTTGGCAAAAACTTTCTCTTGGATGAAGTATAGTTTAATTTATCAGAACATCTACTAATCAGTTATCTACTAATAAAAAATAATGCCTATGTGGACTAGTAAAAATCTTCAAAAATTTATTGAAACGATACAATAGTTCTTATACATAAATGTGAATCAACTTAATTTGAGATATTTCCAGCAAGATTAAGATTTTGCAGGCACTCATAAAACAAGTGAAGGATGGAACCATTACATAAATTCTTTAACAATCTTGAAGTAGATTTTCCAGTGCCAGGTTCGGATGTATCTACTAAGGGTAGGCTACGTACAATTTGTGATATACCCCGTCTAAGATTATTTTATATTTTGCTGTAATTTCTTGCAAGAGCGTACCTACATAGCAACATACAGAAATATGAAATAATTTGAAATATCTCTAAAACCATTAATTTTAACTATATACATGCTTTATTCATACAGATAAGTAATAAAATTTCGCTTTCAACTAACCTGTAAAAATATAGCATTTCAATTTGAAAAAACGGAGATTTTCGCAATTTAATTGTTTCAAAAAGACACTGATTTCTAGAACACTCTGTATAATGTATTTAAGTCTACATCTGTTTATTGTCATCACAGTAGATGCTTCTGGCGTTATGTTAAGTTTCATAATGTTACATTTTTCCGTTACCAAAATAATGGCATACTTCTGAAGATAGCTACATGTCAAAATTTTCAATCAAATGTAAATATCTTGCAAATTAATGAAAATAACTGAATATGATCCTGTATAAAGTTGTCTTAAAATTCCTCATGCAATTCACAAATGTGGTAATATATAGCCTGTTCTATTTAAAAATGTAAAGTTACTGGTGGTTACGGGCAAACTAAACACCCTGTATATCGTATAATAATTTCGCAATATAAAGTTCATAAAACTAAACAACTTCCGTATTTAAACATTTGCTGTATTTTGCATAACAAAGGAGATATGGCACTATTGTTACACCCTGTATATTATAACGTGTAATGAAAATCAAATGAAAAAAAATACAATTATATTAGGTACCTTGACAATTTTGATATTCGTCTAAAGAACCCGCCCCCTTCTACCTTAAGCCACGGTGTGATAGAATGTCCAAATGTCATGGACCTACTATCCACTGTTTTATTATTGCTCCTCCACCAATTCTCCCAATTTCACCTTTATCAAACTTGTATTCGCGATCGTATATTTTAACTAAACTGCCACACAGCGGGCCAGACTCTGTATTTAGGCAACCGAAAGTTATAATATCCACTACAAGTATTTGACTGTATATTGTATTGGTACGAAAAGAAGCAGATTGCTTAAGATACAGAGTTCAACAGCAAGCGATTTTGCGCTTTTAATTTAGATTAAAAGTTCATCATTAAACTGAAGTCAGTGCTTGTTTATTATTTGTGACAGTGTCGTGCAGTTTGCTTTACTTGTACTACTAGATAAGTACTTTTAAATTATATAGCTGAATTTTGTATATTACCTGAGTAAGAGTTCTAAAAGGATTTGAAAATTAGGTGAAAGTTGATTGGCACTTGTGAGTTTATCGGCCTCGGAAAAAATATTGCGAAATATAGGGATAGGAATTTACCATTAACATACAAGCCAAACATTAGTTTTTCATACAAATTGTCACTGTCGCCACCGCCGTTGAGGATAGTTTTAGTGCCTTAAAGAAGAAATTGTATAAAAATCATGTTACCTTAACCAAATTTTAAACACTCCACTTTTTAAATTTAAATAGCCCATGGAGTGTGTAGCAAATGGTGCTTCAAGATATCGAGGTAACAGAAACGACCTTCTTCAGCAACATCTACCACGCACCAACTACATCTCAAATTAGACGACTAGTAAAATCATTTCTATCAAGCAGCGAGAGGATAAAATGGCGACAAGTGCAAAGTATAAAGAAGAGGAGTAAAGTTTCTTACATGATAACGACAAAAGGTCAGTGGCAACTTTATTAACCGAAGGAAAAGATACGTCTCCAAAACGTCTAACAAAAATTCTGAACGTGTAAAAGGAATCACTCAAAAGGAGTTATATGTAGTAAGACATAAAATTTTAATACATGGACGTCAAGCGGTTAGATCCCTAATTTTGCTGATAGGTATGCTCTTAGAAGTAGAGTAATGAACCAGCAACAAAAACTACAGAACATTTTGAGAATACCACACAAGAAAAATTTCTAGAGCAAATACAGCAAAGGGTTTATCTGATATGTGACTAGTTTCGTCATCTCCCATCATTTCAGAAATGACGGGATCACGCCAAATACAGTACAAAGAATTAAATAAGGATGCAGAAATAGAAAGGCCACAAGGTGACAATGAAGAAAGAGATAAAGATGATAAAGGAGAGAAAGAAAAAGAAGAAGATGAAGCGGAGAAGGAGGAGGAGCAAGAAAGCAAGAAGAAGAGAATGAAGAGGAAGAAGATGTAAGAAATTTTTAGCGGTGAAAAATAATGAAGAAGGTAACGTTATTTATATATTTTAAAAATTTTATAATATGTAATGATATTACCAATATGTGTTTTAGAGATATACAATTTAATTAATGATTACTTCCTTGGTATTTAATTAAAAAAAAATTTCTATCAATCTAAAATTACGTCTAAAAAATATTTATTGTAATCTACTTTCAAATAAAAATATCTAAGAAAATATTTAAGATGATTATTACTACAACGAAGTGAAAAATGTGATAATTTTAAAACGAAAGCGCAATTAACGTCTCTACTTATAATACCAAATAAGCCAGCTCGTGTAAAAATGGTGCATAAACACACCTTTCACGTTATACATCCTGAAAATTTCAGCGGATGAGTAAGATCAGACAAGAATTTTGATCGATTACACTCGAGATAATTTCAAGAACCACCTATTCTCTTAATCTACGCCTGTGTCATTAATCTGAATAAATGACAAAAGTTGCGTACTTTTATCAACTGTCAACGTTCGAAATTAACTAATTAAGGTATGCGTTTTTCTTCATTAGTAAGAAAACCGCCATGTGATCTCTAATCAATTACCATTTGCGGACGCCTAAAACTTGAAATTTATGAGCATAATAAACTTGAGGAGATTGCTTTTTATATTAACAAAAAAAATTACATCGGCCTTTCTCTTTTCGGCGTATGAACGTTTCATAACCTTGTTTAACGAACAATTCGCGATAATTCGGCAAAACTTTGTCTGCTGGTGAAATAGTTCGCACCTGTTATGTTCCTGTTAAATTAAGATAAAAACAAAAACATCGTAAAATGTGTTTTGTATTCAAAGCGTTTTTGACATTTTAAATAGATGAAATAATGTCTTTCGGGTGTAAACTAGAGTTTGAAATATTTAAATATTTTAAATAAATCAACAAAATAATTTTGTTTAATATTTATGTCTAGAAGAAACTAAACTAGAAGATTGTTTGGTAGATTATCACCATAATGTTTTATTACCTATACTTTATTATGAGATATGTACTACATAAGTTATATTTCTTTACTGCCTTTAATGATTTTTAAAAAAAGAACAGCAATTGAAAAATAATCTTTTTATTCGAAACAAAAATACAACTTCTCGGGTCGACAGCTAATTACCGAATGATCTTACTTAATACAATTATTATGAAAGTGGTACAGACATCGTGTGCAAAAGTTCTAAGAATTAACATAAGCAAAGTGATAATAGTATTCTTCGTAATCTTCTTAAGCCAGACAGGTGACCTAGATTCGTAACTCCTCCGGCCTTAGAGGGAAACATCCCCTTGTGGTTGTAACTGCAAGGGATGTTTACAATCTCCTGCTTCTTTCTCCTGGACACCAAGTTCGATGCTTTCTTGCGGCAATGATCTCTTCATTCTTCTTTTCTTGATTAATAGTTTTATTACATAAAACATACATATTATACAAATGATTAAAGTTATAATAAGTGTCCAGATTGAATTTGGATTTTCATGAAATTGTATTTCATCTATTTCTTTGATTTCTTCCTTTAATGCATTCAGTTTATTAATTGTATTACTAATATTATGTAAATGTAATTTATGAAATTGTTCTAACACATTACTTGTTTTAATTGTAGTGGACATATAAATTTTACTGTCTAATTGAGGTATCTTTGGGATTTTCAATTCTTTTTGAGATTTAAAAGTTTGTAGAGTTACATGTTCTATTTCTACTATACAATCTTGCGTTAAAGTTAACAAATAAGTTCCTAACAATTTTTCTATTTCTTGATCTCTGTCACATTTCTTTCGAATTAGTGTAGATTTTGGTATAATTAACATCCACTGATTATTTAATAACTTGATTATTTCTATGTTAACAAATTCAGTTAATTTATGAATACATTGTCCATATTGATTGGAGTACGATAGAAGTTGCACCTCGCAAGGAGATTTCGCCGTTATGCTGTGGGTTTCTTCGTGCTCGCAAATGTACTCATTTAATTTCATTTCAGTACATTTATGATTTGAATAAATAAACTTCTTATCATTTATTGCCAGATATTTGGATTCTGGTTTAATATATGTGAAATAGGTATTGTTAATTGGAATTGGTAAAGGATATAAATGATAATAATTATAGGATTCGATTTCTATCAATGGAATAGATAGTATGAAAACAATCTTATGATTCGTAACGTATGCTTTTATGTTAATTAATTTATTTAAATACTGCATTTCACTCGCTATTAGATCTATAGGTAACCGTCTTGGATCAATTTGCTTGCCGATTTCAATTACTTCCTGCATTAATTCGCTAGGCGAAATTATTGATGGATGATAAGTTTGTAACTTGCTAAAAGTTAAAGCATCTACTAAAGTATGTAACACATTATTTACACTTTCAGTTAGAAAAATTAAATTATTAAATATAGCATAAATATGCAATTGCAATTCATTTTGTATTGCATGGTATTTTGATTGATTCATTTCAAGTTCTACTTGTTCTAATCTTGATTGTAAAATAATTTGATCATTTCGAATAGAATTTACGGTTTCGTTAAATACTTTCATTGCATCTAGTGTTAATGTAATTTGCTCATCAACTATTGTTTTTAGTTTATTTTGAGAAATAATAATTTTATTAATTGCATCGTCATACCTTTTCGCGTCTTCATTATCTAAATTTCCTGTTACTGCTTTTATAAAACTACCTACTATATTAAGTGCTCCTCTTTTTACTCTATTTTTCGGAATTAACTGTTCTACCTTTTTATTCATAGTTTCTACATTATATTTTAAAATCTTACGATAATTTTCTACTTCTATAGTATAACTTTCTCTGGTTGCCTCAGTTTCCCGAGTTATATTTATCCAATAATTACTCTTATCTTCTAATTGCTTAACTCCTAATAATAATGTGTCCAAATAATGAACATTGATGAATTCCCAGTAGTTTACTGTATTCCATGTTGTTCCTAGTTTTATGGGTAACAATCCGGTGGTCTTCTGAACTTCTTCTAATGTGATGTCCCCGGTTGATCTTCCGATTCCGCTGAGGATTCTGGAACAATTCCATATTTTAAATTTCGGATATGGACTTTCTTCTCCTTTTTATTTTTATCTGTAACTACTGCTGTGTTGTTTTCGTTTACCTGTTTTACCTCATATGGGCCTGTGTATTTTGGAGTTGTTTTATTTTTAAATCCTATCGTTCGTTTAACATAAACCTGTTGTTTTGGTTCTAACGGTTTTGTCTTTGCGCTCTCGTTTCTTTTATTTATGACGTTCTCTTTTTGCTGTTGCATTTTCTTACCTAGATTTTCATACAATAATTTTAAACGATTGGTATGCCGTGTCAAATAGTTGTTATAGAATATTTTATCGTAATATACATCAAAAGGATCGTGCATTTTTGTATGACCCAAAGTTAACTCTAAAGGTGTTAGCCCTGTTGTTGAATGAATTGTGTTATTATATCCTATTACTGCTAATTTCATTAGTTTCTCTATACTTTCGTCATTATGTTGTTCTTTTAATATACGCATGTGTTCTATTAATGTTGAATGTAAACGTTCTACACAAGAATTGGAATTTGGATTATACGGTGTGGTTATATGAATCTTCACCTTGTGTGCTTCTAATAGTTCTCTCACTAAATCGTTTGTGAATTCTGTTCCTCCATCCATCACGATTTGTTCTGGTATTCCGTACATTGAAAAGTATGTTATCATCGCATCTACCAATTCGATTGCGTTCTTGCTATTTACAATAATCGCTTGCGCAAATTTAGTAAAAGCGTCAATACACGTTAAATATATTTTTCCTCCAATTACAAAAGTATCCATGTGAATTTTCTGGAAAGGTTGATCTATATTTTCGGTGATATTTAATGCTGGGCGTGGTGCCTGTCGGTCATATTTACTTCGGTTGCATCTCTCACATTTTTTTATAAAAGCGGAAATTGTTTCCTTCATATTTAACCAATAATATTTTCTTTGTAATTGTTTTAGTGTTTCGTTTACTCCCCTATGATTTGTTTTTCCCTCGTGATAATTTCTAATAGTGTTAATTTGTTCATCTACATCCGTTATTACTTGTAATTTATTTAAACAACGATATAATTTAGGTCCATTATTATTAAAATGTGCAACATAAACGTTACAAAAGTCGCGATATAATTTCTCTTGTTCGAAATATAGAAAATGTTTACCTGTGTGCATGTAGTCTCTAATAAACTCAAATATTTTTTCTTCATTGTTACTTTTAGGTATAGTTACGTTATAAATTTTCTTTCCTTGGTCTTGATTAAATACTACCGTTAGTTCGTTTAAATATGTTTGCTTGATGTGATACTGCGGATTTTTGATATCAATAGCTTCGTTCATTGATGGGATGGTATTGATAGGTTCTTCATTTTCGTTCGAATGGGTAGTGTCCACTAAATCATCTTTTCTGGTGGCTCCGTCTATTTCTTCGTTATTATTTTGTTGTGGTAATTCTTGAAGTGATTGTTCGTCTAAGAATTCTTGAATATCTTGTAACAGTTGTTCTGAGTCGTCGCCTTGATTATTGACCATTGATTCTGATTCTAAAGCGTTAAGTTCAATACGCGATAGTGCGTCTGCATTACAATTATATTTTCCTTGTTTGTATTGAATATCGAAATTATATTCCCCTAATCTAATTTTCCATCGTGCTTGTTTCGCGTTTGGTTCTTTTAGAGAATGTAGCCAAACCAACGGACGGTGGTCTGTATATATTGTAAATTTACGTCCAAATAAGTACGGTCTGAAATATTTAGTTGCCCATATTATAGCCAAAAGTTCTTTGTCAAATGTTGAATATTTTCTTTCTGTATCGCTAAGAGTTCTAGATGCGTAACAAATTGGTTTATCGTTACCTAATTTTCCCTGTGATAAAACTGCCCCTAATGCTACGTTACTAGCGTCGGTGGTTAAAATAAACGGTTTTTCAAAATCTGGATATTCTAATACGGGTTTGTTCATTAATATGTTTCTACAATTCTCAAATGCTTTTTTATAATCATTGTCAATTAGAATTTTTACACCTTTTTTCAAACATTTGGTCAATGGTTTTGTTAATTTTGCAAAGTCTTTTATAAATTTCCGATAGTAACCTACTAATCCAAGAAACGATTTTATTTCCGTTCTTGTTTTCGGTAAAGGGTATCTTTTGATCGCGTCAATCTTATCAGGATTCGGTTTTACTCCTCTTTAGTAATAATATGTCCGAGATATGCTACTTCTTTGCGTAAGAATTCGCATTTGTCTAATTGTATTTTTAAATTAACATCGCGTAATCGCTGAAATACTTTTCTTAATTTCATTATGTGTTCTTGTAAACTGGTGGAATATACAATTATATCATCAAGATAAACGTGGCATATGTCTTCTTGTAATGCTCTTAATACATTATCCATCATACGTTGAAACGTCGCTGGTGCGTTCTTGAGTCCAAAACTGAGTCTTTTGAATTGATAGTGACCTTGTTCTGTGGAAAATGCCGTTTTCGGAATGTCCTTTTCTGCCATTTCTATTTGGTGGTAGCCTGAAGCTAGATCTAATGTAGTGAAGTATTGAGCTCTTCCAAGTTTATCTAGAATATCGGTAATGTTCGGTATTGGGTATTTGTCGTCGATAGTTTGGTCGTTAAGACGTCTATAATCGATTACCATTCTATATTTTAATTTTCCCGATGCATCCATCTTCTTTGGAACTAAACTTACTGGTGCGGACCATGGACTGCTGCTCTCTTCGATTATATCCTGTCGTAATAGGTTATTTACCTGTTGTTTAATTTCTGATCGTTGTTCCGGTGTTTTCCTATAGGGTTTCATATAAATTGGGTTTTCGTCTTTTAAATTTAGCGTATGTTTCACATTATTTGTAAATGTTAAAGGTAGCAATTCGCTATAACATATATCTTTGTATTCAGTACATAATTTACTTATCAAATATTTTTCTTCGCTATTTAAATGATTTAATCGCAATTTTTCATGAACATTTTTGTATTGAATTTGCTCTACTTGTCGTGCGCTAAAAGATGTTTTATTAGTTTCTTTAGAATTTCTAATAGGTTGATATAGTTCTGCGTCAATGGGACTTTGTATATCAAATTCGACTGGATAGTTATTAAAATTGATTGCTTCCGTTATAGCATGGAAGTCTTGTGCTTGTGCTAATGAATAAGGAATTTCAACACCCGGTGCTACTCTTTGGTGATTGATTATAACGTTTGTGAAATTTTTAGTGATTGGAATTTTTACAATTTTTCTTTCACGCGGTCCTAATATTAATTTACTACTTTCCCAATATATTTTTATGTTGCCAAATTTTGTTTTAAGTACTTCCCCTGGTACATCTATTACTGCTTCTAGTTGTTTCATTAAATTTACGCCTATTAGTCCATCATATTTTTTTGAAAAATCAAAGACGTGGAATTTCAAAGTTTGTCCAATTGCGTTAAACGTTTTTAAACTGGGTATGTTAATAACGAAATCATGCTGTGTAGTTGCATGCGCGGTTTGTATACTGAAGGGTTCGTAAGATACATAATCCGTGAAATATTCGTTAAGTTTTTGTGTACTAATCATTGATTTAGATGAACCTGTATCGATTAAAAATTTAGCTTTGATTTCAGGTAAAATTATGAAAGGTAATTTTGTCGCGGTATTTGTATTTAGTTCAATAGTTTCAGGGTTTTCGGTGTTGTAGTTGTTTCCGTAGTTTAATTCTTCTCCGAGGCCGTTATATGAAAATTTACGTTGTCGTCTTCGGAATATAGTTGGTATGGTGTGTTTTCTGTATATTGTTGTGTATCCGTACCTGCTGCTTCACTTCCATCGAAGTATTCGGAGTAATTTCCTTCTTCTTCGTAAGTAGTACCCTCTTCTTGTTCCTGCTCTTGGTAATGCAGTTCTTCTGCTTTCCAATTTGGTTTTCCTGTTGATTTAAACTGGAACTGTGGATTTTGCGGTAGTCTTTTCGTCATAGAACTTCCTAATTCCATCGGTGTAGGCTTTGTTTGTTTTCTCTGTTCTAATTGTCCTGGTGTCTTAGCAAATTTGAAACTTGGGCTAGGATTTGGCCGTGGTTGCCATGACTGCATTGGTGACTGCATGGGTCGATTGAAATTTTGATATGCTCGTGGTGTAAATGAAGCTATTCCTTGTGGTTGCGCGAAATTTTGTTGTCGATTGATTGGAAATACGTTTGGCGTACGTGTTGCGTGATTATTCGCGGAATTTTGGTGTAATGGAATTTGTTGTTTAATTGGTTTGAACTCTGTGCGATTTACATTACTAGGTTGTTTAGTAAAGTAACTAAAGTTTTCTTCTTCTAACACGTATGACATCGCGGTTTCTATGTCGGCTGGATTACGAAATCTAACCCTATGTCCGAGTTCGCCAAATTGCGCTATCCCTCTTAGATAAGTTTGCAATATTGTACCTTTATGAATTTCCGTTTTTACCTCGCGTTTATTTGCATTTGCTTCTGACGATTTTACTTTTGTTAACAATAAATTTAGCATATTTTTACATCTAATCCCGAAATTATAAGCTGTTTCTGCTCGTTCTGGGCGCATTTGCATTAAGTCTTGAGTCAAACAAGTTTCTGTTCTTTGATCGCTAAAATTGATTTCTAATAATTCTTTTAAATCTAGCCAAGAGGTTATCATTTCCCTACTTCCTACAAGTTGTAACGCTCTACCTGTTAATTTTGATTGAAACAATCGCAATAAAAATTCGTTAATCGGATCTGTTGGATCGTCTGCATTACGAAAGGTGGTTATTAAATATTCGCAAGCACTAAAATACATTGAAAGTGTATTAGGATCACCCTCATAATTTGGAATAATGTCACAATGGTTTTTAGTAATATCTCTTACTGTAAGTACCATATTTGGAATGATGTTACGTACTTCGTCTAATGAAATGTTGTTAATTCTTTCAGATATTTCAGTCAAAATGCTGTCGCTTAAATTTTGATCGTAATCGGTTTCTAATGTATCGATAGACAAGCAATCTGAGTCAATATTCGAATCGTTTTCCGTCTCTGACATACAAGTGCGAAATAAGGTATATACAAAAGCTTACGTTAGTTGCGGTTGGGTTTTCTGGCAAGAAATGAAATTGTTCAAATTGTACTTACATTAAAATGAATTGGTACATTTGCGTTTCGTTTTCCTTTCTTGTTTCGTTTCTTTCTTCGCTTCTTCCTTCGTTTCTTTCTTCGTTTCTTTCTTCGTTTCTTTCTTCGTTTCTTTCTTCGTTTCTTTGGTTGCGGTTGTGGGATTCGATTTTTAGAAACCCGTGGGTCCGATGTCTAGGTCCCGTCGGTGGAGTCGATGCTAGATCCCCCGGATTCGGTACTGCTTCTCGCCGATTGTTCGCACGTCGCTTAGGAGTTTCACTAATCACTGCGCGAATTGTTTTTCTGTTTCAGGTTCGTTTTGTGTAAGTCGTCGATACGAGCCGAAAATCAAAGATTTTTATTTAATTATTCGTCACAAAAATCCGAATGACTGCGCCAGTTATATTTCTTTACTGCCTTTAATGATTTTTAAAAAAAGAACAGCAATTGAAAAATAATCTTTTTATTCGAAACAAAAATACAACTTCTCGGGTCGACAGCTAATTACCGAATGATCTTACTTAATACAATTATTATGAAAGTGGTACAGACATCGTGTGCAAAAGTTCTAAGAATTAACATAAGCAAAGTGATAATAGTATTCTTCGTAATCTTCTTAAGCCAGACAGGTGACCTAGATTCGTAACTCATATCATCTATAATATTCCTTAATGTATGACTAGTACCTGTTGATACAATAGGGAAGACCTAAAACAACTGACGATTGTTATAAGCTTGACCTGAGAGGCACAATGAATTCCTTCGGCACAGCACAATGTATTTAATTTCATTAGTCTCCTAAATTTTTCAAAATATTGTGAACGTTTCGATAGGTGGTATCGATCTGCTGGTATAATAAGTACGTTTTTCGTATTGTACTGGTTTGCCATGCTTATAAATTATTTCGTTTATAACGTTTTCTTCGCGAACTTTTGGTATTAAAAAAACATACCCATGCAGCCTAATAACATCGTAACAAAGACGAACCAGCCCAAAAGAAACGAAAAAAATGGAATGGAATTCTAGCAACAAACTGAATGAAAAGAAGCCGTTGGGTAAACATTGAAAGAGATAGGAACAAAGAGACAAAACGCACGTAACTTGTTCGCTGAAAGGCAGAAGGAGAATAATTTATAATACTAAATAGTTTACACGAGAAAATTCGGTTTCACATCGCCCCTGCTACATTGTAAATCTTCCGTTGGAATTTTCGAGAAAACTGTGAACCTAATACGTTTTACCTTTAGTTTCTGTTCATAAGGCAAATAAAACAATGAGGCAAAATTCACAATTTTGCCATCTCGTATCCTGTTTTCTGGAAACGCCATTATTTCAATGCAATCGTGAGCTTTCAGCAAGAGCACAACGCGCATTTATATTAAACCTAATAATACATTTGCTCTCGACTTGATATTATTTTTTACGCAAGGGCAAGCTGTAATAAACCTGACAGCTTAATTAAAAGCATATACTCTATTGTTATAACTTGTGTCTGCCGCATTCGTTTCTCCCGCGAGGAACCTTATTCAGAGGATTTCTCATACTAAGGGAATTCATTATATCTCCTTTGGACAGCAATAAATGTACAAAACCGCGTTATCGGTGGGTATGAATCTCATTCAACTATCCTTTCACAAAACGGTCTATTATTACAATGTAATTAAAACGTTAACATTTTTGCAAATTTGATTGGAAATAGCAATAAATCGTATAAATAGAATTACATAACTAATATTTGTGTGACTGTGATTTTTTACACAACTTAATTTGAACGGGCGAGGAAAAACTAAAGTAAGTGTTCAGATCTATACTATTTCAATCATTTATAGTAATTCTTAACAAACATTATCGTAAGCAGAAGTAGCTTTATTTTTAATATCCCACACCAACAACTGATAGTAGTAGTAGGAAGTAGTTAAATACTTCTTAGAGAAAGAACATTTTCTTGTTTTATAACCATAAATATTAACTTGAAGCGATTAATGATGACATACGGGAGAGTTTCAATAAAGTTTCTACAAAGTACGGAAATTTCCAAACAAATAATTTAGGTCGTTCCTTACTGCAGTGAGCAAGTTTGATGTGCTTCATGGGAACTACATAGATTTAGAATTAATTACTTTGTTATTTACGCATCTGTCCTTTACGGGACATCGATATTTTGTACGCAGTTGTGGCCGGATTGATTAATTAGGAGCAAATTACATTATTAGCTACCTCATAACGTCGACAATCTATTGGCGCGTGAAATGCCTACAGTAGCAATTTTCTATCTTTAGAGCTTGGTAAATTTATTAATTAGCGATATTGATTGCTACATGCTAATTTTATAGTTAACACATCATTATCGGTCAGGGCTATCTGCTCAAATTTTGAGATAAACTTTGGATCCATGAACGCGTCATATATATTCGTTAATATCTATTATGCTTCTGTTGCTGTTGTATCATGAATTATAAATTTTAGCCTGAGCTTTACCATTACATTTTTTGATACACTATTTGTTATTGTACAAAGTTTCTTGTGACGATTTTATTATATTACAAACTATAGCAAAGTTGAATATATGTATACAGTAAAAATCTCTTCCCTATAGTCACCTATAAATACGCGTATTATATATAGGTTTGTATGTGTGCGTTCGGGAAGAGAGCAGTGGGGAGCGCGGAGTCGAGCAGCGATGCACGCCTTTCTCGAAAAACTACAGCTAGACATTAGTAACAGTTTACTTGCGAAGGTGTATGGTTTGGTCAACTGTTGCGAATAATTTTCAGTTACCTTTATTTTTCTTCTACTAGAGTTCCAGTAGTTTCCTCATTATATTTTAGGGATTAGTATTTGCTTTCTTGGTTTTACTAAATTTATGGTTATTGATTATAAGCTAGCGTATAAGCTTACTTGTTTCGGTATACGATGGATATTTTTCCCTTGACCAAAAAAAGTTTGTTATAAAACAGTATCATCTTGGTCGCAGCATAAGAGAAACTGCACGGGTATTTCAAATTAACTTTCAACATACCATTGCGTTTGAAACAATAAGACATATAATTAAAAATTTTGAAAAATATGGCTGTTTAAATCCGTTAAAACATACAAAGGCAAAGTTTACAGTTCTCTCTTACAATTAGTTTTGTTTTCTTATAGCAACTATGATAGGCGTTGAAACAGATTACTTTTTATTTTTTTAATTCAAGGTTTATTTATTATGTATAGAAAACAGAAGTTATTATGATTTACCGCTTTATTTATTGTTATTGTTATAAGTATATCTGGCATTGTTTTAAACGCTAAAAATATTGAAATCTTCCACATAAGTCCACACTTATTACTGTTAATTATTACATAAAGTCCCTATTATTACCGCTAGCTCGACGTCCATCGACGTTTATGTATGTCTGCATCGCTGCTACACCATGCGTCCCCACTCCTCTCTTCCCGAACGCACACATACAAACCTATATATAATACGCGTATTTATAGGTGACTATAGGGAAGAGATTTTTACTGTATACAACTTGTTCTTAGTTAAGTGCGCACCATTGCTAACTTCGTTATTGTTAACGCTAAATAGGCATACATATTTGAGGAATTTTATGTGGCGAATGCAGTGATGGAACCAAGAAAACAATTGAGCATCGCGTTTTCAATATATTCATTTAATACAATATCCTATATGTTTCATAACCGTTTAACTAAGAATTCAATCCTATAGAAGTTTTAATGCATCATTAAGAAAAAATCAAAAATAAGAAAGTTTTTATAACTTGGTCGCTTTTTTCTTATTGAAAACCTATGCATTTATCCTAAATTTTCTGTAAAGTTTAAGAAAATACTATTCTCATTATATTATTCATGAGCGCGCTTTTCAGTTTCTCTACATATTATGTTCGCTCATGTACATATATCACACACACATACACACTACATAAGTAAACACCATCGTTATATGTAGTCTTCAGGGTTTCACGGCCGCTGTTGATGGCTGCTTTTCGGTTCTTGGGTTCTCTGCCGTGTAGAAAAGTTGTGGTACTTGACGTTTCAATCATCTTGTCGTGACCTTCTTCACTTCTGAAGAACCACAACTTTTCTACACGGCAGAGAACCCGAGAACCGAAGAGCAGCCACCATCGTTATATTTAAGACGACAATAATCAACGCTTCACTTTCATAATTACAGACAACGTTTCATTAGTACTAAGAGAGGTGTAAAATAAACAGATCGGATTGTGTTTTCATAGCTAGTTCCTTTTAAATGTAAAATATCTTAACAATTTCCTCATTTTTGATTTTTCCTTAGGAATATATTTAAACTCTTTTGTTCAAAATTGAATGCCTAATTGAACAGCATCGACTTTCTCTATCCATTAATTATAAAGTTAACCATGGTGCGTACTTGACTTAGAAAAACCTGCACATACTTGGCAAAGTGAAAAAGACATCTTTAGAGGGGTAGCAAATCAATTTATGACGAAAAGTCATATGCAGATAATTTCCATAAAACAAATTTGTAATTTGTGGTAGTGACTCTACTATTGCTGATTTATAGTTTTGTCAGTGATGTTAACATGAAATTTGTATTTTAAATGTTCGTTGTTATAGTTCTATGTGTTGCACGGGTCAGAAACTTGACACAAGTTGGGAACAACTACAACATATTAAAACAATTCTTATTTAAAAGTACACTTGTACAAGTGTCAGTTCTGAAGAAGGTAGCTAGCACTACCGAAAGCTAAGAAATAAAACTGTGTTGATATGTAGTAGTGTGTTTTTTATATAATTGCTTAAATATTCACCAACCAGCCGATTGACCACGACGTTTTGTTAAATATAAAAAAAACAATAATCTGTTAGTTAGGTGAGGTGGGACACTATTGTTTAGGAAAGTATTGTACAGGTACTATACATTTTGTATGGCAATATGGTTGACTTTCTATATTCTAGTTTCCATTGCGGTAATTAAATTAATTTTGTACTTGGTGGGACAGATAAAGTCCAAATTTAGCAACCCATTGCAATTTGGATGTTAGTCACCACCTGAACTTAATAAAATGATTCTATCTTATGATGGTAATGTCAAAGAAGATCCACTGAAGCAATTTAATTGGATTTCCTGATTTTCCTTCTGTGATGGTGATTACTACATCCACGTTAAACCGATATAATATATTGAACTCATTGGATTCTTCGAAAGAGATGTTTAGTATGTGTATCAGATACAATCAGTGATAATCAACGTTAGCTACTATGATACGCATGTATATGTATGTGTTATTGCTTGTATGTATTATTGGGTTTCCTTTTAAGAAAAAAGGTAGGTTATTTTGTAATAATTAGTATATTTGTTTATCATTTCGGTAATCTTTAGGTGAAACATTAGTTTTATATAGTTGGCAGTCTCTATTTGACTATAGTGATATATTTTATTTATTGCTTTTTGATAAAATGAGTAGTGAGAACTATTGGTCCTTTGCTTTCATTCTTTGTCTTGTAAAATGTTTCCACAATCAGCCAGCAATATATACACTAGTAGCAGTGATGGAGTAACAGACAAAGAGAACCTGGTTCTTTGGCAAACATATCAATTATATTGGAAGAAATTTGGTTATCGGTTAAACTTTTAAAGAAAATTCACGTCTTTTAGCTGTTTATAATATCTTCTTATGTATGCTTATGTCAACTGAATGTGTGTCATATGTATGAAGTATACTGATTATTATGCGAACTGGTGGCTTACCCATTTATAAATTTTATTTTTGCTTACACACGATTTTTTATATGTTTATTGTTTTGACTGGAGTGATGTTTGAATTAATGACACTTTTTTTGGTTTCCTATTTAATTTTCTTGAAAACAATGGAATAAGCAGTCTTTCGACATCTATTGGATCTACTATATCTACTCAACAGAGTATTATGTTTAACACAACATCGAGCAGAATGCCTAGACATATTCAATATGTCTGTCAAATAACAACTCACCACCGATGAACACATCTTTTATACAATTAACTCTTTCGATATGTGTGTGTGAATAGGCAATTGCCTCTTCATTTCATGTGTTATTGTTTTATATTTTGATAAATTCTCAGTCATTTTGAAGACCCGGCCGATCATTCCTTATAGAGGTAAAAATTTCAGCAGCATTGATATAGAGAATGTAAGAGGAATTGAGACGAGACAAGTGGTTATCATTAATAAAATGCTGATGAAGAAGGTGTGTGGGCGGTTGAGTACTCCTGAAATAGCAGGCTGTGGTTGAAAATCCAACCAAAAGTTGATCAGCTTGGCACTGCTCGATAACCTGTTTCATCCTTGGAACCTAAGGTAATAAGTGGTACTAGTGATGACAAACTATCCAGCCCAGTTACTTGTTAAGAATAAACTCAGCAACGACCTCAATTACTTTATCGACGCTAATAGAAAGGATCGAGAAGAGATGGATGCAGCGGTGGGTTTGGTTGCACAAAAAAGAAATATTATCTCTGATAAACGTAATTGATTTTTATGAAAATATAATAATTTTACTAGTTACAGTATGAGTGTAAATTGAAAGGTATATGGTGTCAAAAGCAATTAGATAAAAATTATTTTTTTCATGAATAGAATTACTAAGCTTTTCTATTCCTTTCAAATTGGGCATAGAATAGATGGCTGCAGAAATATCCACACTAATAGCGGTACTTTTCTATTCATGGTAATATTTATAGATTGTATATACACATATAAACACAATAGAATTTACTTTCATATGAATATACGTTTTATTAGTATTTCACACAGTTCGTTGGCTGTAAATGACTCCGAAAAAGGTTAATTAGATATGTGCGTGATATTACTAGCCAATGGATACCTAATCTGATTCCACATGATGTTTGTGTGTACAGTGTTTTATTTTTATATGTACATACATACATACATATATGCATGTGTATGGGTGTTACGCTTTCGTGAAAAAATGTTATGCGCGATATCATAAACGATTATTGACGGAAATGGTGGTACATACCGTGTGTAGACGTACAGTTTTATTAATTAGACTAGTTTATAAAGTGCTATTATAGTGAAGGCTAAGGGAACTTATTCTCATTTGTGTCGACATATAGATAGGAAACGTTTGCAAGCTCACACAATTGCTGCGGGTGTACGTCTTCCAAGGCGACACATTTTTCTTTCCGTTTTTTTATTATATTTTTCTGTTTCAATTTTTTTTCTATTGGATATACGATTTATTTGATTTATTTAATAAAAAAAATCATTTTAATTAATTCTGTTTTAATTGTTATTTTTCGGAATTCTTGTATCGTATTTCCGTTTCAAATAATTCTTTAAAATAAGTTCTTAAAGGCCCTCTAAGGTACATATAAGTATACAAGTCGATATACATCATTCGGTTTGTTTGGTTACAATCTACTTAAATAAATTACAAGAGTTTATTGGGCACCCTATTTTAGTAAAAATTCGAGTGTGAAATATCTCCTGTGACAATAGCTTTATAAAATTATTTAAATTTAAGTCTATTCAAGCAGTACTGTATTATTTCGTGAGCAAACTAGTACGCTGCCATCTCAGCTCTCAGATTTTGCACCAGATTTTAAACAGAATCTGACTCGAAAGCTAAACGACTCATCTCAGTCGCATTTAAACCAAACAAAGGCTGCGCTAATACTTGGTTAGCGGATATTACTACTGCTCTCGGCCCGCCCTTTGCACGAACTCGAGCGTGCGATGGGAAATCAAACGTGTATGACATATGTAAGCTCTTATATAAATAAATATAATTTTCAACGTATATACAGAAGAAAAACTATAGAACACTAAAGATGTAGTTGCTATTATTGCAAGCACTGACAGATCTAAATTAAACATACACGCTCTCAGCAGATTTCAATTCATATTGTTAAGTGTTTTAGAAAAAAAACTTAAAAACACTCTCTAATTACGAGGGTTGAAGGTTAAAGGCGGTGTTTGGGCCGACCAAGACATAATTCTAAAATGTTAGCTTCATCCTTTTCGTCAAATGCAATTTACGGCAAATACTAACTACTTCATCATATACATGTAACATTAAGACTACCGCAGGGGAGTGCTTATGCTCCACCATTATTCGTAATATTTGTGCATGATATGTTTGGAACTGCATTGGACCAAAAAGTTCTTAACTATTCATATTGCATATTCTTTGAGGATAATTTAGTTTCTACAATGAATTCAGAGTCACAACTATTTATATTTGAAGATACAATATATTAAAATAAGACATCCAAGTGAGTAACCCTTGGTCGATGACAAACCAAGAAAGAATGATCAAATATAAAGCACGTGTAACCAACTCAGTGAATCCTTTTGTCTCTTAAATAAGGTTATCTAAGTACGTGTAAGTAGTACTAAAAATTGTGTATTATTTGTCATAAAATATGGGATTATCTGACGGAATTCATCACTTATATGTAGTATTCCAAGTTTTATACTACAAAAAAGAGCAGTATAAACATTGCTATGTTTGAACACTTGAACACTGAACTTGCTGTACGCACAAGTACCCAACGCTATTTGAAAACAAACATTCACTGCAACATCATAAAGCAGCTCCAGCTAAAAGAATCATAGGAAGAAACTAGAAAAGTTGTATAAGAGACCGTTATTATCAATTAGAACAGCTTTCCCGACCGTAATTCCAAAAGATCAACCGTGATCGAGCTCTGCAAAGCGACTAACGTGTATTTTCGATTTTTCAATCCTTTGTAACCTTTTTCTCCCACACTGAACACAAGTTGTTTTATTAAGGACACATTGACGTCTTCACTAACTGATTCGTTCCGAGCAAATCAAGAAACTTTATTAGTAGGCAAAAGAATTCTATTTTTGGAGCATTTTAAAACTCTTAGTGAGGAATTTTACTGCCTTAGATCCAGGTTAAAGCCGCCGAAATAATAATTTGTTGATGATAGAACGATAAGGAGCTCTGTGAGTATAAAAATAGATAAACCAAGCACTGAATAGGTTACCCAACTATCAAATGGAGAGCTCTAAGGATGCCTGAAGACACCCACTGAAGGACGTAATCTCCTCGTAAATCTGGCTACTACGTAATTATTAGCAGCTGAATCCAAGATGACGAACCAATGCTAGCATCTGCGGCCGATCCATTTTTTGTCCCTGTTGGGTGAACAGGCCTATACCATATTAGTATTTCAGGAAAACTAGTCTTAAAAATAAGAGCCTAAATCTCATATATAAAAAACTTTTTTTCGACTCTCCCCAAGTGATAACGTTAGCTGATTTCAGAAAAAAAAATTTACTAGATTATCTATAGGATTTGTTAAAGCGGCGTCATCACATGTTATGACAGATATCATCTATCTGAGCCTCAAATTTCTCGTAGGAGTCGTCATCCATGGGAACTTGGTATACCTAACAGAGGAAATCTACCATAACCTTGAAATTGCCCCATATTTTATTTTCCAAAAATAACCACCGATCTGCAAAGAGTTAAAATCCTATTTCATCATCAAGGGTGTCCCTAGTTCTACTGACCAGTTTCTTGGTCTGTTTTTTGCTCTATTCACAACCTCAGAATTTGCTTTTTTAGAAGGACCGTCACTTAGGAATTTAATTATATATTATTAGTATTTCTATCAATTCTACCTATTATTTTAAAAGACGAATATGGCCATATTAAGCATTTTGGTATGTTTTTAGGAAAAGTTTGAAAGTTAGTTCGTGTTATAATTTTCTTCAAAATTTCCTAAATATAGAAACACGCCAGATTATTTTTAGTTCTAACTACGACTAAATCACATACATGTGTAAGAAAATATTATGCATAGTCAGATACGTCGTTAAAAGTTGTGCAAGCTCATTATACAAATGGCTAAAAAACCAATCAGATTAACTGTGAAACAATTTATAGGTTGATCTGAAAGCTAAGTTATGCATGCTGTTTATTGTTCTATGCAACGTGTTGAAGTTTTCATTTGTGTCGCTGAAAGCGCATCAGAAACATATGGGCGCATAACAGTACAGCATGCCATTCAGAGCAGAACTTATTTAGAAACTTCCTTGAATTGGAAGCGTAGGATTCGCAATTTAAGATACTCTCTACACACACGTACATTTACTATTTTTTTCCAGTACTAAAATACGTTAACAGAAATTTAACAACTAATTTTATTATGCTCATAAAGTCGTGAATTATGATCCGTTGAAATATGAACTACTATAAATATAATAGCGCGGTAAATGTTATTTGGGCTCGTCCGGAACTACTTTTGTATGGAATAGTAGATTCTGGAATGACGTTAATGTTTAAATAACTGACCGCAAATTGTTTATATCCAACGGCAAATCTACATCGTTTACAATATAATACAGTAACGAAGTCAAAGTTTGCACAGCTAGTTTGAATTTGTTGTGTTAACTTTAGCGAACATAGAAGGTTATTTACATTAGCGTATTTGTACTTACACAATCCAACAAAATACACCCAAATCTTCGGCAGTGGAGTTAGTTATAAATATTATGTTCTAAATGGAATAATACATTTGTTTACTCAAATGTTACACCCAACACAATATTTATCTAAAATCGTAGCAGCTATGCTGCTCTGTAGTTAATACCCCCTTGGAATACATTTATTTAAAAATAAAAATTATTGATTTGTGATTTTTTAGTACAGTGCTGTAGTATATACACTATAAAAGTGTATACTACACTTATAACTACTGATCTGACCATCTTCAGAAAATATTTATTGAAAGAGAGCTTATTCCAACATCTATATAAATAGATTGCTCCCCAGTATATTAGTATCATTTGTTTATGTACATTAGAGAATTGGTAAAAGAAAATAGAACCTAAAATCGAAAAAATAAACCAGACTAAGAATATTAAAGTTAACCAAAACAAATGTCGATTTTCTAATATTCACGCAGAAACTTGGGTGGAAAATTTTTGAGGCCCTAGTATTTGCGACCGTCTCACCGGAGGACATCAAAGCTCTGATACATCGGTCAATCCTAGGATTCATTCGATAAAGTGGCATTATTTTCATCGATATGATTGTAGTATAACATTCTTAACAAATTAGACCTTAAGATTATATTCAAATGCAACTTCTAAACACATTTTCTTCATCTATGTATCAATCGAATACAAAGTGTGGGATTAATAGTAACAGAGGTTTCGCAGGTCTTACATCTACACTGAAAAAAATTTCTATGCGAATTTACAACGATAATCGCGGGCAACTTTGTTACCCACGATTATCATAGTAAAATTACTCTCTGATGTAATTTTTCTATTCCATTAGTAAATAACCAAGCGGAATATGCGATTTTACAAATCATGACTTTAGTTACACAGTTTGTATTTGTAACATTACAAATCATGCTAGTATATTAATTAAATAGTGGTGTAATGTTACAAATACTCACTCAATTAAGCAGTATATATGTACCTATATTTATGCAAAAATGCTGGTTACTATTCCAGTATAAATAATAAATTACATCTACATATATGCATGTGTCTATAGTTCGATATTCTGTGACGCTGATAAATCTAAAAGCAACAGCATTTTCATTAATTATATCAATATATTATTATAAAATCAAAAACTTTCTAAGATGACGATACATCCATTTATGCCGCCTTCTAATTCACATAACAACTGCACACATGGACGCTAGTATCTAGAGCAATCTAGAGTGCATTTGCATTGCAGTGTACCCAATATCCACCTCGCAGCTGATGCCTTGCATGTTTCTGCTTGACTGGAATTTTTTTTTACAACCGCGGGCAAAAATAAAATAAATTTACAATTACTGTTTGGAGATTTACAATGTATATCAGGGTGATAAAGGAAACCAAACAGTAAGATTCATTACACCTTTGTAATGCACAAAGTAATACTGTGTTGTTACATATAACGTTATCGTAATACTACATATTTTACGTTTTTTTGTCAACCCATTGTAATTTAACAGTGAATATATATGTATATCTTCATGTTATTATTTTGTACGAGTACTTTCACTGTAATGTTAGGATGTTTATCTATATAATTTTACTGCTATTTTTTACAGTGTAGGCTCGTTAATTTCTCATATATATTTAAAGTGAATTTGTAATACGAGTTTAGAATTATTAAATAATACACCGTTTTCACAATTCAATAAAATATTTTAGATACAATTTCCACAGAGAACTTTAGAGTGTTAAAATGCCTTCTTATTTTTATTTATATATTAGTACTACTAGGGATAAAAAGATAAGATCAAAGGAAATGAAGTGAAATGAGGGGATCTGGTTGTTTATCATTTGCAAACGAACAATGTAAAATTCGAAATTTTTTTATCATATCAAACTGTATGTACTGCAGGGAAATAAATTAACGTAAGCTAGAAGGAGGGTTGTAGCATATTAACAAAAACATCAATCCAGAGAAGCAAGAAAATTAAAAATAATTACCGTCAGGTATAATCATGACCATTTAAAAAATTAGAGCGCAATAATTCACCATTATTATCACATTAAGCAAAATTTACGCTGAATGAATCATTAGCTGCTTAAATCGATGAAGGTTTGAAAAACAGATCAACTAAGCCTAGCAATGAATGCTGGGAAAATTAGAATTATACGACAATAGCCATTAATTGTAACACTTAGTAATGGATGTACTCAGTTACTTTCTAAAATTGATATAAAAGATGCTAAAAAATATTTATGTGAATTGTAGATAATTTTAAGCTTATTCAAAAAGATCTGTATATATACAACCTGATTCTTACCTACTTTTTTAATGAGATACCCCGTACATGTTGTCATCTTTGGATTGACTTCATAATCCCACTGCTTACAGTAGTTAGTAAGTTATATAGTTTATTGAGAAGTTATGATTATTTTTGTATCGGCATCGTTATGAAGTAAACAGTATTGCTAACAATTGTAGGCCCCTTCTTTTGACAGTCTCTATAATAACGGAGGTATAAACCATTGTCAGGCCAAATATTACCCTACATTTGCCGACAAAAGCGTGTCGGTCACACTGGTAATAACTACAATTACCCATTTGGTTTGTTTAGCAGTTAGTGTGGATAATTAATTAATTAATTGTAGAAAAAAACGGGTTGATAGCCGCACTGGCGGCTGACTATAGTTGTGGCAAGATGATAGGAGCCAGGTTTCAATTTTCTGGAAGGATGGTGGCACTTTTTCAAAGGGTTTAAATCCGGATCGACTTACCATTCGCTGTTGGGAGCAAAGTGATTACCAGTGCGGCATTATAAAGGGCGATATCATGCTGTCACAAAGCCATTTAAACACAATTTACACACAAAACTAACTGCGAGAGTACAGTTTATGAAGTTACAAAACCGTACTTTTCTAATTGATACAAGCGGCAACCACACATACTTACATCAAATCAAATTCAAAAAATTGTTATTTAGAAGACAGAAACTGAGCACACCATTCTATACTATTGCACAGTAAATATGAAAATCGCCAATAAACCAATAAATTGCTCTAAGTAGTTAGCTTGGCAGTATATACAGGGTCTTGCATGATGCACTGTAAAAACTTTAAGATTATATTGCTAAGATACCTTCAAGCAAAAAATGTCTTATAGTAGATCCGAACTGTGACATCGTATTATTGACGCATGCCCGCAGATAAAGAATGACAAGTATTAAGGGCAGTCACACATTCCAGACGCTTGATCACGCTGCACTATGTATTAATACTTGAGGTTGTCATAATATAGTTATGTTGCTTCTCTTTATTCTGTGGTTATTTCTTTACCATTTCTGAAATAAAATACTGCTTTATATTACAGCTTCTATCTTAATCGTTGAACGTTTAGCGATTTGGAAATCTTCTACTTGAAAGGAATATGCTCCTTAAGTTTGTACAGTACATCATGCAACATCCTCTATAATCAATGAATAAACAAAGATAAGATTCGACTCAGCAGACCAAATGACTTTATCGCTCTATTAACACTAACATCTATCACAAAATATGTTTTTGATAAGATGATAAGTGAGGAGACACAAAATGCATCTAATTTGTTCTGGTTTCTTGTTTTCGTGAGATTAATCAAAGTTAGACTGCTAAACTAGTGACGAAAATGTAAAGGCAACTGCAAAAGCTCAACACTAAAACACCCGGTAGACTACTTGTATGATTGCATGAAAGTTGGCGATATGTTTCTCAAGTATAGATACAAAGAAAGAGAGCAATTCAGTTTCAACAGCAAGATAAGGGGCATATCGGATATATTTAGCTTCTTTAAATATTATCATAAAAGAAATTAAATTTCTTTATACTGCCAGTTGCAATAATTGGAATTTTATTTTTTCTTTGAAACAGTAAAAAAATCAATTAGTTAGCAGTTAGTAATTAGTACTAACTGCTTTTCCACTTCTTCTTTTATTGAAACAAAGATTGGTATCTATTAAAACTTTAACGTTATTGGGGGATATTACTTACATTCTTTCTTGGTCTTGTACGTGGGTCTTAAAATAATGCTGTCTAAACACATCGATATATTTTTCTCGTCACTAATGTTTCTCACAACACAGAAAGTAACTCACATGAAGGCCAATTTCTAAAGGTGTAAAGTTTCGTAAGCAATTGTAGCAACCTAATACTTTCTACTTTCTTGCTTTATTTGTTATTTTTTAATTAACTATTAAGTTTAGATCAGAAACAACGATAAACAAGAAACATACTCCGCAAACAACCAATTTCAATCATAATCGAGAAGCATAGTCGGCAACCCTTTATATCCTAGAGCACTTGAAAACATCGCTTTATGTGAGTTCATTACATGTGCTGGAAGTGTAGAGCACCATAAAGTGTAATAAGTTTTCGCAGTATATCCTTATATACACATCGTAGTATATTATTTTTGTACCTTAAAATGTAATATGCTTTCCGAGGATACAAGCTGTTACAGTGTTCGTAGAGATAAAGCATGCTTTTCCAGCAAATATTATGTCTGAGGAACGAGATTACGTTCGCTTGTGTTTGAGACCGAAAATTTATACGAACTTAAAATTATCCCCGTAAGTTTACGGTGTCAATCGATTTCTATTTTCGCGCTGACATTGTCCTGCCCAGGTATGAATTGAATTTGGCGTAACCACCGATGACAATTGAAACCAAATTTGTTGTTATCTAAATTCATTCAGACATATACTTACATACATACATATAGGAGTACCCGGCCTAGTAAACTTTGTTCACTAGAAACCTTCCTTATTCTACATCTCACACATAATCGGACATCCTGGAAAATACGTCAATATCCTCAAACATCCCCGATCATTTTCCGATATTTTAAAAACTTTACCAGATATGACTAATACTTAGGCATTCTTTCAACCTACTGACTAAATTCCTAAATTAAATTGAGTACATGAATAGTAATCATTGTAGCCCCTAAGTAATTTTGTAATTTGTTGAGACTGGTGTGGGTTATTACAGTTTTTAATATGATAATAAGTATGTAGATATGTACATAATTGTCTTAGATTTAATCTATTCCATCAGAAAAACCATTACGTTTACGTATATTGTGATGACTCACAAGAAGATTGAAGATTTAATTACCTAGTGAAATCTGTTAGCAGATTTTCTGAATTTGATTATGGGAAGCTATGGCAGATGGAGCATTTGTAAATCTAAACAATCTGAACTCACACATTCTTGAGGAGAGTTGACTTTTTAATAATCGTCAATGTTAGACCTTTTATTGATTTCACAACCCGTCCACTTCCAGCAGAAAACAATGTAGAAAGAAGTATTGTATTTTTTTGCGTTATCATTTTCAACTTGTGCATTGAAATTAGTATCTTGATCATTATAATTTATTTCTGCTTCATCATCACCTACATCAGCAGTCACAATTTCGTTTTTGCAAAGCAAAAGTTTCTTCAATTTGTTTCAAATTCGATTCTCAAATCGTTTGTATCTTATGATTTAACTGGAGCTTTTGACAATTTTGCTTTTAAATTATTATTAAAGAAAATCTCTGAAATATTATCAATTAATTGCAGTTGAGGTGCTATCACTGTACTGAAAACATATATTCACCCATATTCATTAATATTGCGCGAAAGTTGAGTTCTTGAGTCAAAATATTAAATCCGGATCGACTTACCATTCGCTGTTGGGAGCAAAGTGATTAACAGTGCGGCATTATTAAAGGAGATATCATGCTGTCACAAAGCCATTTAAACACAATTTACACACACAAAACTAACTGCGCGAGTTGCAGGGATAGCCAGACAAATAATACAGTTTACGGAGTTACTGTAAGCCACCACAACATAGAACCGATCATATTTTTTCCAGAACCGACAAAACCGTACTTTTCTAATTGATACAAGCGGTAATCACACATACATACATCAAATCAAATTCAAAAAGTTGTTTTTTAGAAGACGGAAACTGAGCACACCATTATATACTATTGCACTGTAAATATGAAAATCGCCAATAAACCAAAAAATTGCTCTAACAATAAGTAGCATAGTAGGAAATTGCATGACATACTGTATAAACTTTAAGATTATAATGCTAAGATACCTTCAAGCAAAAATTGTCTTATAGTAGATCTGAACTGCGACATCGTATTATTGACGTATGCCCGTAAATAAAGAATGACAAGTATTAAGGGCAGCCACACAATCCAGACTTGATCACGCTGCACTGTGTATTAATGCTTGAGGTTGTCATAAGATAGTTCTGTTGCTTCTCTTTATTCTGTGGTTGTTTCTTTACCATTTCTGAAATAAAATACTGCTTTATATTACAGCTTCTATCTTAATCGTTGAACGTTTGGCGATTTGGAAATCTGTTCATAAAATATCTTCTGCTTGAAAGGAATATGCTCCTTAAGTTTGTACAGTACATCATGCAACAGCCTGTATAATCAATGAATAAACAAAGATAAGATTCGACTCAGCAGACCAAATGACTTTATTGCTCTATTAACACTAACATCTATCACAAAATATGTTTTTGATAAGATGATAAGTGAGGAGACACAAAATGCATCTAATTTGTTCTGGTTTCTTGTTTTCGTGATTTTCGTAATTTTGCTTTTAAATTATTATTAAAGAAAATCTCTGAAATATTAACAATTAATTGCAGTTGAGGTGTTATCACTGTACTGAAAACATATATTCACCCATATTCATTAATATTGCGCGAAAGTTGAGTTCTTGAGTCAAAATATCAAAATTGATTCTAAACATTGGAATCTTAGCAAGATAATTTTTTCAAAATCTGAGAAACGCTTTGACAGATTTCAATGACATTTTTACAGTGTCTTGATATCTTTTGAATCTATTAAATTTGTAATTCCAGTGTCCGCCCACGGAGAATGTCGGTCAGATTTTTTTATAAATAATAGTACCCATTTTGAAGTTTGTGTATGTTTTTTTTTAATGAAACAAATAAGAATATAAACTTTTGGCATTTCAGTTCTTGTATGCCATTTCGTTTTCGAAAAACATCTGCTCGATTGTGAAAATCTACAAACGTTTCAAAAAGAAATTCTAACATGATGTTGGCGTTAGAAATTCTAAAAAGCAGGTTTATATAGAACTCATATTTAATATATCTATTTTGTGACCTTTATGTACTTATCTTTCAATTCCTGAAATATTTCCATTTGTAGGTCACTAAAACAACAACTAATTAAATACCAATTTATTCCAGAACATACAATATTATGTTTTTGTTAATAAGACTGCTTCAGTGGAAGAAATTGACATTTAATATTATATGTCTGGAATAAATTGGTATTTAATTAATTGTTGTTTTATTGACCTACAAGTGGAAATATTTCAGGAATTGAAAGATAAGAACTCATATTCATAAAACTTTTTGATATTTTGATCCAAGAAATCAGACACTGCCTTCTCTCTCTCTGTCTCATCCTCCTCATACAGCATTATGGACACAATTTTTAGTCAAGTTTAATCATGGGATCTCGAACAAACCTTTTAAAGTTATTATTTTCATTTGAATATCTTAATAGAAATTGTTGAATGCGAGACAGTTACAATACAATAAATGCTATGCATATCTACCAAAACTCAAGGGAATATATTGTATATTGTACACATTCCTGTATTATATTTGGGAAATAAATCGATATTATTATTATTATATCACAGAGAAACGTAAAAAACTAGTGATTTCAAACGCGTTGAATGTTAGATAACAAAATGTACGTACACAATACACACATACAAATGTACGTTTTAGTGAGTTACCTTATTAAAATCGTTTGAAGATTAAGTCGTACCGACTGTACATATGTATAGTGAAAAAACACACTTTTGTTACGTAGTTGCTATTTCCAGTTCTTTGCCCTGTACATGATTCTACAATTGGACCTTAATCTTTAGAAATGCTCGTTATTCTACGCATCGAGGTTGCCGAACTGTGTGCTTTCTGAAGTTTACAAAGTAGAAAAGAATTCACATGTCTATATACTTCAAAGAGCTCGTATAAATATTGACGTTTGATTTATGGAAAACTCCAGCATTAAGAATTTATAACAAGGCTTGTCCCTCACTTGCTTTTTCATATAAAAGTTCCTTCTTCTTTCACACCACTGTTCTTTCTTACACGTAAACATATGTTCCTCTCAATTCAAAATATTTGCATATAAATCTGTCGACCTGTTTTTATACGACTTCCATTTTTGTTACAAATTCGTTTGCATTAGAACATAATTTATAAAACTTGCTTCGAAAACTCCGAATAATATAATTCCAAATACTTTCCGCGTAGTTCTGTTCAGCTTTTGTTACTGTATCGATTACCATTTCAAATACTCTTCAGCAACAATTCATGCGGTAATTGGCACGCTTGATGGAAATGTATAACTCTAAACTTTAATTAAACACGAAATGGATATAAGGTTCAAAAGGGTATTTAATAATAGATACCAGCCAAATGAAATGCGAAACCTTTTCATTCTTATTTTATGCTGAAAGTTTGACCCGCTTCGAATGTGGTATTTACGAAATTGCTTTACAGTTTGCGGTTAAAGTACTTTTGATCGATATCAGTTTCGTGTGTTGTAAATAATGAATAAGCTCAAATTGCACTCATGAAATTACAGATATCCGCAGAAGTAGTAAAATTATAATAGTCTAGGCTAATCTCTATTTTGGAAGTTATTTTATTAGAAAACTGTATTTTCATTCAGACACATATTCACTATACTTCTGAAACAACATACTTTTCAAATAGTAAAAATGATAATATAATTATATTACACAATATTCAGGTTTTTAATAGATTAGTCTACCTTCAAAAATCAAATAGATATTAAAGTTGCAATTCCCATGCGAGTTACGTCAGAATAATATAATTTGCATAAATGTACTGTATATAATTAATTATTTAGATGCAATACATTCTTTGCCTTTACATAAATCAAAACTTATAGACAGCCTTCTAAAAAAAGCAGGTAATATGATTTTTGGTATTTGAATCCTATGTTAAAGGTAATAATATTGTTTTCACATAAAAAATATAATCTCTTAAATATTACAACACCATTTTTTGGATCAGCGAATAAATTCCGAACATGATGTACTATTGGTGTGTCACATATAGGTAGTAATGTCTTTCCACTAAGATTTTCCATTTACGTTCTAAACAAATACTTGAATCTTGTCATTTTACTACACATTGCTGTCAAATTTCCTGTCCTAGCAGTAACAATCTTATCAGCCCTCTCTTCTCTCTTCATTTAATCCTTTTGATTCTCTTGGTATTTTTTAAATCCAGAACAGATGACATTATTGACAGTCTATTCCTCTGTGTTCTTTCTGGGGATTTAGGTTTGCCGCGAATACCTCTGGTTATAGTTTTACTATTTGTTCTAGTTACTCTATCAACAATTTCAATTTGCCGAATAAGTCATATTCAATTCCTACTTATTTATTGATACTAGATTTATTTTCTAATGCTGTATCTACTTGCCTTTCAAGTAATATATCGAAACCACCAGTTCAGTTCTAATGCTTGATCTATTTTTAATGCACTAGTTAGCAGGATGATTTCCAACAATATACCATGAGCGCCTGTTACAAGCATTTTTTGGTTTTGTATTGTGGCATTTTTCGACGTTTTCACATATTTACTCGTCATCTTCAATAAGTGCCTGGAATAAGGGTTATTTCCGGGTCTATTGGAGGTTGTTTGTTTGTTACACCCCATATTGAAGAAAAGAACAATAATAGTAATTGCGGCCACTACCGTCTTATCAGCGCGTTACCTTATTGCATTTAAATTGATCTGTCATTCATTTTCTTTAAACCAGTGCCTTGTCTGTTTAGAACAGTGATAAAATAATTTTAATATAGAAGGTTACATCAGTATATCCACGCTCGATTTTGTCACGTGATCTTTTCATATATCATTTCCTTCTACTAATATTCAGACCTAGTTCACAATATTGCCACCATCGCATTTGCGCACAATTTGCATGTAATATTTGCCCGTTTTAATGTTACATATTTGGTGATACATTATCGAAAATGTATTACTAGCGCTTCAAGAATAAGTTTGCTTTTTTTTTTATTTTTTTTTTGGAAAGGCGCGTCATCCTAAAACATTTTAGAACCCTTCGTAATCAGCGCCGAAAGCTATATTTATTAATGGAAACTGATATTACATACATAAATTATAGCTTGCTGCCTCGCACGGAACGAATGCCTGCATTAAATAGGTGCAGTAAACCCTTCCCTGCTTAGAAATTGTTACGGTGCAACGGAAACGCTTTCCCGACTACTGAGCCGGGGGGTAGACAAATCTTTTTCAGAAGATTGCTTAGGGGCAAATAGGTCAAGATGCCCAGATGCTGTACACGAAATGCCCACATATACTAGAAAAAAAAAACGTAAAGTAAACACTTAAGAAAGCGTCGAAAGCTCAAGGGCAATTTCAGTTTCCACGCAACACTAAATAATACACGAAAAGAATATTATTTTCTATTCTATAATAATGAAAGTCTTGCTCGATTAAAGTCGACTGTTACATTGCAAAGACAGTAACGCTGCGTTAGTGAAAATATTTATTAACTTTCTTGGTAAAAAAAAACCCTTGAAGAGGTTGCTAATGTCAACGTGATGATTATGTCTTCAATATATAACATGATATCTGTATCGACCACCAATGTGAAAGAGGAGAAGAAGAAGATACTTCGTACTAATCCCACATAGTCCGAAGGAGGAATGAGGCAAAGATAAGGCTGCTACTTCGTTATAGATTTTACGTTAACTGGATAAAAACAAAATTGTCGTTGCTGTCATTCTTATCGTCGTTTATGGCTTGTGTTTAAGTAAAACGTACAGGATTTTACGGTAATGACACGTTTGATTAATAGCTCATAGTTTCTGAAACGTAAGAAATAATAAGCCACGTGACTCGTACAAAATCCTCCTTTTCTATCTAATAAATCTGATTCATCAATCACAATTGTGCTACATTTCCGAAAGACTGGTTTCTCTATAATTTTTATTGACTTTATGACGAGAATAATATCTCTAAACGAAATATCCTGAGATTAATTATAACGCTCTCCTCGATGATGTTGAATTAATAAAATAAATGGTTTTAGTGGAGGAAGCTTTATGTATTAATCCAGTATTATGCACTTTCGATATTTTGTGTTTAAAGTTAAAGCTGAAAAGATCATTTTCAAACATAACTAGGTAGTAATTATAGGCAATTAATTTTTTCTTCTCTTTTTGCAAGTGATCTTACTGAATCAAGTGTTTTTGATGAACTGTCAGGATTGATTATAATCATAAGTTACTTCACAATTCTATCTCATTATCTATAATACTATAAATTGAAAAAAGGGATTCTATTAGTGAAATTCCAAAATTGATACTAGAAAGATAAGGGGATCGCTTAAATTTTCATATAAACTCGCATGATATACTTTCTTTCCTATTCGAGTCGCTAGCATGGCCATATTAAAATTATTGTTCTATAAAGTTATCAGCTCTTCCTCTCTGGTAATAGGCTAAAGAGCCTCAGAAGGTATGCTTGCAAGCAATAGGCTATATTGTATAAAAATCCTAACATCTCTATCCTCGGCGTCTGCATGAAGCACTTTTACTTCGGGCATATCAGCAAGTTCATACATGACAACTGCTGCAAACTCTCAATTACATCCACCTTCCCTTTTGAGTTTAAATTGTTACTTAAAATTGGCCTTATCACTAGTTCCTTTCCTTTCTGCCTCCGTCTAAATAAATAATAAACCACACTATATTAGAGTATATTTTTAAGTTTTGGACTATACATCGAGTTGTTCTATATCCAGTACCTATTTATGTGATTTATGGTATACAACTCATATACATATGTACAGGGTGGTCAGATAAGAATGCAAAGTGTTGTATCTCTAAAACTATTCGTTGTAGAGACTTGCGGTAAAAATTTTATGACTAAAGTGGAGAAAATAAGAGCGTGGCAAATGTATTCAGATTTCCAAGATTATCGCCAGGAGGCGTAACCGGCATCTTAGACTTTTAAAGTGATTTTTCACTGAAATACACCTAGCAAATGTTACTAAAAAATATATGCCTTTTAAAGCTAAGCTTTACTCGAGTAATTTTTGTTTAACACTTTTTGACGTATGTATTAAAATAAAGTTGTGGGGGGTAATTCAATGTTTTTTTTTAAATAAACAGCTGTAACTCCTAAACGACTGAACGGATTTTAACAAACTTGGTCTCATTGGGAAAAGCATTTATTTTTCCATCAAACCTATCATACCTGTGATATGTCTATTTCTTAGTGATGCCGCTAGAGCGCGTTTTTTGATATAATAACAGAAAATTGCAAAATTCTCTAAAAAATTAAATACAATAACATTACTTTTTTTGATAAAAATGTAGCAAAGTGATACCTGAATAGGCTAGTTTACTTATCATATAATTTTAAAAAGACGCTATTACACCGGTATTTGTTGTTATTTATTTCTCTTTTTTAAGATTCAATGATAAAATTTTATAATTTAATAATTTTGAAGTAATAAAAGTATTCTTAGTTCAAAAAATTAAAAAAAGAACGTGTGGGGGCATAATAAGGAAAAGGACTGATTTTGAAATAAAATTTACTGCCTCCTTAAATGCTCAAAATGTCTTCCATCACAGTCAATGCATTGTTGGAGCCGCTCATGCGCATACATTACAGCAGTTTCAATTTCTGCTCTTAACAGGCTGCGAATGGCATCTTGTACAGGTATTTTCATGTCATCTTCATTGTTCTTGATGAGATTTAGTAAACAATATCTTTCAATCAACCCCAGAGATAGAAGTCTAAGCAGGTGAGGGTCTGGGAATCGGGGAGGCCAAGGAAATACAATCAAACCAATTATATTTTTGTTTAAATGCAAGAAACAAATTGTAAGTAATGTAATCGTTTTAGGCTTGAAAAAGGACAAAAAACAAGCAAGTGTCTATTTTAGATTCCTTAGGAAATACATGGTTAAGTTAAGAGTTAAGTTCAGTTAATTTGCTACACTAGATCTATTCATATGGGTTGTTTGTTGAGTTAACAAGATATTACCAGAATTACAATCTCAGGGCGTCCAAAACAACTGGTTTCACCCCTTTCAACCTTAGTGCTTCAAACTTTTTTTGATACATCGTCCTTTTTATCACATTTTTTTTTCAATTCTCGTTTCTGCCGATGTTCTAGAATGAAAGACATTTAATACATCATAATCTACACTACTTGATTATCCTTAAGAGATTTGATTCTATTTGTTTTGGTTAGTAAACTGAACAACTCAATGTCATCCTTTTAGAATTGTTACATCAATGTTCATTTTATTTACTGTACGTTACAATATTTTTTTAATTGCTTATAGTTTGCATGAAATTCTATTGTTATATATGTATGTATTTCTTTGTAACTTTACCATCTCTCATGATATTAAAAATACAATAAAATGAACTCTGGTTCGTTTACCTGATTAGTGTAGAACTGGATTCGCCTTTCCTTGTTTACTGTTTGATATGTATAGAAGTCTCGTCTGTAATGCGTATGTTTGTTTAGCTCATAAAGATTGCCTTTGGATGTCTTTCCTTGATTCGTATAAATATCAAAAACTCTAGAATGCTTCGCGATGGCGAGTCCATTTTTATATAAGCGGTCCTGGCTAGCGAACTCGGGCCTAACAAAAATCTTAATAACTTTTGGCCTGCTACTGATTTTAATTTTCAGTAATTTTATGAACACAAGAATACGAATACTTCACAAATGTGATAGTATATGTAAAAAAACATAAGAAATTATGTACTTTGGCTTTGGAAATATCCCAAGAGTAATACAAAGCATTTTTATAAAATTTTGTGTTCGACAGACTTCGATGTAATATACGTATTTTAGATTTGAGTATAAGTAAGCATTTTGTCGGCGCAGGGAAGTGGTCTTCGGCAATTTCCACTTTTGCTGGATTCTGTTCACTAAACTCCTTTTTCTCCAAGGTTGCTCCTTGTTGAATAAATGTTCACTTTCTGCCGGTTCTAGTGTACTAAATATAAATTCAGATGAAGCTGTGCTTTTTAATGAAGATATGTGTATGTATTCTGTGCGTGGTTATAGCATACTTTTATTATTCAACAGATTGTAATGCGCTCGTTTCACATTCGTTGAATGTGTACATTTAAAATAGCTTAAAATGCTGTAAAAAATCAATTTAGAAATAAAACCGCGGTTGGAATTATCACGTTATGTTAATTATTATATGTTTTTTTTTCTTTTAAGAGCAAAAGACTTTTACAGTCAACGTTCTGCTGTGGAAGTTTGAAGGTGCTGTAGTAAGAGCAACTGCTAGCTGTAGAGACACCGCTAGACGCTTAGTTACTTTATCTATGTTTCGTTATTGGAATACAATTAACAGCGCAACATTATTTAGGTCTTTGTAGTGCTGATACACAGCCAGTCTTGTCAAGCAATATAGCTTATGTATCCACTGCAACCGTATCCCCTACAAAAATTATAAAACTATCATCCACAAAATTAACGAATGTGACACCAAAAGACCTTCAGAGTTAAAATAATAAAGTAAATAACAAAATTGGAAAGGCAATGTACTGCTCTCTTTACTCGTACTTTTTCAAAATGTTATCGAATTCAGTAATCATCAAAATTCATAAACAATATGGATTTATACATAAGGTACGTAACACGTAACCTGTATACGCAGTGGAAATAATATTGTATACCTATATATGTATACACAGAAGGAGCTACACAAGGGCATTAATCAAAAGAACAGTAGGTGGCATAGTTCCGGCCTGTGTAGGAATGAAACTGTCCAATCGCGGCGGTGGTGATATTGTATCATGTCTATAGCTTTACAGGAGGATAATTTTAGCTGCAGATAGTGTACTAGCACTAAAAACCTTTTGAACGAGAGGGTCTTTAGAATAGTTGAATATTTTGACAGAGAAAATTATGTGGGAACCCCTATATCAACTAAACAAACACAACATTCTCAGCAACGAATCCGGCCTGTATTAATCTAACAGTAGGATACCGCATACAAATGATTCGCTGAAGGATCTCTTTAATTATATAAATTCCCTTTAGCGCACAATGCTTTCCACACATGCTTTGTGCAGGTACATATTAGTACACATAACGTAAGGTGCGATATAGTAAAAGAGACAACTATAAAACAAATACTGTGTTTTTTGGATAAATTAGTTAATAAAGGATAATCACTGTAAAGTCCATTGAACCTGCAGATGCAGTACAGAATTGTGGATGATAAGATTGTTAATAATTGAATACATTTACATACACAAATTACACAATAAAAGTTGCAGCGAAGTTAGACAAGCCGTGGCAATTGCCATCCTCTTCCAACCCTCCCCCTCGCCCGGAAGAACGAAAAAGTATTAAGTTATATCTAAGAACAACATTAACTATTCGTACAAATGACCAATCAAAAACGAAAATCATGACCAACTTTAATTCTAAACTATTGCAATTGAAAGGACTTCCCAAATTTTTCTAGTGCTTTTTGAACGCTCTTTAAATTGTATCCACCAACGAGATATACTGGAAACAGCACCGTAGCTGATAAGCATGTAGTGCGTGGTTTTCGTCCAGGCGCCTTCATTTAGGGGCGCATTTATGCATAGAAAAAACAATTACAATAAATACGTTACGCACGCGCGGGTAGATACGCGTTACGTGAAAATTTTTTGCTTGATGTTTCAAATACTTATTACTTTAGAATTTTAACAAATCTTCAAAAAGTATTAAGAGTGTGGCTAGTTTACTCCGATAAAGCCAATGCTTTTGCTCTTGTTATAAATTGTTTTGCTCTTCTGATATACCTAGCTCTTACTAGTAAAAATGGAAACAGGGATTGGATCCACTCTTCAATTACTTTAAAACGTCTACTTCTCATTTAAAATCTTATTCAAATTGGTGTGATTTGTGCCGCCGTTTAAAATTAAATTTGACAATTGACCCCGAACAGCAAAAATTATTTAATTTAGAAACAAACGATGGCATGTGATTATTGAAAGACAATTGTTTAGTAGTTGGCGAGACTATGTTTAGTGTTTCGGGGTTATTCTAGCAAGTTATGAATACAATAACGGTAATTTTCTGAAAGCAGTGGAGATGATTGGTCAGTTTGATCCGGTAATGATAGAACACTTAGCAAATGTAAAAAAATTTATTATACTGAAAACACACATGCCTCATTACATTAGCCCTGATTTTCTAAACGAACTTATTAATCTCCTAGGTGATGCTGTTACAAAACATATAAGAGATGAACTTGAGAATGCTAAATATTATTCAATTAGTAGTACTCCTGATCGAAGTCATACAGAGAAGATTTTTGCCTTCGACAACTACAACAGGCGAAGGAATTTTCGAGTATTTGACTGATACTATCCTACCTAAATTTAATTTAAATATTAAGGATATGCGTGGCCAAGGATACGATAATGGTTCTAATATACGTGAGGCAAATGCTGGGGTACAGAACCGTATTATTGCCGTTAATCCTAGAGCTACGCTCGTTCCTTGTGCTACTCATACATACTTTAAATTTAGTAGTAAACTATCCTACAAAATCAGTCAATGAAGGTTTAACATTCTTTAGTATATAATTTTTTTTTCGTCATTTCTGTATAGATAGAATATACAAAAATCAAATGTCAGTTCTCTTAATATTTAACCTGTATCAGGAACTCGTTGAGAAAATATTAATAATAATTAACGGTGGAGAGCTGTTCGAAGAAAGAAATACTCTTAAATCACTTGTACGGGGTGCAATGTGTTAGAGTCATTTGCCAAATCTAGCTATAATTATTATAGTATATTATAATAATGTAAGTGATGTTATCAATGAATTTGCAACTAGAAAAGCTATTTGAATTTTTAATATTAAACAAATTCCAAAGTTTTAAAGCTAGACGAATTGAAGGAAAGCAGGCATGATAATAAAATTTTTGGAAATTATAATTATAAAAACTATTATATGACTTATCAACTTAAATGACACTATGGTATAATTAATTTTCACCCTATTTTGCATTAATTAAAACAAATTTTAACTTTATCACCCTTACAGCTTCACCATCATCTTAACCACATCGCACCTAAAATCTAACTGCTTTTTGCATTGATGTAGACTAAAAACGTCATAGGGTGACGCATCACCAAAAAAAAAGTTTGAAATCGGTTTTGTGATATACTGGAACTCGATTTAATGTAAACATCAAAAATACAGTTTCAACAAGTTTAAATTACCAGAATATAACTTTTTAATGGAATAACCAGTCTTATTTTATTTTTGAAAATTTCATAAAAGTGAAGACATATTTATTACTTAATATGTAATACGCTTGAAGGGCATACTTGAATATGAATAATTTGCACGGATTAAATTCAAAATTAGAATTACGGATCCATTTAGCCACATGTTGTAGTGTTTATTTAAGGTAAAAACGAATTAAAAATTTTTGGATATAACACTGTTTTCAAGCAATTAAACAAAAGAAATATTTTTAGAAATGTTTTGTAGATATGATAATTTGACCTACCTTAGATCACTCTTTGGTATGATGTAACACTGCACTAATTTTCACACAGTTCACAGTTCACACACAGTTTTAAGTTAATTAAAAAAATGTTAATTTTTCTCACTTTAACAATTTACATTAAATTAAATGAATATCGAAAGCATCTTCGCCACATCCCGTCTAAAATCCAACTGCTTTGTGCATAGGTTTAAACTAATAATGTTACGGGCGTCCTATTAGCAAAAAAAGTTTACAGTCGTTTTTGTGACATATTGGAACTCGATTCAATGTAAACAGAAATACAGTTTCAACGAGTTCAAATGAGGAGAATTTAACTCTATTATTAAAAAATTCAAATATGAATATAACTTCCCTAAGTTGTAAAATGGTTTAATATGAGAAATAATTTAATATTTCACATTATACAAGATCATTCAAAGAGCATAATCACGGTGGGTTTTTTTCTTATAGAATAAGACGCTTTATTTTATTTTTAAGAACTCCATAAAAGCGATTTTTTAATTAAATTAATTAGAAATTATGATAAATAGCGTTTAGTTGGTAATAGCTGTCATTTTCAAAAAAAAATCAATCACTTCTCTAGGTTTGCACGCATTTTTGAGACAAACAAGGGGCAAGTATATTAATGATTTGTTCTTAAAGGAAAAGCACGGGCATGATAATTATTTTAGGCGCAGGTGAGTCTCATAAAAATCATAATGTCCAAATTATATACATTTGCTCTTAGATAGAGATTGACATTGTTTTTGTCACAGCAATAGAATAAATAAAACATAACCATAAATACGAAATATTTGCTTAATAAGTTAATTATTAGCAAAATTGTACAATAGTAATTAATTTTAATTTACCTTAATATCTTTAATTTTGTATTTTATGTTTTTTAATATAATTAAAAATATCATTTACCTACCTTATTTACTACATGTGTTCTATTGATATGATATGAAGTATACTTAATAAAATATTTACTGCAACGGGCGCATTTTTTATTATTGCGCGCAGTAAATTCATACATTAGCTGCGGGCCTAACTGGAAACATTTGGAAATCATCATCAAAATGTTGTGCCTTCTCGAACACCTTCTTTTTTATTGTCTGTTGTCGGCCGATTTTCTGCTTTGTAGAGCATTATCTGGTAACATTTATTAGTTGTTATTAATGTTTTTAGTTTTGGTCATTGGCGGTTATGCGTATCGGAAATATGAAACAAGTTTTTTTTAAGTAAATATACATTTGATAAAAAAGTATGTTCCAAAATGCGAAGCCCTTGATGAACCACAAAAGAATGGATAAGTTTCATAAATAAAATGATACACACAAACACTTTAGACGTTGAGACAATTTAATTTGTTAATTGTTTACTAGTGAGAAAATCTAATTTTACCCAAAACGTTGTAGTAATATTGAAACTTTTAATTTTTTCGTTGATATTATAATCGATAAATGCGTTTGAAGTGTTTGGCAACGGCATTTGCTAAAATGATCTATCGAAAGTAGGTCAATTTATTATTTCAGACCTTATTGAAGGTCTACTGTATAACGAGGTCTATGAAGTTGGGCGTACCCATCTCACCATATTCAACCAGAGTAGTCTCAGCACAAATTAGCACAAATTGAGCACTAATACCTGAGACTACTCTGTTTGAATATGGTGAGATGTGTACGCCCAACTTCATAGACCTGTATAACGTCCTATTGATGAAGTTGATTATTTCAAACTAGAAATGTTAGCATGTAGAAAATTTGTTAAGGAGAGAACGTAAACGGTGAAAACCATTACCAGACCTTATAAGTTTGCCAGGTAATGTCGGGATACATCCCCAAATTGTAGATTGTCGATTAAAATGTTTTACCTTCCCGGTGAAAATAAATTGGAATGCAAGTTGCAATTATATATATGCAATTAGAGATTAAAAACTCACAAAAGGTACTAACTATTGATACACCAGTATAAAAAGCTTTATTTATATATATTTTTGAAGATTGGCTTTTGCTGCAAAAGTTGTTGAATAGTTTTGCCAGAGTTAAATGTTTTAATACTTGCACTGTACACCATTACACAACACTATACACCATTTTATTTAGTTGTTATCTCCAGATATAACATCGGTATCACCAAACCCTACAACTTTGATTGATTACTCGGGACACGTGTTTCGAGAACCCATGCGTTCTCGAAACACCCCGAGCAATTTAAATTGTATTTATAACAGTAACAAGTTGCACTAGAATTTCGAATTTAATACAATTGACAATATTACATTTTTACAAATAATTATTAATTGGTTCCCATTTTATTTTCTTCTTTGCCCAACTATGGTTGCACTAGAATTAATAACACTGATGATTATATCAGAAACGATTCTGAAAATATTAATAAATAGTAGAAAGTATGTTCATCAGTTTATTTCCGAACCCATTTCTTCGAATGACGTTGCTTAAATTTTCTACATTATTTATTACGCGCATCGAATACTGATGATATTCGTATTTCAGTTCCATTTACAAAGAATGTATACTTTAGAACATGCAATATTAATTATATAACAACACATATATTTTAGTAGATTCTACGAGATAATCTTTGAACTTACTTGTATCTATAGATCTTCTAGAAAATATTGGTTGAACGATTACAGTGTTAAAGCGTTTGATTAATTACTTATGCAAACCGATAATTTTCGCTGACGCTTCGTAATTTTTGAAACACCTTTTAACAGTGTTTTCATACTCTCCTTCACTATATCCACTTGACTACAGGCCTGAATTTATTCCGGAAATCTGAATAGTCATTGCTTCCTTGAATACTTTATCATCATTCTTTAGAGTTCGTTTTTTAAATCCATATTATATGCAATATAAAACAAATACTAGATAGTGTATCCATTATATACCAACAATAGACCAAATTTATAAATCTCTTTTCGTTTTTATGTTTCTCGTATTGCAAATAAATTATTTATCTGTGACAGTTTGGTTAAACAATTATGAAAGCTAGATGACGGGGAAGTATCCGTAATAATTTTACTCACTTTGCCATTGAGCATTGTCATTACGTACATATATTTTGTGAAATATCTAAATATTGCCAGCATACTTGGTAGGTATCAATTTATTGAGTGGATTACTTAATTGATCTATACGCTGAAGATGGACCAGCATTCTGCGCAACTAATGCATCATTTTGCGATGCAATTTTGATTGAAACAAGATGATTGACCTCTATCTCCATCATGTCAGTAAATGTAATAGATTAAACAGAAATTTAGTTTGACCGAAATATGAATAGCATAAATTGTGTAATTGCTTGTGCTTTTTATAACTTTTATTACCATTTTTTTTAGAAACAACAAATAAATTATATATCAATAAGCATGTCGTATTAGACAAATTGATGAATTAATATCCTGTGTTGTATGCCATTTATTATATTTATATTTTTATTAAAAAGAATCCAACAATATGAAAAGTATTGAGTACTGAATCATTATAGATAATGAAAACAAAACAATACATATATGTATGTATTATGAATTAAACATAAACATCCTTCACGGATGGGAACAAAGATGTAACATGTTAAATTATAAAATGGATTAGTAAAGTTTAGACAGGTGCGCTATATTGCTTATATTATTTAATTTGGATCTTTTTCTTTATGTATATCATTTCCATCTAACCTTTTCCAGTGTATTTATATAACGGTTCGTGATATTTTCAGTTATATTACATTTGTAATTTGGCTGCTGCCCTTTTAGAACAGTAATCCAGGTAGGTATTGTTGATTTTGTCTTGTAAATACTGTATTCCAATTTTTCAGGAAAGTTTTAGACGTATAAAAAAGCTGTATCATCCATTATGATTTTTGTATTTTTTTCCAGCCTATTTGAATCTAATTATATGATTCATGTACTTGTTGTTTCACAATGCAGTTATTTACTCTTATTAAACGGGTCAATAGCCGTTGTAGTTAGACAGCCACTCAGTGATGTGGGAGATTTCTGGCGTTTGGCGTTCAGTTCTTCGCCAGGATGGTTATAATTTTTTCTCGGTGTTGTATCTCGATTGATTTACCATTCGCTGTAAAGAGCAAAATGATTAACAGCGAAGCATTCTAAACAGCGATATAGTTGAAGACATTCCCACAGATTTACACAACAAGACTTGCACGATAGCAATACAATTTAAGCTACTAACACATGTCTGAACAGCAGATACCTAGTATAGTCGTTTTTTTGAATTGTGACGTTTCTCGACATTTTCGAGATGTTACGTCATAGTAAGTCGTATTTGGAATCGTCACTAAACTGATAACAGATCAACACATCTTACGGAAGTGACAATCCATAAATTGTCCAAGCTAGAACGGGATATTCTGTACCGATATGATGAGATTTGAAGGTAGTTATTTTTAAAAACAGATTCTTCGAAATCTTGGGTAATTAATTGAACCTTTGCTCATAATATAGAGTAAACATTTATATTTTTGTTTGTAAAATTTATCTTGAAACTGGAAGTATATAGATGCTAGAGTTGATTTTAAAGCTTAGATGAAATATTATATGTATAATGTGTCTACTCTAATGAAAGGTCCAATTTTTGTGTACATTTTTATTGCAACGCCAGTGAAGTTCTGAAATTGCTACGAGTTTTCAATATAATAATTACTTTTCCCTGTGATATTTTTAATTATAGTATTTCGAAATTTCATGGAAAAAGTTTTTCGAGTTTCCGAATTAGTTTTAATTAATTTGTAAAATAATTTTGAGCGTGTTAGTTCTGTTACTCTATACGTTTCCGGTGCTAGTTTGCTATTTGATTTCATAGATAAATATGACAATAATAATAAGTAAGACAACGGGAAGATCAAATAAATACAGGTACGGAAAGCTGAGGTATTCTGAAATATAACTAAACAGAACGGATGGTTATGCCCACGAAATCGTGTATATACATACATATACATATAATAAACGATTTGCGATTTTTTTTTATAAAAAAACTGGTAACAGGAAAAAGACGTTCAGGAAAAAACAGATTTAGTCGCGGAACTTCTATTTTTTATTTACTATAAAATAGGAATGCTAGTAGTAGTACATATTGTAATAGTTTAAGGTTTCATTCTTTAAATTCTAATTATTGTATTAGCTGAAATTCCAATTGGGTTGTAAATTGAGTAATAGAACTTCAGTATTACAATTGAATAACCGAAATTAACTTCTATATAAGTAATTTTACAGAGAATTAAATGCTTGGAAAACGACTGTTATAAAAAGAGGATACTTTGAATAAGTTAATAATATGATGATCGTCTAACATTATAATTAAGTTTCTTGTCCTCTTATGAAAGAGTCACTGTTAATGAATTAGTCTCAAAATCTCCTTTTAAATGAGTTGATTTGCAAAAATAAAAATCAATTCTCCGTATTTAATATTTATTTTTAGAATGTGACATAAGTGAGACTGGTGAAGTTAGGTATTGATACAATATGAGATCTACCTCGAAATAAAGAGGAATTCCAACAAAAATATAAAATATAGTGCAAGAAAATAAAATTACCTAATAAATCATTCTTATACAAACCTTGTATAGACAAACCGAAGACTTTTTAATCAAATACCTTTTTTTACAAACGTTCTATCTGGACTATCCTTTCTAATCGCAAGACCCTTATCCAGACTCCGAAGGAGGTTATAAACGTTCCAGTACGTTCCTTGTTAATGAAAACGACCCAATCCCGAGACCTTTTACAAAACCTCTTCACTCCAAGGATTTATACAGTTATGTATTTTAAGTACATTAATTTCAACTGAAAGTTAGTTTGTTTCTTCTAAAACTATTTGTATTATAAGTGTACGGTTTCTATTATTATTTTACAATCTTACAAACATTTGCGTGATAGCCATTGCTTTCCAAAAAACGACCTAGTCAAGTCAACCCAAAAAGGATATGTTTTGCTTTTTCCAGAACCACCTTTAAATGTGTAATAAAATAAGTTAAAGATGTGATACATAATATACATATGTATATCTAAATTCCATTTATCCTGTGCTTTCTGTATATAGTAATTATGCATGCATACACACATGTAACTTCTCCTGGAATAAAAAATGTTGAAAAGTATAGAGCTGCGAAATGTGAAACCTAATTAACCCCATATGTTTCTGTAATGTTGATACGGTTATTTAAAAAATTGCAGGTGCTATAATCCATACGAGTTTATGAGCGACTAGATATACTGAAATGAGGTTGGCGTAGCGCCAAAGTGGTTGTATGTGTACCATAGGTACTTCATAATTCGAATTTATTATCTATTAAGTCGAAATTGCAACCTGTAAAACTTTTCACGTCGTTTCTCCTAATAAAAGTTTACAAGGAGCTGCATTATTAAGGTGAAAATTTTACTCTTATATTTGTAGATTCAGATTTACTGGAAGATCTATATATCGCAGTAATATTTTCATTTATATACATACATGCATTTACTCATACAGATTTCCAATTACACTTCACATATGTATTTGTAGATATATAAAAAGGTTATCTAACAACGGCATATAAGTTGTACTACATAGATTACTTAATTTGCTTAACTTTCCGTACAATCAAATTACTAAACCATGACTAATTGTGATACTCGATTTCACAATATATAAGCTTGTTGCGTTATAGGATTCCATGCGAATAGGAGCTATTGCGAAAACATATTGCTTCGGAGTTGAAAAACACTAGAACTACTAGAAGATTAGTTAGATTTTGACTTGATTCTTTAGGATTGTATAGCGTTTACATTCGTAAACCTGGGTAAGATAAGAAAGCTAATAGAGTTTTGAATAATGCAATGCAATGATTGAACTTTATATATTATCATTATCAAGTTATATGTCTACTAATTAGCATGAAATCTTCATTAATTTATAACAAGGTTTTCAAATTAATGCATTCCCTATGAAACGCTGACGGCGTTGCAGTTCTCATTTATAACCGGTGCTATCTGAAACTTAACTGTGTTTTATCTCATTATCTCCGGATTCAGAATGATCCCGGAAAAGGAACAATAAAGGATTTCTAGTTTAGAATGTTGGAAATCCGATTTAAGCAATAACAGTAGAGAACAAATAGGGCGAGTAACTTCTCGTGTTCCTCGCAAAGTCACACGCCGGATGGCACATTATCTTTCACACACGAGATACCTAAAACCTTATCCTTCCAGAATTCATGTGTTGTAAAGGTGTGTGACGGGATTCTATGTTATCTGCGATTCAGATCGAGATTTTCTTCTTTATCAACTTCCGGCCGATTACTTCGAGAGCTAATAAGATAAGTGCTAATAGGTAGAAAGTTTTTTGCTAAATTGCTGAGATATTACCTTTATAATCTCTATGTTTTCAGACTGTAATTAAGGAGTTTCCGAACAAAATTACTCCTCTCGACATGCATTATACAGGGCATCTTCCTGGGATCGGCTGATTGTGACTTTGCTATTTATTTTATCGAAAAATGTTCTTAGCTAAAGATGGCTAGAATGAAGTTCTCTGTAGCAAAAAAATATTTTCTTATATACAGAATGTTCAGTTTTGTCTGTAGGACAGGTTACTTTGTTTATTTAAATGGAACATCCTATATATTCAAAAGGTGGGGAATGTGGGTATGGCAGCCAAACATTCCAACAATAGACTTAAATTTTCAAATTCTGAGCTTTCGCAATTTATTTATTGCTTCATCAGAGAATTAGGATAAGAGTGTACATTGACGATGTAACATCCAAAAAACATTGAGAAGAAACATGTGCTGAAGCACATGGCGTCTTCGTTGTTGGCGTGGTCTCTCCCGCTGTTTAATGTAATTTTTTTTTTTTTTTAATGTGTGGTGGGTGCTTAGTTGCAGTGACTCCGTAAGCTGTATTACTTGTCTGGCTATCACTGCAACTCTTGCGGTGTAGTTTAGTGTGTGTAAGTTGTGTTTAAATAGCTTTGTGACAGCATCATATCGCCTTTTATGATGCCGCGCTGTTAATCACTTTGCTCCCAACAGCGAATGGCAAGTCGATCCCGGATTAAACTCTGAAAAAATGTCACCGTCCCTCCAGAGAATTGAACCCCGGCACCTATCGTCCTCTCACAACAATAGTCAGCCGCCTAACCACTGCGGCCATCGACCCGTTTATTATTTTAATTATTTTAATTTAATTTTTAATTTATTATTTTAATAATTGATTTTAATGTGTGACTTGGTCGTATTATTACTAATTTTAATTTTAATATGTTGTTTTGCTGATGAAAATGTTGACTGAGGTCGCTAACAATGCTCGTAACCGTTATACAGGACATTTCTGGGAATTAGTATATTATATATCAAGCTAAAAAAATAATAACAAATAAATAATTATTAATCAGAACCGTAGCAGGTACTAGATTTATTATATCAAGCTAATTTAGGATTGTTTTGTTAATCGCACTGTCACTGAAAATGAACGTTCTACGTACGAGATAAAATTAGAATTGTGTCTAAAAAGGTAACGAAAGGGGTTCAACACAAGAATACTTATGACGAAGTCGGTCCAATTTCACTGTCCCATATAAGAAAACATCTGATTAGTTCTATTAATATGAAATATCCTGTAGATATAAAAGCACATATTAAATATTAAATTGAAAAACGTACAACTGGTTACAATTTCCACAAATAAGGATTTTAAGTCTTCTATAATAGCAAAAACGTAGTAAAATCATATCTATTATATTCTCCAAAATCTTCCCAGACATTTGATTGAAGAGCACATTTTAAGAAGGAAGCATCAAAATAAAGCAATCTCAATGCTAAAAAGTGTGTTCTTGTATTAAGATACAGAGTTCAAAATTTTACTGAAATCTGTGAATTCGATAATTGCCGGAGTTCGATTGTAGATTAGATTACATTAGATTAGGAATGGGGTGGCCATGCGAACATGTTTCACCGCGACCTTTGCAGGTCTATTGAGATCTCCTTAAAAGGAGAGCGTCCTTTAGGATAAATCCTAAAGGACGCTCTCCAATTTTGTCTTCTTAATTAGGCCTATCATTCTTCGGCTCTTTTATGTAGCCGTTAGCAGTGGGCCTTCTTGAACCTCGTCTGGCCAAAGTTCGATTGTAAGTCAATCCTTTTATATATTTCAAATATTTAAAAACCCAACTTCTAATCTTGACACTACAGTCACATTTTGATTTCTCAATTTTAAACCGGAAACTATGAATTGAAACACAGAGAAGTGCCATAAAATAACATCAATTACGCTATCCCACGACTTCGGAAATTTTCCATTAAGACTTTTGTGAAACGCCGCAATTCTTTCCCACCTCCCTCCATATAATCATATATCAAGAGAGATCTTTAACAAAAACTAATTACTCTTGAATTACTTTTGCAATGGTACTTATAAAACGTTGTATTAGGTTTGTATGACGGATGATCTGCTTCCACCTTACCTTCAGATTTGTAGTAAACTCGAATGAAAACACCGTCCAATATTGATAGATATTTGAAAAAAATTTCCAGTGCGTGATAGTTACTATTTTGTATGTATTCCTTATTTATTTTTCAATATGCTATCGTCTTTATAAAATTTTGCAAAAATATATTACTTACAAGAACACTAATGTTACTTTTCGGTATAACAAGACGAAAGTGAAAAAACAAAATGACTTCCTGAACGACAAGAAAAATCAAAATTTTATTTAAATCTGATATATACGGATATCGTACGTGAGATATCTGTATATATTCTGTAGTAATGTTATTAAGTGATAAAGTAGTAGTTTAATGGTAACTAATTTAAGAAGTTTGCTTTACTAATTACGAACGCGGAGAAAAAAAAAAGTTATTGTTTACGGTTTATTGATACATCCAGTTTCGCGTCAACTTTTAATCAATTGAGAGCTGGGCCGCTAAATTATTTTTATTCCGTTAGATACTTTCGTATAAGAGCAGAAACACGTTCAGATTAGAGCCTTGTTATACTGTAACAGTGTACGGTGCACCATACCATTGACCTATATTTTATTCTATTGTATAATTCCCAGAAATGAAGAAAATGTATAACGGTTACGAGCTTTAGTTATCGCTGATCTTTCTGCAATACGGCCGTGTATATTCTCATATAATTTCGAAAAATTGGTAAGTATCTCTGCAGTTTTCAACAGAATTGCTTTGTGAGTATTTTTTAAATGAATTGGATCAAATTCTCCACTCACTTTAGAAAATAATTATCGGAGTCAGTTGTCAGATTAGTCAAAATGTATGCTTCTTCCAGTTTGTTTGATATCTTTAATATCCTGAAATGTGCATTCCTTCAACGAATATTTCAAATGAGCACCTATTATAACTGACTGACTTTTAACAATGACCATTTTAATGGATTATAATGTGAACATTTTATTTCTTCAAAATTATTGTAAAACACATCAGAAATACACATGACACATCGTTACATACATTTCGGTGCAACAACAACAAATTACAAAAAACCGTGTTTTAAAATATCAAGTAGGGAGAGTGGAAAAAGAAAAAAAAATTACAGCAGAAGAAAGTCACGAAAAAGTTTGGAGAAAAAAATAAACCGTCGCGTCGAGAAGAAAAAAGTCACAAAAAAGCTTGTAAAAAGAAAATAAACCGTCGAGAAGAAAAAGGAAAGAACAGGAGAAATAAAGAAAGTGAATAAGCAGAAAGATATTGAGTGGAAACATAAAGAGATTGGAACATTGGAACGCAAGGACCACAGGAGAGAAGGATTTTAAATTACACGGACACATACACACACACATAATAGGAAAAGAGGAAAGGGTGCTGGGTGGCATTTTTTTTTGATTAATTGTAAAAGGCTTGTGATTCACATTATAATTTGTTTATTTTATAATTTTGATATTTTTCATTTTTGTGTCATTCGTGACGTAACAATAGGGTTAAACAGTAAGAGTGAATCGAATAAGGAAGTAAAGTGCTTAACACCGTAACTGACGGTCGCATTTTTATCGGTGTATTTTAATTTTTATCTGTGTATTTGACGGAAAAGGAGATTTTTTTGATTCCATATTGTTTCGGATTGTTACCCATCGATGTTAAGTGGCAATTAGCAACAAAAGTGGCTGCAAGTGCGAATATATTGTTTTGAGAAACGTGTATGTTAATCAAAATATCATTTATTTCTAAAATTGAAATGGAAAGAGAAGCTGAATTATCTAGAGAATCTATTATTAGCTAAAAAATTTTCTGCAGATACTCTACATAGATTGACGTGCTGTATAAACTTGTCTGCTAATATCACACAGGCGAATACTGGTGTCAAGGCAATTTTGAACTTAAATTCCCGAGTGCTATAATTTATTTATGTGACATATATAGTAGATACATATACCTGACGCAGTATTTTGCCTATCCACAGAATTGCACAAGTTGCTTAAAATTGCATAATAACAGTTTCACCTGGAAAAAATGAAATTTTATTACATGAGCCCGGAAGCACGCACGTGTACGGAGGCAATTGCGTCAGTAGGAAACGCGACATCCAAAAAGAAAAAACTCATAAAACAACAGTAAAATACATTTTATGAGAGGGAAAATTTAATTTCGTGCTCTCTAGATGGCATTTATGTGAATAGAAAATTGCACCAGTGTAACATTTTTTCCCCCAACTACTACATTTGGGAAATAGCTGGGGATACATGCATAGTAGCATTTCCTTCGCTACATGTAGAAGTATGTATCTGATAACGTACGAATACGAATTTTATTGGGAGTAGACTTTGATAACATTTTATATGAATTTTTATGTTGCTTTTAAACGGATAAAAAAAGTGTTAGCTAGATGCTGCAAACGTGAAATTTTGCCAAAGAGATTAAGATATCTTAATTAAGATAATGTGGCAAAAGCTCCATGGGCACACTTAACAATTTAGCCCCAAATTAGACTAAGAAGTTTACGAAACTTATTGCTATTAATGAAAGGAGTAACATATTTTATTTTTCCAAAAGTTACATCAAAATTTTTATTTTTAATTCAATTTTGAAACATTTCTTTAAATTGTTAAAATTTTCTTAATATTAATGTTAATGAATTTGGTTCTACAATTTTATAACTTCATCCTTGTTTCTGTAAAATATATAATGCGATTAGAAAACCCTATGTATTGTACTTACTATTGCGTAAATCGATATTTAAAAAATGTATTTAAGTGTTAGATATAGGTACTACCTGACTACCTGACCTGAGTATTAACTAACACGTGATGGTTTTAAATATTTTAATTGTGTTGGTTTTATAAAAATTATTAAAATTACAAAAATGTAATACAATAACGAAGAAGAATCTTCTAATGGTATGTGTACTTGTATTTTTGATGCAATTTCTTTTAACAATTATGTTATGTTGAAGACTTGATAGAGAAATTGCTAAGGATTAATTAACAACAAATCAGTAGATTTTTTGTATATACATAATATAATATATATAATTTTTGTATAAATTTTCTGAACGAAACTAACGCACTTATCTATTAAAATAATAACGTTGACAGAGCAATCTCATATCTCAAGCAGACAAGCTTTAAAATTTAGAATTTCTCCTTTCGTAGATAATAACTCTAAAACAACCTTAACCTAGCCGCAGCACTAAAATGTGTAACATCCTGCGGGTACTTGTGCCGATTGTTGAAACCTCAATGCAAGCTACGCTTTCAGAATAATTTCTCGGTGCTGCAGCAATTACATAAATGAGACTTACAAATGTGGAATTCCGTATTTTTAAAGGGCACATTTCGTAGGGTGAACACGAGGTTCTTTGTGTAGCCCGACTCTTCAGTGTGCAATAGTTATACCAATTACATTAGAACAAACCTTTGATCGTTTAACTTATGGACATTTGCATCCCTTACAAAAGCTGCCTCAGTAAAACATTCGTACGTTCAGGTAAAAAGTGAGCTCACAAATAAGAAAAGCTCTATTTCAATCAAGAATTTTTAAATACGTACTTAACTTAAACATCAGAATTGATATTAATTGATTGTTGATTATTAATTTTATGTAATATCACACGGATATATACTCTCACATAATACTTTTATATAATCTCATATAATGTTGGTGAAATAAAAGCTTTAATACAAAAATACCAAGCAACATGGCATTAGTGTGTACTTCACACGCGCGTTTGTCTAAGAGAATGCAGGTAGTTTTATCGGTAAATTCCGGCTAGCGTAGAATCTACGACGAACAAACTCACCAAGAACAATTTCTTGTTAATATTATATGCTTCCGCGAAGAGAGTGTTCCTTCATAGTGATACTGTAGCTGTACTACAATATACCCTATTCAAACTTACTGCTAGCGAATTACCACCTGCTTGCACGCCACATTCTACATATTCGCTTCGCAGAAACACATTGAATATTTGATGGAATGAGATAATGTATCCCTATTACCATGTTCGAAGTTTTGTTTTAGAGAACTGGAATAACACATCCAAAGATTATTTCTTTCTAAATGGAAATGCATCTAAAATGTTGGTAAATGACTTCCGAGATACACGCTATAAATGTGCATTTTGAACATAAAGCCGATTATTTGAAAACATAATCGCAATTTGACACAACTCTTTAATAAATCATGACAGTATTTAATTAATAATATACTATGTTTCAAGAGTAGTATGAAATCAACACACAAAAACTGAGAATTTGTATTCTCTAGTTTTTTTTATATAGAATACAATTCTCCGAGAAAAATATCAGCACCCCCTCAAAATTGAAGCTCTGATCCCAGGTATCTCTCACATCTCAGAAGCTTAAGGTATTCTATAAGAAGTGTTATAAGTAAATAAATACTGCAATCTCTGTGATGTTCCTATGTTACCAAATTGTTAAAGCTCAGAATGTAGATATCAAATGAGCTGTTGAATGTTTCAAGTTTTCAAACCAAACCAATATGCATAGCAACATTTGAAATTTGAAATGAATTTGCAAATGATCTTATTAATAGTTAAAATTTATAAATCAATAAGACCTTATCTGAAAAAAACTTTCACCTAGCCATTTGTTTGGAAAAACCAATTCTTTTAACATAGAAGACACCCAAGAAAATAAGCACATCAAAGTTATGTTTCTTCTTATGAAATAATAATAATAATAATAATAATAATCCTTTATTGTCGTAAGTTCATACAAGAGAACATTGACATTGTCATAAAAATATATATTAAAAAAAAATTGTACAATCAATCACACTTGTAAAATCGCTTCTAACATGGTTCATGTTCACCAAACGTCATACCAAAATTGGTGATTATATCATACTGACTTTTTACAATAATAATAACAATAATAATAATAATAAAAAAAAAAAAAAAAAAAAAAAAAAATCCCCTGTTTTCAACCCATACAGGCTTTAACATTGTCAATTACACAAATACATAACATTACAAACACATTAAAAAAAAAAATATATATATATATACATACATACAAATATACATATATATAAATATACACACACATACACACACACCCATATGTGCTAGCTCCTACATTTTTCAAAGTATTCCTCAACAGAATAAAAACAGTTTTGCTTCAGGAATGCCTTAATGCCTGATCCGAACAGCTTCTCGTTTTGAAGATCCTTAAATTGTTGAGGCAAAGCGTTATAAAGTTTCAAACCTAATGAACGAGGACAGTTCTTACCTAAATTCAATGAAAACTTGGGTATATAGAACTTGTTATTGTTTCGAGTGTCATATGAATGAATGTCATGATTACGAGGAAAATCTTGTTTATTTTTATGTATGTAATTCAGAAGTTCGTAAATATAAATAGAGGGCATGGTTAAGATATTCCATTTTTGAAAGAGAGACTTACATGACTGACGCGGACTAAGCGCACCCATGCATCGTATAATACGTTTCTGAGCCAAAAATACGTTGTGACTAGCAGCCGATGAACCCCAAAACGCAATACCGTACGATAACCTACTCTGTACATTAGCAAAGTAAAACGATAACAAAGATCCAAAGTTAATGAAGCGTCGCAAATTACGCATTTGGTAACAAATTGAATTTAATTGGTTTACCATTTTCTGACAATGGGTATTCCAAGAAAGGGTTTCATCCATCGTCATACCCAAAAGCGTCACTTCACCAACGCGATCTATTTCTTGATTATTGGAGTTAATATGCAAAGCAAACGGTGTCTTATTTTGAGCAGAATGGAAAACTAAAAACTTAGTCTTATCATTATTTAAATACAGTTGATTATTGTTAAACCACACGTTCATGTTTTTCAAAAGAATATTTGATTGAATTTCCACGTCCGGCACACTAGAGCCAGATATTACAGCGCTAGTATCATCAGCATACATAAATACGTTATAATTCCCAAGATAACGAGTAATGTCATCAACATAAAGCAAAAACAGCACGGGACCTAAAACACTGCCCTGAGGCACACCTCTCCGAACCGGCATACTGGAAGACCTCACACTATTAATTGAATTATTGGATTTATTTTTGTAATTGATCTTTACAAATTGGACTCTGTATACTAATATACCTACCATCGTTAGTAATAATTTTGGATTTTATGCAAAAATAGAAATAATTTTCATAAAGGTACAGTTTACAAATGTAATACTCGTATTTTGGGAAACGTTGTTTTATTTCTGTATAGTTTAAGTTCCCAATCGATTATTGTACTTAGTACCCGTAAATGATTTACAAGCCGTTCAGTAAATTATTGTTTTCTTTGAGTCCATGTAAATATTATTTAACTTAATTGTATTTTATTTATTTTTCATTTCCCCATTTTAATTAGACAACAATATGAAATTAGTGCTTATTTTTAATGGCATAATAATAATAAAAATTATATCGGTTTATTAAGCCGTTATTAAAAAACTTAAGTCACTTTCTCGGAAAATAGTACAAATTAAAAAAATCACAATCTGCGTCAACCTGATCCAGTGCTCATAAACAGAACTCTACACGCCTGGCAAAGTTCCTTTCGTACAAGTTTGAAGCCCTTGAGTATGGGAGAGATGACATTTATGATTCTTAAGAATTATCCGTACACCGCTGTGACATATGTATATGTATATATCTGTTTAATTAGCGATAAATTACTCTGCGACTTGTACTTGGATTCTCATTGGATAACAGACTGGAATTCTTCCAATTTGTTGTCTTTATTACCATTGTTTGATTTATGTATAGTTGCAATTTCACTAGAAGTATTTATTATTGCTAGTCCAGAACCTATTCGGCAATCTTTAAAATGTTGCCTTTCGTAGATTTTTTGAATTGGGATATTTCTGAGCATAAATTTTCGCTGCTGCCAGACAATTTTCACAACTTTGTTGTTTATTTTTTGTAAAGACAACACATTAAGCCCATAAATTGCTTTAAATTCGAAAGAAAAAATTGTACATCAATATAATCAACGTTTATAAACAACGTTTAGATATTAGAAATACTGTAGTATTTTGATAAGGGTTTAAAAGAGTAATAGGAAAAAAAAATACAAATAGAAGTGTAATGCAGTATTCGTAATTCAATTATAATTTTAAAATAAATACATAAATACAATAAATCAACGCCAATTTTTCTAGATGTATGCCAAAAGCTTTTACAAAATTTAGGTTTCCACCCTTTTCCTACCTTGTGTATGTGTGTGTAAAATTCTCCTCCTTTCGTGATATGTTTCACCTGCCTTCCTTCCTTCATTCAAATATGCTTTCTTCTTCTCTCTTCTGTACCAATACTCTAATTTTCTTATATTTTATTATTTTTCTTAATATTTTTTTTTACTTATATACTGCACGTACAGTGAGGTGCAAAGGTATCCGGACACGTCTAGATAGAGAAATACCCTGCGCTCAATACTTTATTCCAAAGAGCCGCAGGGCAGCTTAGTACCTGCCGGGTGGGACCGTAATTTGTCACTCGAACAATAACATTGTATTATATAAATGCATACATGTAGACATATTATATAAATTAAAATGTTAGAATTTAGGACGGTTGTTCTATATCACGGATATTTTCCGAGTTGTCCGTTTTACTAAAAATTAATAAATATATGACTCCTTTATTGAATTGTAATCATTCAATCTACTATTAAGAGGAATAGCATTTTTGCAAATACATGCCGAAAAAAAAAGATTGTTGTCCTCTGATACAATATAGTAATCCATATATGTATGTTCACATTACATATCTTCACCAGGTGAAAAGCTATCAGATGCCTTTTTTTATAAGATGCAGTAATGAAGCGTTCGCAAAAGAATACATTATCAAATTTTTTTACCTACGCTTTACTGTACCTGATTATTTATGTTGCAAACTCATAAAGTATTTTGTCAAGTTATAATACAATAGAGGTCATAATAGAAAGTAGATTGTTTAATTGTTTAATTCTGTTTAGTGAAAATCACTTTATTTATATTAACAATTTTTTAACATTTACTTAGTGTTCATTCATGACTCAATGTATCAATGATTAATTTGGTTATACATATTTTTAACAGGCATGTCTTTAAATTTTGATATTATTTGCCATTTACCTTCCAAAAAGAAGATGACGATAAAGTTGTAATCGACGATGTGAACTAGATAAATTTAAGTTGTAATTAATGACAGGGAATAAAATATAAGTAAAACTTCATAAAAAATGTATATTAGTTTTTATAGTAAAATACATTCAAAGCAACAATAAGAATGTTTATGTATAAAATAAATAATTCATGCTCAACAGAATACTACACTTTAATTCTAGAATAAGATATATAGATTAATAGAGTTGTGTTTGTGGATTATCCACATATCATACGCACCTATAAACTTGATAAATACTCATAACATACATACATACATCTTTAATCTCTTCTGACGCATTTCTTCATATAATATGTATATGTATTTCGATTTTAGTAATACTAAGAAGTATTTAAATGAAATTTCTAATTAATTAAGTTACCTGTTGTTACCTGCGCTTGTATTAAGTGAATCACCTTCAGATGAAACATGTTTCTAAAACTAGGTAGGGTATTACTAAAATGATATTGCTATACGGGCACATTTGGTTTTACACGTAATTCGCCAATACGCGTTTGTATATGTTTAAAATGTAATTTTAACTACTGCAAGATCCTTACTACGTGGAACTGGCTAGTTTTTGAAAAATTTTGTTTCGAATTTTGTGCTGATATGAGGGTTTTTATATTTTCAGTAAGCGATCGGCAAAAGCTCCAGATCGCTTTTATCATTTTAAACAATATTTATCTACTATTTATACTAATTATAATATAAATGAAATATTTTTATTCTCAATATGTAATTGAGTTAAAAGGTATTAATCTGTCAAAACACTTTTAGTAAGTTGTTTTCTACTTTGCCTTGCAACTAACCTAAAAGTCATACAACTCAATTATATATAGAACCATAAATAAGAACACTAACTACATGTTAAAAAATATAAGTAAATATAAATACATTAGTTATTATTAAACAGAATCGAATTATCTCTATATTACTACCTTTATGAAGCCTTAAAAGTTTATTTTCCAGTATAACTTTTATTACAGTAAGCTGAGTGATTTATTGTTAACTAAAGGAGTAATATGTATATTTTAGATATTGACAAATTTTCGTTAAAACTAACAAGTCAAATAATAGGCGCGATATTCATTTATAAGATGTAATGCTTTATGTAATGCTACTATAAGGAATAATAAAATCATCTAATTGACGCTACAGAAGCTTAAATTCCCATATTTTAATTTATGCTATATCCATATACTTATATATATGTATATACGTATTATACGCATTTGTATATTGCAATGTTATTGTAAGCGGGAAAAACTACGGTTAACCTCAGCAGGTAGCAATGTGCCCTGCGGCTCTTTGGAATAAAGTATTGAGCGCAAGGTATTTCTCTATCTAGCCGTGTCCGGATATCTTTGCACCCCACTGTACTGTTCTTCACGTAAAATATCTTCTCTCTTACTTCACTGTCATTTCTTTCTGCTTGTCACTCTGCCGCCCGATCTTTCTTGTTTCTTATTTCAAAGCACGCATGGTGTATATTTTGTTTTGTGTGACATCTAACTTCAAAATCTTTTGGGCTAACGTGTCGAAAAATCCAATTATTCTCAAAGTTTATAATAGATAGGTACAGTAGACATATTTGAAAATTCGTCAAACTTTTTTTATAGGTATCATTAAACGCTCTAATTGAACACAAGATTTGATAAAATAAATACGTGTTCTTCTCTACGTGTTTCGGCCCTCAAAAAAATCTTCAGGAGAATTATCATTGAATAGAATTAAGAAAATAAAGTCGTATTTCTAATTATATGTAGTGAAAGATGTCTTTCGAAGGCCGATACATGCAGAGAAACTGATTTTAATACACAATTCTGTGAGAAAGAATAAGCACTTATTTTATCAAATTCAATTTACTCACAAATATTAACGATCAATACAGAATGTTCCATAAGAAGACGACTTTCCACACTTTTTTGGAAGAGCTTGTATACTACACAAAGCCTTGAAAGATTTTTCTAATGTACTGCCTTAACATAAGGTACATACAGCACTTTAGAAAAGTGTGCATACTTTTGAAGTCTTTGTATTTTTTGTAAATTTTCTTTTCTAAAATCTGATTTTAGAAAAGAAAATTTAAGCAAAGTAAAAACAATACTAGAAAAAAATAGTTATCCTAATGAGTTTTACAATAAATTAATCACAAAAAGAATAAATAAAATATATAAAACAGGTACAAAGTCAAATAATAACATATACCACGGTGTTCCATATATAAACAATTTAAGCGACACAATAAAACACGAATTAAAAAAATCAAACATTCACATAACTTTGGAACCTACCAACAATAGACATTTATTCACAAATTTAAAAACACCCATTAAACATGATAATCAAACTAATTCGTTTATAAATTAGATTTTGTAATAAATGTTTATCGGACAAACCAAACAATATTTCGAATTTATAACCATCAATATTGTTACATTAACGTCACCGCTGAAACTGCTTTATCTAAGCACTCTAAAGATAGACGACATAATTTATTTTCAAAACATAAAATATTAAAAAAGGAAAATAATTACTCTTCTTTATTAATTTACAAATGACAACATTAAGAAAGATGAAAATTCTAATTTTAGAACGGATATTGATAATTTCAAGCGTTATTTACAATTATTTAATTCACGCATGAATTTTATTAAAATAAGCTCTTGACTAGGTGCCATGTTTTTCCCTAGTCCTTGAACGCATTACGTAGCTTGACAAAAAATAGATTGATATACGAATAATTCAAATCATTTCAATTTCTAATGTTGTATTAAATCATTATTTTCATTATTACTTGTGAATATAATTAAAATTCGATATATCAATGAATTCTTTGTTTTGCAGATAATTTTGTTGATAGGCATGGCAATTTATATTTATATTATTAGTAATTTTATATTAAATGTCAATTTCTTCCACTGAAGAAGTTATTTAACGAAAATATTATTATATGTTGCAAATAAATTGGTATTTAATTATTTATTGTTTTATTGACCTCTAAGTTGAAATAAATCAGGAATATAAAGATCGTATTTTACCGTAGAAGAGAATCAAAAATAAATATGTCGTGCAAATACAGTATTCTATAAAGATTGCTACAGAATAGATACATTCCTTATTGCGCTGTTGGTTTTAATTCCATAACTGTCACTAATTGGTGTCTCTTTCAATTAGTTCCAGTTTAAACTTTGCGCAACTGGAGTGTAATTTAATTAACAAAACAATAAATCGCGTAGCGTGCTCTCTGAAATTGGTGTTGAAGTTATTAAGTGATTTATATCATGAATGCAGAATAGCGGTTATTACTGTCATGCGACATCGCATGCATACGAAATCATTGCAGATTGTGTGGTTTCAATAACAGACTTCCTAATGTTTATGTAATTAAAATTCACCTGATTCGCTTTTAGTTATATACATAAATTTTTCATGTATTTGCATAGTAATTTATTCCGAACAAATTCTGTAGTGATCTAAGTACAACCACATGTATTAATAACATTACAGGATACTTAATTAAAATTTTATATTCTAAATTAACACATAACGAAGTTTCGTACGAAGTTTGGATATTTCACTTTACGAGCAAGTATTCCATTTTATACGCGAAGATTTAATCATAATTAATAGGATTTCGAAACTGCTACGGACACAGCAATCGCATTGATTGGATTTCGAACTTATACTGTTGCTACCATTAGATTTATTGTCCATCAACGTTATAACGCGAACAAAGTTCTTTTGGATTACTAAAAGCTTTAACGTGAATTTTAAAGCTCCATTCGCACCCCTTCAAGTTTAAGCTCCTATTATTGAAGGAAACATTGTCAGCGCAAGTATATTAAAATCTTTTATCGCTGATGGTGCTTAAATTAATCACTAACAATATCACCTCTAAAGCGCTAATCCATATTAATCCTGCGCCATTATGAACACATCCCGACATTAGAGAGTACCTGTATACTTGTTTTCTAATACATTCGATAAAATGATTTCCGTTTTGAAACCGGAAACAAAAAATTACCCAGATATGAGTAGACACATTATTAACATTTTGTTTGCTATGTAAATATGTGGGAGTTATCTTGTGAAGTTATCTTGTAGTGGCAGTGTAAAAAATCTGTCAACACTGCTAGGCAGATATAAATATCGGCTAATGCGTGTATGATGATGGCTCTCTTCTAAGAGTGGTTTCAGCACTCTTTTCTGCGGCAAGCTAGAACTTTCCTGAGAGCTAAAAAGCTGGTGGAATTGCATTGATGCTATGGAAAATCAGAACAACCTGTCAGTAAAAATAATTGGTTCACAACTTTTTTTGCCATAAATTGTACTACCTGGTTGTTTCACAAAAAAAATATATTGATGTTGTTAGCAACGAAGAAGAGGAAGGCTTTACACTACTCAGCAAATTCAATATTAAATATATTATATGATATATATGCACAACATATGGCAAAAGGTTGCGGTTAATGTTCTGAAGAAATGCTGATATATATTATATTTCTGGCCTATTATGCAGAGATAGAAGATGACCCGGAAGATTTTTTGTAATTGAATACCTACAATTAGTAATGAATTGCTATCAGAGAGGATAGCGGTAAAAGTCGTCGCAAATATATTTAATTTGTTACATGACAAAAACATTGCTCCACTCGAAATAAAGGTAGGTATGGATTTAGAACCACGAATCTTTCTTACATGTTGCTTTGAGTGGCATACTGGAGTTGCAGCGATTAAAAGAAGAAACCCGCATTGCTGAACTTCAAGACGATAAAGCAAAGCAATTTACAATTTAGTAATGCTATGGTGTTCAATTTGAGATCCTAGGGCTTAAGAAATTCTTTGAGTATTTTTGAATAGAAATTAATACTTTAAATTTCATTCATTGGATGGATTCATTGGATATACTGCTAATACTTTTCCTGCTTAGAATTTGATGAGGGTTTTAAAGAGGATTGCAACTACTCGAGTTATTTATTTCTTGATTAATACGGGGTTTCACCAAGTATCGCCACTTTCAATCAACTATTTAACATTAATCTTTTTTGGTTATTCCTATTGATAGGTGTAAGGTATGTAGGTACTATTTACCACCTTTACAATTAAATGAAATACTAAATTCCTGAATATTCCTGCAATACTCTTGGATCACATATCTCATAAATCTTATTATTATTTTAGATCAAATGATGTTTTCTAAATAATGATGCGTTGTGTAAGACGAACTCTATCTTCCAAGTAATCTATTTTTACCGATCTTAAATTTAACCGACACAACAAAGGTTAGTTCGTCTTGCTACCAAAACTAAAAGAATGAATATAAATACGCAAAATTCTACTTCTGGACGTTTGACTTACAGAAAATGATTGTCCTGTTATTTTTCATAAAAGTACCTATGTTTTGCATGAAATTAATAACATGTTAACAACAAACCTTTAACAGTTTTAGTTCGGGAAATAATCTACATATCTATTATATTTCGCATAGACGTGGTAGTAGAATAATCTCATTAAAATGTATGTGAAGGCGAAGAAATACCTAGTCATCAAGTTTTGGATATTCGCCCTGAAATTAATTTTATTATATAGGTAGAGCAGGTGATGATTTCAACGAAGCAACCTCATGACGCAGACTAAGATACTGAAAATCTTGACGGTTACACATAATGAACTAATTAATAGGCGCTAGCTTATAGTTTACGGTCATACTTCTTTGTACCATAGACAGGAGGAACTTTGTACCCTTTGAACGCGGTTCCCCGTAGACCCTTGAAAGCAGCTATGATATGTATATCCTAGAGCAAAATGTCAAGGATAAATACATTGCATAGGCTTTTCTTAATATATTAATATTAGTCTGTGTTACTGACGACAAACTTATATTTTTTAAAGTTCAAGTAAGAGGTGCGTACATATTTTGGAATTTATTTACGTTTATTAAAGGTATTATCTAGCTGTAAGCCAAGACTTTTTGCTTCATTAGCAATTTACATATTTAAATAAAATTGCTTTGGTTGTGAAGGATTTAGAGTGAGAAAATGATTACTCAGGCAGTGTGTGCAATGAAACTAGGTCACAATTTATACAATCCATGACGCTTCTCCAATCAAAATCATGAAAAAGAAGAGCATCTGTATTTCGTTAGCGTAAGAGTAATATTAAAGTGTTTAAAGAGGTAATTAAGTTATACTCTGTCCATTTCTTGCAAAAGAGTCAGACGCAAGTCGAGAAGCATACCTTCCTTAAGATATGGAAAATAGTGAAACAAATGTCCCATATACGAACAAGAAGGTCCTTTTTATGAAAATTCCTAGGATCATCTAAAAATTTAAAACAACGAAGACAACTGTTCGCATGGAAACAAGCATAGCTCAGTAAATCTTGATGCTAAAATAGATTTCCATGTATGCATAAAAAGTTTACGTACTTATAGTATCACCTTTTTTGCAAGAAATAAATTAGTCTAAAACTAGGCAGCAATGAAGGAAGAGAATTGCGAGTGGATGGTGCATAAAAAACTGGAGAAAACCTGGTATGTATCACACAAAACACTTAAAATTTCCCAATCTACAGTTACCTATGTGCTAAAAAGATATTGCAGCTGTTTATGTTTAAACAGAAAAGCTGACGATGGCAAAAAAAGACTTGCGTCACAAGCAAATGGAAGGGAACTGTTGACTGTTCTGGAGCGGAATCCTAGATTTTCGGCAAGAGATCTAGCTAAAAAAATTAAAATATCAGCTTCTCTTGTACAAAAGGTACCGACGCGAGCAAAATTACGCTCACATAAAGTAAATGCAGCTCCAAACCGCAACGATAACCAACATATTCTGGAAAAATGTCGTGTGCAAAAACTGTATGATATATTCACGCATAATTTTGATTGTACATATTGTAAGGGGTGACGAGTCCTATGTAAAAGCATATTTTAAGTAAATTCGAGGATGCCAAATTTTCACTGCAGATAGAAGAGGCTCAATTGCAGTCTAATTCAAAAGTCAATAACTAGACACATTTCCCAAACATTTTTTTACTTGGCAGACTATTTGCCAATGCGACTTCAAAGGTGACCCTTTTGTAGACACTGGTACAATTAACCAAGGAATTTATATTAAAGAGTACCTACAAAAGCAGCTCTTGCCTCGAGTTAGGCTTCACAAAGATTCAATGGTCTATTGGCCCGATCTCACGGCAAAAGCGGTAAATCCACCAAATTGTCCAGAACAGCGGCCGATCGAAACTTACTGGGCCATCATGAAAGTCAAACTACTAAAGACTGAGCAAACTATGAAATACGAACAAGAGTTTAAAAATAAATGATGAAAGGCCTAATAACAATTCCCATATAACAAAAGAAAATGTATTCTTTTTATGTAATTCTTATAAAATGAGGTTTAATTTTTAGTTGGAGAACATAGGAAACAGCAGGAATTTTACAGCTAGATAGTGTAATTAGAATCGAAGGATTGGAATATATTTAACTGTCATTAATTTACATTTAAATGATATATTGCTTTCAATTATTTCGGTATTAAGTCTAATACAAGTAAGCAAATGTTCAATAAGAGGAGTGTCCTCGTTTCCGTAAAGCACTTAGGTATGACCAGAGTATGTAGATATATTGTAGACCTTGTGGATAGTGTTTGTCAGTTTGGTTAGACAGGGTGAAAGTAAATATGCATTAATACTTTTATCTTAAAAAATATCAAGCATATTCAAAGTAGGAAAGATTGGACGGAGGTTTGTAATGGTACCTGAATGGGCAAATACTTTTTCATTTCACTTATTTTCGACTTAACCAAGAAAGCGCTGCAATACCTCCTGTTTTGTCTGTAGAGTCCTGTTAATCTTAGTATGTCAATTAGAATAGTAATGCAATTTCTTAAATGTAATATAGACAACAAAATCATAATCAGAGATCTCACTAGACAAAAAGTAAAAGATCTTGTAAGCTTGGTTTATATTTCCTATATCAATACGCGTTTTAATAAAGAAGAACAAAGCCGAGGAAACACCACAATCTTTTATCTATTTCCAAGAGAAAATCAATCGACAAGTTATCGCCCGTATGTTTATAACAGCTTCCATTAAGTCGAACAATAATTTAGCGAAACTATTTACTCCAATATCTCCGAACAAAACAGGGCGAAACTTTTCGAAGAAAATTAAAAGCTTCGCTTTTTAATCTACCGCAAATGGAATGTAGCAGTGCGGCGATGGTACGTGGATAATACGCGGCCATTGATTTACTGATACCTGCCGTAATAGAAAGTCTTTTGTGATATAGGATCGCGGGATAGCCCGAGTTCGATTTTCCCATTCAGCGGGTGGTCGAAACACGACAGTTTTGTAAGCTTTATAGTCAAACGATAGTCCTGCTTTATCCGATTATTCCACTATTTTATTACCGGTCTGTTGACACGAATTTGGCCTTCGTCCAAACATAACGTCGAACGACTTATACACGACGTAATTGACTTAATCGTATTTTATTTACGTGTTTTATTGTGTGTCAAGAATAAATGAACACATACGATATTCGAATTTGAAATAATGTTAGAAGGAATTAGACGATTTGTTGGCAACACTAAGTTATATATTAAAATTACTAGTACAAATGCAACCACTAGTAAAGTTTATGTCAAACGGAAAGCACTAAACCAAATTTTGCTATCGATTTTTATTTGTTTTTTTATAACAGTATCTTGAGTGATTACGTTTCTTTCAGGAGCTGGTGTCAAGCAACACGAATCAGCGCAATTGGCGTGGAATACTGATTGCACTGCTGGTCATCGTCGTAGTTCTGGCGCTCATTGTTACTTCAGTTGTTCTTCTAACGCCACCGGATGAAGGGCCCAGGGTAAAGGGGGCACGATTTAAGTTACAGGACATATTAAGCCACGATTTTCAACCGCTCAGATTTAATGGAACTTGGGTTTCGGGTGAGTGAAAAACAACAAGCTTTGTTATTTTTTCTTGTACCTCCGGTGTTTTTCAGTATAAGACGATATAAGAATAATTCTATATTTATACTCTTCCTTGCTGTATATATTTCGGAAAACTTTTCAATTATCGTTCCATAAACAAAACGTAAATTAAAGAAAATAGTCGTCGCACTCCAGTATATCTTGAAAGTAACGCTTCCGAAAATACATTTTTATATACTTTCCGGAAAATCGATAATGAGATTTCGGTAACTCGCGTGCGTGTGTTTTGTTTCCCGAGGGAATTTTTATCCGAAGAGCTGGTTTTCATATTTATAAAGAAATCGCTCATGCATGTTATAGACAGCTCGAATCCCAGACCAATTTTTAGTTATACGCGTTTTATACGTTCCGCCGCGTTTGCTTACAGCAAAAGGATTCCAGTCAACTGTAAGCGATAGAGACTGCTTGACTGACGTCTTCATCTCTTATTTCGAAGGGAACATATCGGGGTTAAGTCGGTAGCTTTTAAAAGAATATCTTCACTAGAGATATTAGAATTGACAAAATTCTTTTACCTAATATGAGTCTATTTTTATTTTGGTACATATTTTTTATATAACGAACTTTATCCGCAGACAAGTTTTTTTCCACGCAATGAGCCCTATTATTTCTATAAATAAACATAATGATAGAGTAAACAGTGCAACAGATTGTTTGAAATAAAGTTTTTTCTAGCACTAACTTCAAATCGCTAAACAATACAGAACACACTACTTAGATTCGGACGTGGTTTTTGAAATTGATTTTTAAGAATATCACGAAATTTAAATGATAAAATACGCGCCATGTCAAATCAAACGACGGATCGTAATAAATAATGCATAAACACTGAAACGTTTCCTCTTAAATATTTTAAGATAGTTTCGTGAATTGTTGAAAGAAGTAGGAAACGGGAAAGTCGCGGTTTTCTCTCTATCATAAGATGCTCTTTCAGGAAGAGGAGTGACCTATCGTAGCTATTGATGTATAAACCATTCTGAAGTATTTCTAGTATGAATATATTATAAGCTAGCTTAGATGTTGGGATACCTTCACTTCCACCACAAAATAAAAAATATAGCAACTAAATCTGTACAAGTGTACAAAATGTGACTGAACGTTGTACCAAACATGAATAAAAATTCTCAAACTGAATACAAGAATTACAACTGTGTTTCACGTAGCACAACTCGACTGATTAACAGCAAAATTAGTGACTGATATCAACAAATTATCGTGGTCACTTGGAAAATTTTTGAAAGCTGATTGAAATTTCAGCAACTGTTGTTTAAGCAAATAAATGTCGAACAATAAGCAACAACTTGCACTATTTTCTACGTTGCTTATTCATTAGGGGAACATAGAAAATCGTCTAGTTACGGCGAATTAATCAAGAATTGCATGAATGCACTACCGAAGAAACGTGCCGGGAAAAAGGGTATTTATTTAAAAGAATGAGTTTGTCAAAAAACTCTGTGGTTCAAAGAGTAGATGATGTCTGACAAAAATGGCCATGTGTGATTAGCTTTGGCTCTACATGAGCCGGTGTATGTTTCAGACACTGCTTCGGTGTTGCTTTTTATTCGAGGTACAGTTAAAATTATGAAGTGCAGCATGATATATTTTTTTTAATGCGTGGTGGGTGCTTAGTTGCAGTGACTCCGTAAGCTGTATCGCTTGTCTGGCTATCACTACAACTCTCGCGGTGTAGTTTTGTGTGTGTAAGTTGTGTTCAATGGCTTTGTGACAGCACCATATCGCCTTTTATGATGCCGCGCTGTTAATCACTTTGCTCCCAACAGCGAATGGCAAGTCGATCCGGGATTAAACTCTCTGAAAAAATGTCACCGTCCCTCTAGAGAATTGAACCCCGGCACCTATCGTCCTCCCACAACGATAGTCAGCCGCCTAACCACTGCGGCCATCGACCCCGTTATTCACAGTACTCATGAGTCTATCAATAGAAAAAATACTCTGAAAGAGTTCAAGCTATTGTTCAGAAAACTCATTATCAATTGAAAAACTTGAAATGTGTCAGTACTGATGGTGGAAATCGGGAAAGAGCAAAACATGCGCTCAATTATCGTCAATGTGTATACCATTAGGATACAATACATCAGGTATGTACATACATCATATAAATAATAAATACAAAAAGTAGGTACGAACATAAAATCAGCAACAAAATAAGTAATAAAATAAAAGTATAAAATGACGCAGTTCAAGATTTTCCTAACAATAACGTAAATTCATTTACGGAGTAAATACTGTTATCTGTTAGGAACGATTTTATTTTACTTTTAAATACTTTGAAACTAGTTTCTGACTTCACCTGTTTCGGGAGCCTGTTGAACAGCTTGTCACCCACTGCATCCGTAGTAGGTACTATTTGCTAGATTTAGTCTATTGTTGTGAAAGACATAATCATGCCTACCCCTTGTATTAAAGCTGTGGTTGTCGCAGTTTCTTGAGTAGGTATTTCGGTTATTAAATATATAACATAGTGTTTCCATGATATAGAAAGCAGCTTAGAGGAGGATGCAAAATTGCTTAAAGAACGGACGACATGACTCCACAGTATCTATATTTGCGATATATCTTACAATGCGCTTCTGTGCTAAAAACACATCCTTCGCGCACACTGAATTTTCCCAAAATCTGACGCCATACAGAAGGTAAGAATGCCATTAAGCAGTTAATGCTTAGGATATATTTTAAATTTCTGACTAAATAACACGAACTGTGTAATTGGTTAAGCTATTGCAATGCTCCTTCCAATTAGGGTTTTCATCCAACAAAAGTCCAAGAAATTTGACCAAGGGCCGTTGATGCAATGCAGAAGCACCCAAGGCTATATTTAGATTAGCTACTGTAGTTTCGGACGTGTGAGAAATAACAGCCCATGTTTTGCTAGCATTTAAGCTTAAATCGTTGGCACGGAACCACCTACTAAGCTCAGTAAGGACCGTCTCAATGTTCCAATTCGGAAAAATCTGGAGCAGATAGCAAAGCAGATGTATCATCTGCGTACAAAAAAGTGAAGTATTAATAAATGATACAATGTCATTCATAAACAGCAAAATAAGAATGGGTCCAAGAATTGAACTCTGTGGAACACCCAGTGTTACTGGCAGTAAGGAAGATTTAAAATTTTCGACACATCCGTTGATTGATTTAAATGTAATTTTAACAAATTGAGTGCGACCTGAGAGATAGGACTAAAACCACTCCGCCACAACGCCTCTGACACCACAACTCTCCAGCTTATCCATGAACAACTGATGATTCACACAATCAAACGCGCGCGTCAAATCGCAGAAAACACCAGCCACACAGTTTCCTCTATCCAAAGCTTGTACCACCTCGCCAATGAAAGAGTGAATGGCGGTTATCGTGGAATAATTACGTCTAAAACCATGCTGCCTAGAAGTAAGAACACTCTTGTGTTCCAAATGCTCCCGTAATTTAGAAAGCATGGCATACTCAAATATTTTTGACAAACTCGATGTTAGTGAAACCGGCCGATAGTTGGAAACATCAAAGCAACAGTTTTTTTGTACAGCGAACAGACTGTCGATACTTTTAATCTATCAGGAAATACACCCTGATCGAAAGACATGTTAATAAGCTGAGTCAAGGGTTTAATAAAAATTGGAGCAGTTCTTTGTAATAACTTTGTAATAACGTCTGGACCTACGCTGCTCTTTGAATTTGAATTCAATGTATTACCATCACCATCTCTGATTCGCTATAAGGATACGCACACCTACTACCAGAATCTGAATTTTTTTGTGTGGTGAATAGAGACCGCAAAGAACAGGTCAAGTGTGAAAAAACTGTTAGGTTCGCTGACAAAGAATGTATTAAAAGTATCTGCAATAACAAACGGGTTCTGTGTTTTAATACCATCGACTTCCAGAGATATGCCAGAATGATTTTTAGTTTGATTTCGGAAGTTATTTATAACCGCCCAAGCAGTCTTCAATTTATTTTCAGAATTTAGAATCTTATTTCCATAATACAATAATTGTTTTGTCCGTGTGACTAAAGTACTATGGTTACGTTTAGCTTCAGCATAATATTCCTTAAAAATCGGATGTTGCAGTTGCAAATAGTACAGATCCCTTAAATTATTGCTTGAGTTTCGCACCTCATCCGAAACCCATGCTTTATTGTTTGATTTATTGTTTTCCATAGTTACGCGTCTCTCCGGGAAGTGAGTATTAAAGAAGTATAGAAAGACAGGATAGAAATAATTGAACGCTTCGTTAAAATCGTCATAATCAACAAAACCAGGCCAACTTTAGGATAACAGATCCTCCTCGAAACATTTTATTGCCGATGCACTATATGTTCGAGTAAGTGCCATAGTTTTGTTCTGTTCGGCCATAGCCATTACACCACACCAGAAGCCTATATGTAATGATGGTCCGATACCAGGCAAGGAAGGAGGATTGATATGAATTAGATTATAATACGTGATGTAATCATTGCTTTGATGTTTAGTTGTACTTATAATGTGAATCATTTTCGAATGCGCTTAATATATAGGTACCTGACAAATTTAGATTTTCCCGTTTTACATAATTGTAGACCACGCCTAGTAAAGTCATTTCTAATTAAAAATTGATTACAATCCACATACGTAATATTACTGCGACTAGTTTTATATATAATGTTGTTTAACTTGTAAATAAAATTATTGAGTACAACTCTTCCGTGTCAATATGGAGTCGACACCAATATAACATTCGTATAAAGCGAAACATTTTTAATTACTAAACGTTTATTTAAGTCTACTTTACCCCCATTAAGTGTATTATTTGTTCCTCCCAACACAACACAGTCATTAATACCAAAACCACTGGTCGAAGAGTTCAGACTGTCAACAACAGCTTCCAGACACGCACCGGGCTTGCAGATCGTGACTACATCATACTCTTTAGTAGCAGAAACGCATTTCATAATCTGAAGTCTCTGCCATGACTGTCTGACACGGACTGGTTCGCAATTCTTCCTAGCCCTTCCTCCGAATCCGCAGGAGACTGCACCAAGTCCCAATCAGGACATTCTGTCACGTTTTCTATGTACTGTGTCTAATAATGATGGTCTATTAGCAAACGTAAGATCTCCAAAAAAAGTCGCATTCATCTGTGGAGCAGCATACCTACATCCATTTGGGTCTTAGTGCCTACCTGAGTACTGACGGTCATTGTTTCGGTAATATCTATTTGAACTTCTGTTGACAACATGATTCTATTATGATTTAGATTCGTAGTAAGTTGACCCATTGTTCTGTTTAGGTCTTTTATAATCATGTCTTTCGCTAACAGTTTTTCTTTGATGCACCTTAACCTGTATTTAAGTTTGTTCAGAGAGTCCATATTACACTGCCGTACGCAGGTTGTCAAAAGGTTTTTACACGAATTTTTGAGAACCGAGCAATAATCGAAATTTCTTTTACACAAAGTAATGAACGGCTCTGGAAGTTATTTTATAGAGATCTAGCTAAACATATGAATCACACTAATTTAAAATTACCAGAAGCAAATCAGTTTCTGTATAATTTATACACTGATACTAAGTCGTAGAGAAGACTGACGGAATGGCGCTCACTAAAGATAAAGTCAATATAATAGTTTTATATTTTGTTTTACAAGTACCCAAAAATTCTTGTACGAGTCTGTATCTAATAATAAGTATAGTTAAAATGCACTTTATTATATCTTACCAACTACAATACAGATAAAAATGCAAACAATTGCATGCGATTTATTACCCGTCAGTTTGGGGTAATAGAGCCCACATGGGCTCCATTATACTTGATAAAGTCTGATGCTTTCCATTTAATCATAGAGACAAAAAATGTAACATACCTTTTTAAAGAATATTCCAGCCAACTGTTACACACACAAATCGCATGTTTAAGCTTTACTGCATGGCTTATGAACCCTGCCGGAGCAAAGTACACATCCAAAACACTTATTCTGGCCAAACTCTCCATCGTATTACCAAATCTCATTTGCATCATTACTCTCTTGGTCTAATGAACATTCGTTGTTCACGTCCGAATCAGAAGATTGCAATTCAAGAGCTACTTGCTTTACATGATTTTCTTCTTTTATCATACGTTTTTCCTCTATTGCTACTCCAACTCAATTTGTTGATTCTATCTGTTGTACTTTTCTTTAGAAATGATGTACATCGGAGTGGACGTTAACACTGTAAAATATTATTTAAAGTATTGTAAAGATCCATTTGTTTATGGCCATTTTCAACGGTTTTGCAATGTCCTTGTTATCCAATTTTATTAGATGTGAAGATACATTTATCTTAAGATTAATTGAAAAAATGAAACTCTACGTAGAAGTAATAACGTAATAACTATATGGATTCCGTTCGGTCTACAAAATGCGTAAGCTGTTAAGTCCATGACTTGAGTCATTATCTACTATGTAGGTACCACTAAAACCGGTTTTTTATTGTTAATATTGATTATATTTTTGAAATGTTCGAAGCACACAATAAATAGTTTTTCATTGTACCAATAAACATTGGGTAACAAAAACCAGCATCATTATTAACGCAAACTACAGTAGCTTTTATACCTCTTTCTCCATTAGTGGTCCTTAATTGCTTAATTTCTAACTAACCAAAATCTAAACACAAACAATGAGCTAATAAATGTAGAACGCACCTTGTAAGTGGAGTAATATTCATAAGACAACGTGTTCCTTATAATAATTTGGCGCTAAACGTCTTAGCAGTTGTCGAAACCACATGAACTTCATTTGCTGGTCAAGCCTTTCTCACTTGAAGCGGTCTACTCCAGGCCTAGAGAAACGACTTTCTGTGGGACTCCATTTTAGTGGCTCGACTAAAGTAGCACCATTTCAAGCAGATGCATAGGACGACTAACGTTATAGCCTGGCATCTAAAATTTAGATATTAATTGGAACTAAAAGAGTGAGAATATTCACAATATGTCGTATATACAAGTTGCGAGAAAGAGCGGTAGCCGATACCTAACCAAACTATTATTAATCTAATCTTGTTTAAGCCTAATAAATGGATTTGCATTATAATGTAATAATTGTGGTAATAATAAAATCAGATTAGAAGTGTTATATTATTTAGAAGACGGTTTTGCATTCACAACAATAAAAAATTTCCAGAGATTCTTCTCGCATTGGCTCTGCTAACATCTCTGTTCCGCTATTTACCTTTATTTCAAGCTTCTCTAGCCTAGTTACCTACCTGAATAATAGAAGTGGTTATCCACCATTAAATCCATATCTACCATAAAACCGCACGTATGACAAAACTTAAAAAAATCAGACATAAGATAAATAAACTGGCACATATTGCATAATTAATGGAACATGATGTTTAAATATAGAAAATATAACGTAGTTTATTTTCTATTTGGAATTATTATTGACATAAGTATTCTACTATATTACTTTGGTGTAAATAATCAGTTAATGTACAAAAACGTATTTTACTTATAGTATCTATACAATCCGTTTGTTTCTAATTAACGTAAACAAGCATTCTACTCGAACTGCACGCATAATATCTTCAATATCGTTAAGTGCTTGTTCTTCCCAGAAACAAACACAATTTATAATTTGTAATTGACTTCAAAGTGAGCGGCAGTGTAAACAATAAATTTCTTGCCAATGTTGCCGTGTACATGTCGAACAAGTGTTCGATAATTTATTGCAGCCTTGCACGAAAGATAAATACGTTTCATGCTCCTCTTACCCTATTACAATACCCTTTTGGTACGTAACTAATGTATTTTCGGTCGTAATTTTGTATTAGTCCCGGCAATCGCATAAGTGTTGTGTTAATAAAAGTTGACAGCGAGAAACAGACAAAATACGTTTATATATACTTTTAAATTATGTACTAAGGGAAATCATTTTACAAAGTGCTTGTTAAAATCCTTCTTTCTTACTAGACGCTTTTATGTCACTTTTACTCTTAGCGATGACGCAAACATCTTGCAATTTGAATGGAAAACGCCTCATGGAAGGGTTCAAAAGAGCAAATCTACACTTAATCCAATTACTTGGGGCAAAATCAGGTAATAAAGGTAAAGGCTGAGTTTCGGTCCCTACTTGTAGTTGCTTCATAACGGAACTCTATATATTTCCTGGAACTATATAATGTTTTCCTTGCATGTGACAAATTCCTTGCGATTAATGTAAATGACGTTACCCTCTTTAGCAGTACGTGTATAGCGTACTAGTTAGTAACATTGTATTTATATTTAGAGCAAGTGTGTATAGGGATCTAGTTTATAATTTGATATGTAAACTAACAGGTTGTCTTGAACTTTACCTACTGTATTTAGTGACATACATGCGTACTGAAATCCATTAGCTGGAATAAAGTTTACTACAGTTACATAACTCTAACTGTATCAAATCGATAAGACTTCTGAAAACAAAAACATAACTCTACGACATCTAGATAGTTACTTTCTACGAAACTTTACACTACTCTCTTCATCATTTGTACACACACTCTCATCACACACTCTTTATCATTTGTAAACCTTTTATAGACACGAAATGACGCAATTTTAGTTGAATAATTAGGTGAGCTAGCAATAAAAATAATATTCGATTTAAAAAGTTTGAAAATTTTGATACTAATATACCTAGTTGTTTGGTAAAAATTAAACAGCTTTATTTTCCGAGCGGGGAAAGCTGCTTAGCAGAACTCGGTGAGATAGTCTAACGAGGTGGTCGTTTATGAAAAACTTTTGATGTAATATATAAAAGATAAAAATAAAACTAGCTTAGCTTAGCATAGCACCGCATTGCACGTCCATATTTGATGTATGACTGTTGTTGCTTACTTGCAATTTGCCATATTTTTACTAGATCGACAACAATATAAGCACCTCTGGAATAAACATACATCGTTCTAACCGAACATTATCAAGCCAGATAATATTGTATAAATATGTAGTACTTGAATTAGTAAATAGATAGTTGTGGTTGTTTGTAGGCAATCCAACAAATATGAAAAATCTTTTGGTTCTGCTACAATACGCTCACTAGACCCTCTTAGATCGTCCGCTTCAATGTTGTCAACTAATAAATAATTACAAAGTATGTTAGTCAAGAAACAACGAGATTGGCGCTAAATGCTGTGGAAAAATTATGTTTGCTACTAATGTTCTTGTGTAAACTGTTCTCTTAAAAAGCGTACTGAAGTTTTTTGCACATTACGTAAAAAAATAGCCTTACATCTTGATTCAACAGTGTATCATATGTTTAAATACAGATTTGAACATATTCGAGACTGCTGTGAATACTTTCACCAAAGTCCATAGTCTTGCGATTCAATCTAAAAGAAAGGTGCAGGCATAAGATATGTCAGCAAAACTTCAAGATAGTCAGGTTAAAACCAACTTACAAACTATTCGCAAAA
>CM043016.1:168422045-168663166 GCA_023690525.1 Holotrichia oblita
ACGCGGAGAAAGAAAAAAAGTTATTGTTTACGGTTTATTGATACATCCAGTTTCGCGTCAACTTTTAATCAATTGAGAGCTGGGACCGCTAAATTATTTTTATTCCGTTAGATACTTTCGTATAAGAGCAGAAACACGTTCAGATTAGAGCCTTGGTATACTGTAACAATGTACGGTGCACCATACCATTGACCTATATTTTATTCTATTGTATAATTCCCAGAAATGTCCCGTATAACGGTTACGAGCTTTAGTTATCGCTGATCTTTCTGCAATACGGCCGTGTATATTCTCATATAATTTCGCAAAATTGGTAAGTATCTCTGCAGTTTTCAACAGAATTGCTTTGTGAGTATTTTCTAAATGAATTGGATCAAATTCTCCACTCACTTTAGGAAATAATTATAGGAGTCAGTTGTCAGATTAGTCAAAATATATGTTTTCTCCAGTTTGTTTCATATCTTTAATATCCTGAAATGTGCATTCCTGCAACGAATATTTCAAATGAGCACCTATTATAACTGACTGACTTTTCACAGTGACCATTTTAATGGATTATAATGTGAAAATTTTATTTCTTCAAAATTATTGTAAAACACATCAGAAACACACACGACACATCATCACATACATTTCGGCGGAACAACAGCAAATTACAAAAAACCATGTCTTAAAATATCAAGTAGGGAGAGTGGAAGAAGAAAGAAAAATTGACAGAAGAAGAAAGTCACGAAAAAGTTTGGAGAAAGAAAATAAACCGACCAGAAGAAAAAAGTCACAGAAAATCTTGTAAAAAGAAAATAAACCGTCGAGAAGAAAAAGCAAAGAACAGGAGAAATAAAGAAAGTGAATAAGCAGAAAGATATTAAGTGGAAACATAAGGAGATTGGAACATTGGAATGGAAGGACCACAGGAGAGAAGGATTTTAAATTACATGGACACATACACACAGATATAATAGGGAAAGGGTGGGCTGGGTGGCATTTATTTGATTAATTGTAAAAGGCTTGTGATTCACAATAATATGTTTATTTTAAAAATTTCATATTTTTCATTTTTGTGTCATTCGTGATCTAACAATAGGTTAGCATTAAATAGTAAGAGTGAATCGAATAAGGAAGTAAAGTGTTTAACACCGAAACTGACAGTCGCATTTTTATCGGTGTATTTGAATTTTTATCTGTGTATTTGACGGAAAAGGAGATTTTTTTGATTCCATATTGTTTCGGATTGTTTCCCATCGATGTTAAGTGGCAATTAGCAACAAAAGTGGCTGCAAGTGCGAATATATTGTTTTGAGAAACGTCTATGTTAATCAAAATAACATTTATTTCTAAAATTGAAATGGAAAGAGAAATACTGTAGCTGAATTATCTAGAGAATCTATTATTAGCTAGAAAATTTTCTGCAGATACTCTACATAGATTGACGCGCTGTATAAACTTGTCTGCTAATATCACACAGGCGAATACTGGTGTCACGGGAATTTTGAACTTAAATTCCTGAGTGCTATAATTTATTTATGTGACATATATAGTAGATACATATACCTGACGCAGTATTTTCCCTATCCACAGAATTGCACAAATTGCTTAAAATTGCATAATAACAGTTTCACCTGCAAAAAATGAAATTTTATTACATGAGCCCGGAAGCACGCACGTGTACGGAGGCAATTGCGTCAGTAGGAAACGCGACATCCAAAAAAAAAAAACTCATAAAACAACAGTAAAATACATTTTATGAGAGGGAAAATTTAATTTCGTGCTCTCTAGATGGCATTTATGTGAATAGAAAATTGCACCAGTGTAACATTTTTTCCCCAACTACTACATTTGGGAAATAGCTGGGGATACATGCATAGTAGCATTTCCTTCGCTACATGTAGAAGTATGTATCTGATAACGTACGAATACGAATTTTATTGGGAGTAGACTTTGATAACATTTTATATGAATTTTTATGTTGCTTTTAAACGGATAAAAAAAGTGTTAGCTAGATGCTGCAAACGTGAAATTTTGCCAAAGAGATTAAGATATCTTAATTAAGATAATGTGGCAAAAGCTCCATGGGCACACTTAACAATTTAGCCCCAAATTAGACTAAGAAGTTTACGAAACTTATTGCTATTAATGAAAGGAGTAACATATTTTATTTTTCCAAAAGTTACATCAAAATTTTTATTTTTAATTCAATTTTGAAACATTTCTTTAAATTGTTAAAATTTTCTTAATATTAATGTTAATGAATTTGGTTCTACAATTTTATAACTTCATCCTTGTTTCTGTAAAATATATAATGCGATTAGAAAACCCTATGTATTGTACTTACTATTGCGTAAATCGATATTTAAAAAATGTATTTAAGTGTTAGATATAGGTACTACCTGACTACCTGACCTGAGTATTAACTAACACGTGATGGTTTTAAATATTTTAATTGTGTTGGTTTTATAAAAATTATTAAAATTACAAAAATGTAATACAATAACGAAGAAGAATCTTCTAATGGTATGTGTACTTGTATTTTTGATGCAATTTCTTTTAACAATTATGTTATGTTGAAGACTTGATAGAGAAATTGCTAAGGATTAATTAACAACAAATCAGTAGATTTTTTGTATATACATAATATAATATATATAATTTTTGTATAAATTTTCTGAACGAAACTAACGAACTTATCTATTAAAATAATAACGTTGACAGAGCAATCTCATATCTCAAGCAGACAAGCTTTAAAATTTAGAATTTCTCCTTTCGTAGATAATAACTCTAAAACAACCTTAACCTAGCCGCAGCACTAAAATGTGTAACATCCTGCGGGTACTTGTGCCGATTGTTGAAACCTCAATGCAAGCTACGCTTTCAGAATAATTTCTCGGTGCTGCAGCAATTACATAAATGAGACTTACAAATGTGGAATTCCGTATTTTTAAAGGGCACATTTCGTAGGGTGAACACGAGGTTCTTTGTGTAGCCCGACTCTTCAGTGTGCAATAGTTATACCAATTACATTAGAACAAACCTTTGATCGTTTAACTTATGGACATTTGCATCCCTTACAAAAGCTGCCTCAGTAAAACATTCGTACGTTCAGGTAAAAAGTGAGCTCACAAATAAGAAAAGCTCTATTTCAATCAAGAATATTTTAAATACGTACTTAACTTAAGCATCAGAATTGCTATCAATTGAATGTTGATTATTAATTTTATGTAATATCACACTGATATATACTCTCACATAATACTTTTATATCATCTCATATAATGTTGGTGAAATAAAAGCTTTAATACAAAAATACCAAGCAACATGGCATTAGTGTGTACTTCACACGCGCGTTTGTCTAAGAGAATGCAGGTAGTTTTATCGGTAAATTCCGGCTAGCGTAGAATCTACGACGAACAAACTCACCAAGAACAATTTCTTGTTAATATTATATGCTTCCGCGAAGCGAGTGTTCCTTCATAGTGATACTATAGCTGTACTACAATATACCCTATTCAAACTTACTGCTAGCGAATTAACACTTGCTTGTAGATATTACTAAGCTCACGATTTCGTTGGAGCATTTGAACTCCGCCTGCACGCCACATTCAACATATTCGCTTCGCAGAAACACATTGAATATTTGATGGAATGAGATAATGTATCCCTATTACCATGTTCGAAGTTTTGTTTTAGAGAACTGGAATAACACATCCAAAGTTGATATATATATATATCAACACACATAAAAACACAACTCTTTAATAAAACATATGACAGTATTTAATTTGTATTCTCTAGTATGAAATTTTTTATTCTCTAGAATAGAACAATTCTCCGAGAAAAATATCAGCACCCCCTCAAAATTGAAGCCCTGATCTCAGGTATCTCTCACATCTCAGAAGCTTAAGGTATTCTATAAGAAGTGTTATAAGTAAATAAATACTGCAATCTCTGTGATGTTCCTATGTTACCAAATTGTTAAAGCTTAGAATGTAGATATCAGATGAGCTGTTGAATGTTTCAAGTTTTCAAACCAAACCAATATGCATAGCAACATTTGACATTTGAAATGAATTTGCAAATGATCTTATTAATAGTTAAAATTTATAAATCAATAAGACCTTATCTGAAAAAAACTTTCACCTAGCCATTTGTTTGGAAAAACCAATTCTTTTAACATAGAAGACACCCAAGAAAATAAGCACATCAAAGTTATGTTTCTTCTTATGAAATATACCTACCGTCGTTAGTAATAATTTTGGATTTTATGCAAAAATAGAAATAATTTTCATAAAGGTACAGTTTACAAATGTAATACTCGTATTTTGGGAAACGTTGTTTTATTTCTGTATTGTTTAAGTTCCCAATCTATTATTGTACAAATGATTTACAAGCCGTTCAGTAAATTATTGTTTACTTTGAGTCCATATAAATATTATTTAACTTGATTGTATTTTATTTATTTTTTATTTCCCCATTTTAATTGGACGACAATATGAAATTAGTGCTTATTTTTAATGGCATAATAATAATAAAAATTATATCGGTTTATTAAGCCGTTATTAAAAAACTTAAGTCACTTTCTCGGAAAATAGTACGAATTAAAAAAATCACAATCTGCGTCAACCTGATTCAGTGCTCATAAACAGAACTCTACACGCCTGGCAAAGTTCCTTTCGTACAAGTTTGAAGCCCTTGAGTATGGGAGAGATGACATTTATGATTCTTAAGAATTATCCGTACACCGTGACTTATATATATATATCTGTTTAATTAGCAATAAATTACTCTCCGACTTGTACTTGGATTCTCATTGGATAACATACTGGAATTCTTCCAATTTGTTGTCTTTATTACCATTGTTTGATTTATGTATAGTTGCAATTTCACTAGAAGTATTTATTATTGCTAGTCCAGAACCTATTCGGCAATCTTTAAAATGTTTCCTTTCGTAGATTTTTTGAATTGGGATATTTCTGAGCATAAATTTTCGCTGCTGCCAGACAATTTTCACAACTTTGTTGTTTATTTTTTGTAAAGACAACACATTAAGTCCATAAATTGCTTTAAATTCGAAAGAAAAAATTGTACATGAATATAATCAACGTTTAGATATAAGAAATACTGTAGTATTTTGATAAAGGTTTAAAAGAGTAATAGGAAAAAAAATACAGGCTGTTCCATGTAAACAAGTTAAAGGGGTAGAAGTGTACTGCAGTATTCGTAATTCAATTATAATTTTAAAATAAATACATAAATACAATAAATCAACGCCAATTTTCCTAGATTTATGCCAAAAGTTTTTACAAAATTTAGGATTCCACCCTTTTCCTACCTTGTGTATGTGTGTGTAAAATTCTCCTCCTTTCGTGATCATGTTTCATTTTCTTATATTTTATTATTTTTCTTAATATTTTTTTTTTACTTATATACTGCACGTACTGTTCTTCACGTAAAATATCTTCTCTCTTACTTCACTGTCATTTCTTTCTGCTTGTCACTCTGTCGCCCAATCTTTCTTGTTTCTTATTTCAAAGCACGCATGGTGTATATTTTGTTTTGTGTGACATCTAATTTCAAAATCTTTTGGGCTAACGTGTCGAAAAATCCAATTATTCTCAAAGTTTATAATAGATAGGTACAATAGACATATTTGAAAATTCGTCAAACTTTTTTTATAGGTATCATTAAACGCTCTAATTGAACACAAGATTTGATAAAATAAATACGTATTCTTCTCTACGTGTTTCGGCCCTCAAACAAATCTTCAGGAGAATTATCATTGCATAGAATTAAGAAAATAAAGTCGTATTTCTAATTATATATAGTGAAAGATGTCTTTCGAAGGCCGATACATGCAGAGAAACTGATTTTAATACACAATTCTGTGAGAAAGAATAAGCACTTATTTTATCAAATTCAATTTACTCACAAATATTAACGATCAATACAGAATGTTCCATAAGAAGACGACTTTCCACACTTTTTTGGAACAGCTTGTATACTACACAAAGCCTTGAAAGATTTTTCTAATATACTGCCTTAACATAAGGTACATACAGCTCTTTAGAAAAGTGTGCATACTTTTGAAGTCTTTCTATTGGTCAAACTATAACAGATATTAAATTTTTTCAAGTACATCATAGAGTACCAATGATGACACAAATTACATTTCGAAAAACAGGCCTGCATCTCCTTTTACGGTGTTCCCTTTGAAAAATTTAGTACAGACGTCTTCTAGTACGCACAAACTTTGGAACCATCAACGTGACTTTTGTGTTACTTGTCTAAAAGTGCCCTGCTGTCCAAACTATTCGCAATTATTTTCTATAAACTTTCAATTCTTCTTTAATATATTGGAATTGACGAAGCACTGACATCTTTTGATTTAATTGGGAATTATTTATTGTATCATCTTTGTGTATAACATAAATAATACTCTTCTTTATAACACAACTACAACACTACAATTTAATTCTAATTTTGAAGACATCCTTTTCAAGCTATAATTATTTTCACCACAAAATAACTTTCAGTGCTGTTGATGACTCGTATACGCATTACGTAGTTGACAACACATGACTGCATGATTTAATATCGGTTATTTCAACTGAACCAAATAATTAGGTGATGTAATGAAATTCTCTATGGAGACAGTTCTCAGTACTGCAGATACAAATCTTGCCGACACTGACTCCTACTATTTAAATGTTGTCAGTTTATTACATCGTATTTTACCGTAGAAGAGAATCAAAAATAAATATGTCGTGCAAATACAGTATTCTATATAGATTGCTACAGAATAGATACATTTCTGATAAAGATTTTAAACAATGATTAAAAGTGCCAATAAAGGCAATCCTTATTGCGCTGTTGGTTTTAATTCCAGAACTGTCACTAATTGGTGTCTCTTTCAATTAGTTCCAGTTTAAACTTTGCGCAACTTGAGTGTAATTTAATTAACAAAACAATAAATCGCGTAGCGTGCTCTCTGAAATTCGTGTTGAAGTTATTAAGTGATTTATATCATGAATGCAGAATAGCGGTTATTACTGTCATGCGACATCGCATGCATACGAAATCATTGCAGATTGTGTGGTTTCAATAACAGACTTCCTAATGTTTATGTAATTAAAATTCACCTGATTCGCTTTTAGTTATATAGGTACATAAATTTTTCATGTATTTGCATAGTAATTTATTCCAAACAAATTCTGTAGTGATCTAAGTACAACCACATGTATTAATAACATTACAGGATACTTAATTAAAATTTTATATTCTAAATGAACACATAACGAAGTTTCGTACGAAGTTTGGATATTTCACTTTACGAGCAAGTATTCCATTTTATACGCGAAGATTTAATCATAATTAATAGGATTTCGAAACTGCTACGGACACAGCAATCGCATTGATTGGATTTCGAACTTATACTGTTGCTACCATTAGATTTATTGTCCATCAACATTATAACGCGAACAAAGTTCTTTTGGATTACTAAAAGCTTTAACGTGAATTTTAAAGCTCCATTCGCACCCCTTCAAGTTTAAGCTCCTATTATTGAAGGAAACATTGTCAGCGCAAGTATATTAAAATCTTTTATCGCTGATGGTGCTTAAATTAATCAGTAACAATATCACCTCTAAAGCGCTAATCTATATTAATCCTGCGCCATTATGAACACATCCCGACATTAGAGAGTACCTGTATACTTGTTTTCTAATACATTCGATAAAATGATTTCCGTTTTGAAACCGGAAACAAAAAATTACCCAGATATGAGTAGACACATTATTAACATTTTGTTTACTATGTAAATATGTGGGAGTTATCTTGTGAAGTTATCTTGTAGTGGCAGTGTAAAAAATCTGTCAACACTGCTAGGCAGATATAAATATCGGCTAATGCGTGTATGATGATGGCTCTCTTCTAAGAGTGGTTTCAGCACTCTTTTCTGCGGCAAGCTAGAACTTTCCTGAGAGCTAAAAAGCTGGTGGAATTGTATTGATGCTATGGAAAATCAGAACAACCTGTCAGTAAAAATAATTGGTTCACAACTTTTTTTGCCATAAATTGTACTACCTGGTTGTTTCACAAAAAAAATATATTGATGTTGTTAGCAACGAAGAAGAGGAAGGCTTTACACTACTCAGCAAATTCAATATTAAATATATTATATGATATATATGCACAACATATGGCAAAAGGTTGCGGTTAATGTTCTGAAGAAATGCTGATATATATTATATTTCTGGCATATTATGCAGAGATAGAAGATGACCCGGAAGATTTTTTGTAATTGAATACCTACAATTAGTAATGAATTGCTATCAAAGAGGATAGCGGTAAAAGTCGTCGCAAATATATTTAATTTGTTACACGACAAAAACATTGCTCCACTCGAAATAAAGGTAGGTATGGATTTAGAACCACGAATCTTTCTTACATGTTGCTTTGAGTGGCATACTGGAGTTGCAGCGATTAAAAGAAGAAACCCGCATTGCTGAACTTCAAGACGATAAAGCGAAGCAATTTACAATTTAGTAATGCTATGGTGTTCAATTTGAGATCCTAGGGCTTAAGAAATTCTTTGAGTATTTTTGAATAGAAATTAATACTTTAAATTTCATTCATTGGATTGGGCTCCAAATATGTTGCGTTTATGTGTTTATATTACCAAATACTGCTAATACTTTTCCTGCTTAGAATTTGATGAGGGTTTTAAAGAGGATTGCAACTACTCGAGTTATTTATTTCTTGATTAATACGGGGTTTCACCAAGTATCGCCACTTTCAATCAACTATTTAACATTAATCTTTTTTGGTTATTCCTATTGATAGGTATAAGGTATGTAGGTACTATTGACCACCTTTACAGTAAAATGAAATACAAAATTCCTGAATATTCCTGCAATACTCTTGGATCACATATCTCATAAATCTTATTATTATTTTAGATCAAATGATGTTTTCTAAGTAATGATGCGTTGTGTAAGATGAACTCTATCTTCCAAGTAATCTATTTTTACCGATCTTAAATTTAACCGACACAACAAAGGTTAGTTCGTCTTGCTACCAAAACTAAAAGAATGAATATAAATACGCAAAATTCTACTGCTGGACGTTTGACTTACAGAAAATGATTGTCCTGTTATTTTTCATAAAAGTATGTTTTGCAGGAAATTAATAACATGTTAACAACAAACCTTTAACAATTTTAGTTCGGGAAATAATCTACATATCTATTATATTTCGCATAGACGTGGTAGTAGAATAATCTCATTAAAATGTATGTGAAGGCGAAGAAATACCTAGTCATCAAGTTTTGGATATTCGCCCTGAAATTAATTTTATTATATAGGTAGAGCAGGTGATGATTTCAACGAAACAACCTCATGACGCAGACTAAGATACTGAAATTCTTGACGGTTACACATAATGAACTAATTAATAGGCGCTAGCTTATAGTTTACGGTCATACTTCTTTGTACCATAGACAGGAGGAACTTTGTACCCTTTGAACGCGGTTCCCCGTAGACCCTTGAAAGCAGCTATGATATGTATATCCTAGAGCAAAATGTCAAGGATAAATACATTGCATAGGCTTTTCTTAATATATTAATATTAGTCTGTGTTACTGACGACAAACTTATATTTTTTAAAGTTCAAGTAAGAGGTGCGTACATATTTTGGAATTTATTTACGTTTATTAAAGGTATTATCTAGCTGTAAGCCAAGACTTTTTTCTTCATTAGCAATTTACATACTTAAATAAAATTGCTTTGGTTGTGAAGGATTTAGAGTGAGAAAATGATTACTCAGGCAGTGTGTGCAATGAAACTAGGTCACAATTTATACAATCCATGACGCTTCTCCAATCAAAATCATGAAAAAGAAGAGCATCTGTATTTCGTTAGCGTAAGAGTAATATTAAAGTGTTTAAAGAGGTAATTAAGTTATACTCTGTCCATTTCTTGCAAAAGAGTCAGACGCAAGTCGAGAAGCATACCTTCTTTAAGATATGGAAAATAGTGAAACAAATGTCCCATATACGAACAAGAAGGTCCTTTTTATGAAAATTCCTAGGATCATCTAAAAATTTAAAACAACGAAGACAACTGTTCGCATGGAAACAAGCATAGCTCAGTAAATCTTGATGCTAAAATAGATTTCCATGTATGCATAAAAAGTTTACGTACTTATAATATCACCTTTTTTGCAAGAAATAAATTAGTCTAAAACTAGGCACCAATGAAGGAAGAGAATTGCGAGTGGATGGTGCATAAAAAACTGGAGAAAACCTGGTATGTATCTCACAAAACACTTAAAATTTCAAAATCTACAGTTACCTATGTGCTAAAAAGATATTGCAGCTGTTTATGTTTAAACAGAAAAGCTGACGATGGCAAAAAAAGACTTGCGTCACAAGCAAATGGAAGGGAACTGTTGACTGTTCTGGAGCGGAATCCTAGATTTTCGGCAAGAAATCTAGCTAAAAAAATTAAAATATCAGCTTCTCTTGTACAAAAGGTACCGACGCGAGCAAAATTACGCTCACATAAAGTAAATGCAGCTCCAAACCGCAACGATAACCAAAAAATTCTGGCAAAATGTCGTGTGCAAAAACTGTATGAAATATTCACGCATACTTTTGATTGTACATATTGTAAGGGGTGACGTGTCCTATGTAAAAGCATATTTTAAGTAAATTCGAGGATGCCAAATTTTCACTGCAGATAGAAGAGGTTCAATTGCAGTGTAATTCAAAAGTCTATAACTAGACAAATTTCCCAAAAATTTTTTCACTTGGCAGACTATTTGCCAATGCGACTTCAAAGGTGACCCTTTTGTAGACACTGGTACAATTAACCAAGGAATTTATATTAAAGGGTACCTACAAAAGCAGCTCTTGCCTGGAGTTAGGCTTCACAAAGATTCAATGGTCTATTGGCCCGATCTCACGGCAAAAGCGGTAAATCCACCAAATTGTCCAGAACAGCGGCCGATCGAAACTTACTGGGCCATCATGAAAGTCAAACTACTAAAGACTGAGCAAACTATGAAATACGAACAAGAGTTTAAAAATAAATGATGAAAGGCCTAATAACAATTCCCATATAACAAAAGAAAATGTATTCTTTTTATGTAATTCTTATAAAATGAGGTTTAATTTTTAGTTGGATAACATAGGAAACAGCAGGAATTTTACAGCTAGATAGTGTAATTAGAATCGAAGGATTGGAATATATTTAACTGTCATTAATTTACATTTAAATGATATATTGCTTTCAATTATTTCGGTATTAAGTCTAATACAAGTAAGCAAATGTTCAATAAGAGTAGTGTCCTCGTTTCCGTAAAGCACTTAGGTATGACCAGAGTATGTAGATATATTGTAGACCTTGTGGATAGTGTTTGTCAGTTTGGTTAGACAGGGTGGAAGTAGATATGCATTAATACTTTTATCTTAAAAAATATCAAGCATATTCAAAGTAGGAAAGATTGGACGAAGGTTTGTAATGGTACCTGAATGGGCAAATACTTTTTCATTTCACTTATTTTCGACTTAACCAAGAAAGCGCTGCAATACCTCCTGTTTTGTCTATAGAGTCCTGTTAATCTTAGTATGTCAATTAGAATAGTAATGCAATTTCTTAAATGTAATATAGACAACAAAATCATAATCAGAGATCTCACAACTAGACAAAAAGTAAAAGATCTTGTAAGCTTGGTTTATATTTCCTATATCAATACGCGTTTTAATAAAGATGAACAAAGCCGAGGAAACACCACAATCTTTTATCTATTTCTAAGAGAAAATCAATCGACAAGTTATCGCCCGTATGTTTATAACAGCTTCCATTAAGTCGAACAATAATTTAGCGAAACTATTTACTCCAGTATCTCCGAACAAAACAGGGCGAAACTTTTCGAAGAAAATTAAAAGCTTCGCTTTTTAATCTACCGCAAATGGAATGTAGCAGTGCGGCGATGGTACGTGGATAATACGCGGCCATTGATTTACTGATACCTGCCGTAATAGAAAGTCTTTTGTGATATAGGATCGCGGGATAGCCCGAGTTCGATTTTCCCATTCAGCGGGTGGTCGAAACACGACAGTTTTGTAAGCTTTATAGTCAAACGATAGTCCTGCTTTATCCGATTATTCCACTATTTTATTACCGGTCTGTTGACACGAATTTGGCCTTCGTCCAAACATAACGTCGAACGACTTATACACGACGTAATTGACTTAATTGTATTTTATTTACGTGTTTTATTGTGTGTCAAGAATAAATGAACACATACGATATTCGAATTTGAAATAATGTTAGAAGGAATTAGACGATTTGTTGGCAACACTAAGTTATATATTAAAATTACTAGTACAAATGCAACCACTAGTAAAGTTTATGTCAAACGGAAAGCACTAAACCAAATTTTGCGATCGATTTTTATTTGTTTTTTTATAACAGTATCTTGAGTGATTACGTTTCTTTCAGGAGCTGGTGTCAAGCAACACGAATCAGCGCAATTGGCGTGGAATACTGATTGCACTGCTGGTCATCGTCGTAGTTCTGGCGCTCATTGTTACTTCAGTTGTTCTTCTAACGCCACCGGATGAAGGGCCCAGGGTGAAGGGGGCACGATTTAAGTTACAGGACATATTAAGCCACGATTTTCAACCGCTCAGATTTAATGGAACTTGGGTTTCGGGTGAGTGAAAAACAACAAGCTTTGTTATTTTTTCTTGTACCTCCGGTGTTTCTCAGTATAAGACGATATAAGAATAATTCTATATTTATACTCTTCCTTGCTGTATATATTTCGGAAAACTTTTCAATTATCGTTCCATAAACAAAACGTAAATTAAAGAAAATAGTCGTCGCACTCCAGTATATCTTGAAAGTAACGCTTCCGAAAATACATTTTTATATACTTTCCGGAAAATCGATAATGAGATTTCGGTAACTCGCGTGCGTGTGTTTTGTTTCCCGAGGGAATTTTTATCCGAAGAGCTGGTTTTCATATTTATAAAGAAATCGCTCATGCATGTTATAGACAGCTCGAATCCCAGACCAATTTTTAGTTATACGCGTTTTGTACGTTCCGCCGCGTTTGCTTACAGCAAAAGGATTCCAGTCAACTGTAAGCGATAGAGACTGCTTGACTGACGTCTTCATCTCTTATTTCGAAGGGAACATATCGGGGTTAAGTCGGTAGCTTTTAAAAGAATATCTTCACTAGAGATATTAGAATTGACAAAATTCTTTTACCTAATATGAGTCTATTTTTATTTTGGTACATATTTTTTATATAACGAACTTTATCCGCAGACAAGTTTTTTTCCACGCAATGAGCCCTATTATTTCTATAAATAAACATAATGATAGAGTAAACAGTGCAACAGATTGTTTGAAATAAAGTTTTTTCTAGCACTAACTTCAAATCGCTAAACAATACAGAACACACTACTTAGATTCGGACGTGGTTTTTGAAATTGATTTTTAAGAATATCACGAAATTTAAATGATAAAATACGCGCCATGTCAAATCAAACGACGGATCGTAATAAATAATGCATAAACACTGAAACGTTTCCTCTTAAATATTTTAAGATAGTTTCGTGAATTGTTGAAAGAAGTAGGAAACGGGAAAGTCGCGGTTTTCTCTCTATCATAAGATGCTCTTTCAGGAAGAGGAGTGACCTATCGTAGCTATTGATGTATAAACCATTCTGAAGTATTTCTAGTATGAATATATTATAAGCTAGCTTAGATGTTGGGATACCTTCACTTCCACCACAAAATAAAAAATATAGCAACTAAATCTGTACAAGTGTACAAAATGACTGAACGTTGTACCAAACATGAATAAAAATTCTCAAACTGAATATAAGAATTACAACTATGTTTCACATAGCACAACTCGACTGATTAACAGCAAAATTAGTGACTGATATCAACAAATTATCGTGGTCACTTGGAAAATTTTTGAAAGCTGATTGAAATATCAGCAACTGTTGTTTAAGCAAATAAATGTCGAACAACAAGCAACAACTTGCACTATTTTCTACGTTGCTTATTCATTAGGGGAAGATAGAAAATCATCTAGTTACGGCGAATTAATCAAGAATTGCATGAATGCACTACCGAAGAAACGTGCCGGGAAAAAGGGTATTTATTTAAAAGAATGAGTTTGTCAAAAAACTCTGTGGTTCAAAGAGTAGATGATGTCTGACAAAAATGGCCATGTGTGATTAGCTTTGGCTCTACATGAGTCGGTGTATGTTTCAGACACTGCTGAAGCCAGTTAAAATTATCGTCCTCCATGATATACAACGATAGTCAGTGACGCCTAACTGTATCACTTGCCGCCATCAACCCCGGTTATTCACAGTACTCAGTTGTGTTCTATCAATAGAAAAAATACTACTAGTTCAAGCTATTGTTCAGAAAACTCATTATCAATTGAAAAACTTGAAATGTGTCAGTACTGATGGTGGAAATCGGGAAAGAGCAAAACATGCGCTCAATTATCGTCAATGCTAAAAGTAGATAGAAAAATAGATAGATAAGATAGATTTATTTTATTGTGTATACCATTAGGATACAATACATCAGGTATGTACATACATCATATAAATAATAAATAGAAAAAGTAGGTACGAACAAAATCAGCAACAAAATAAGTAATAAAATAAAAGTATAAAATGACGCAGTTCAAATGTTCCTAACAATAACGTAAATTCATTTACGGAGTAAATACTGTTGTCTATTAGGAAGGATTTTATTTTACTTTTAAATACTTTGAAACTAGTTTCTGACCTCACGTGTTTCGGGAGCCTGTTGAACAGCTTGTCACCCACTGCATCCGTAGTAGGTACTATTTGCTAGATTTAATCTATTGTTGTGAAAGACATAATCATGCCTATGTATTATAGCTGTGGTTGTCGCAGTTTCTTGAGTAGGTATTTCTGTTATTAAATATATAATATAGTGTTTCCATGATATAGAAAGCAGCTAAGAGGAGGATGCAAAATTGCTTAAAGAACGGACGACATGACTTCACAGTATCTATATTTGCGCTTCTGTGCTAAAAACACATCCTTCGCGCACACTGAATTTTCTCAAAATCTGGCGCCATACAGAAGGTAAGAATGCCATTAAGCAGTTAATGCTTAGGATATTTTAAATTTCTGACTAAATAACACGAACTGTGTAATTGGTTAAGCTATTGCAATGCTCCTTCCAATTAGGGTTTTCATCCAACAAAAGTCCAAGAAATTTGACCGAGGGTCGTTGATGCAATGCAGAAGCACCCAAGGCTATATTTAGATTAACTACTTTAGTTTCGGACGTGTGAAAAATAACAGCCCATGTTTTGCTAGCATTTAAGCTTAAATCGTTGGCACGGAACCACCTACTAAGCTCAGTAAGGACCGTCTCAATGTTCCAATTCGGAAAAAATCTGGAGCAGATAGCAAAGCAGATGTATCATCTGCGTACAAAAAAGTGAAGTATTAATAAATGATACAATGTCATTCACAAACAGCAAAATAAGAATGGGACCAAGAATTGAACCCTGTGGAACACCCAGTGTTACTGGCAGTAAGGAAGATTTAAAATTTTCGACACATCCGTTGATTGATTTAAATGTAATTTTAACAAATTGAGTGCGACCTGAGAGATAGGACTAAAACCACTCCGCCACAACGCCTCTGACACCACAACTCTCCAGCTTATCCATGAACAACTGATGATTCACACAGTCAAACGCGCGCGTCAAATCGCAGAAAACACCAGCCACACAGTTTCCTCTATCCAAAGCTTGTACCACCTCGCCAATGAAAGAGTGAATGGCGGTTATCGTGGAATAATTACGTCTAAAACCATGCTGCCTAGAAGTAAGAACACTCTTGTGTTCCAAATGCTCCCGTAATTTAGAAAGCATGGCATACTCAAATATTTTTGACAAACTCGATGTTAGTGAAACCGGCCGATAGTTGGAAACATCAAAGCAACAGTTTTTTTTGTACAGCGAACAGACTGTCGATACTTTTAATCTATCAGGAAATACACCCTGATCGAAAGACATGTTAATAAGCTGAGTCAAGGGTTTAATAAAAATTGGAGCAGTTCTTTGTAATAACTTTGTAATAACGTCTGGACCTACGCTGCTCTTTGAATTCAAATTCAATGTATTACCATCACCATCTCTGATTCGCTATAAGGATACGCACACCTACTACCAGAAACTGAATTTTTTTGTGTGGAGAATAGAAACCGCAAAGAACAGGTCAAGTGTGAAAAACTGTTAGGTTCGCTGACAAAGAATGTATTAAAAGTATCTGCAATAACAAACGGGTTCTGTGTTTTAATACCATCGACTTCCAGAGATATGCCAGAATGATTTTTAGTTTGATTTCGGAAGTTATTTATAACCGCCCACGCAGTCTTCAATTTATTTTCAGAATTTAGAATCTTATTTCCATAATACAATAATTGTTTTGTCCGTGTGACTAAAGTACTATGGTTACGTTTAGCTTCAGCATAGTATTCCTCAAAAATCGGATGTTGCAGTTGCAAATAGTACAGATCCCTTAAATTATTGCTCGAGTTTCGCACTTCATCCGAAACCCATGCTTTATTGTTTGATTTATTGTTTTCCATAGTTACGCGTCTCTCCGGGAAGTGAGTATTAAAGAAGTATAGAAAGACAGGATAGAAATAATTGAACGCTTCGTTAAAATCGTCATAATCAACAAAACCAGGCCAACTTTCGGATAACAGATCCTCCTCGAAACATTTTATTGCCGATGCACTATATGTTCGAGTAAGTGCCATAGTTTTGTTCTGTTCGGCCATAGCCATTACACCACACCAGAAGCCTATATGTAATGATGGTCCGATACCAGGCAAGGAAGGAGGGTTGATATGAATTAGATTATCATACGTGATGTAATCATTGCTTTGATGTTTAGTTGTACCTATAATGTGAATCATTTTCGAATGCGCTTAATATATACCTGACAAATTTAGATTTTCCCGTTTTACATAAATGTAGACCATGCCTAGTAAAGTCATTTCTAATTAAAAATTGATTACAATCCACATACTTAATATTACTGCGGCTAGTTTTATATATAATGTTGTTTAACTTGTAAATAAAATTATTGAGTAACTCTTCCGTGTCAATATGGAGTTGACACCAATATAACATTCGTATAAAGCGAAACATTTTTAATTATTAAAAGTTTATTTAAGTCTACTTTACCCCCATTAAGTGCATTATTTGTTCCTCCCAACACAACAACAGAGTCATCAATACCAAAACCACTGGTCAAAGAATCCAGACTGTCAACAATAGCTTCCAGACTCGCACCGGGCTTGCAGATGGTGACTACATCATACTCTTTAGTAGCAGAAACGCAATCTAAGTGAAGTCTCTGCCATGACTGTCTGACACGGACTGGTTCACAATTCTTCCTATCCCTTCTGCTGAATCCGCAGGAGACTGCACCAAGTCCCAATCAGGAAATTCTGTCATGTTTTCTATGTACTGTGTCTAATAATGATGGTCTATTAGCAGACGTAAGATCTCCAAAAAAGTAGTCGCATTCATCTGTGGAGCAGCATACATCCATTTGAGTCTTAGTGCCTACCTGAGTACTGACGGTCATTGTTTCGGTAATATCTATTTGAACTTCTGTTGACAACATGATTCTATTATGATTTAGATTCGTAGTAAGTTGACCCATTGTTCTGTTTAGGTCTTTTATAATCATGTCTTTCGCTAACAGTTTTTCTTTGATGCACCTTAACCTGTATTTAAGTTTGTTCAGAGAGTCCATATTACACTGCAGTACGCAGGTTGTCAAAAGGTTTTTACACGAATTTTTGAGAACCGAGCAATAATCGAAATTTCTTTTACACAAAGTAATGAACGGCTCTGGAAGTTATTTTATAGAGATCTAGCTAAACATATGAATCACACTAATTTAAAATTACCAGAAGCAAATCAGTTTCTGTATAATTTATACACTGATACTAAGTCGTGGAGGAGACTGACGGAATGGCGCTCACTAAAGATAAAGTCAATATAATAGTTTTATATTTTGTTTTACAAGTACCCAAAAATTCTTGTACGAGTCTGTATCTAATAATAAGTATAGTTAAAATGCACTTTATTATATCTTACCAACTACAATACAGATAAAAATGCAAACAATTGCATGCGATTTATTACCCGTCAGTTTGGGGTAATAGAGCCCACATGGGCTCCATTATACTTGATAAAGTCTGATGCTTTCCATTTAATCATAGAGACAAAAAATGTAACATCCCTTTTTAAAGAATATTCCAGCCAACTGTTACACACACAAATCGCATGTTTAAGCTTTACTGCATGGCTTATGAACCCTGCCGGAGCAAAGTACACATCCAAAACACTTATTCTGGCCAAACTCTCCATCGTATTACCAAATCTCATTTGCATCATTACTCTCTTGGTCTAATGAACATTCGTTGTTCACGTCCGAATCAGAAGATTGCAATTCAAGAGCTACTTGCTTTACATGATTTTCTTCTTTTATCATACGTTTTTCCTGTATTGCTACTCTAACTCAATTTGTTGATTCTATCTGTTGTACTTTTCTTTAGAAATGATGTACATCGGAGTGGACGTTAACACTGTAAAATATTATTTAAAGTATTGTAAAGATCCATTTGTTTATGGCCATTTTCAACGGTTTTGCAATGTCCTTGTTATCCAATTTTATTAGATATGAAGATACATTTATCTCAAGATTAATTGAAAAAATGAAACTCTACGTAGAAGTAATAACGTAATAACTATATGGATTCCGTTCGGTCTACAAAATGCGTAAGCTGTTAAGTCCATGACTTGAGTCATTATCTAATATGTAGGTACCACTAAAACCGGTTTTTTATTGTTAATATTGATTATATTTTTGAAATGTTCGAAGCACACAATAAATAGTTTTTCATTGTACCAATAAACATTGGGTAACAAAAACCAGCATCATTATTAACGCAAACTACAGTAGCTTTTATACCTCTTTCTCCATTAGTGGTCCTTAATTGCTTAATTTCTAACTAACCAAAATCTAAACACAAACAATGAGCTTATAAATGTAGAACGCACCTTGTAAGTGGAGTAATATTCATAAGACAACGTGTTCCTTATAATAATTTGGCGCTAAACGTCTTAGCAGTTGTCGAAACCACATGAACTTCATTTGCTGGTCAAGCCTTTCTCACTTGAAGCGGTCTACTCCAGGCCTAGAGAAACGACTTTCTGTGGGACTCCATTTTAGTGGCTCGACTAAAGTAGCACCATTTCAAGCAGATGCATAGGACGACTAACGTTATAGCCTGGCATCTAAAATTTAGATATTAATTGGAACTAAAAGAGTGAGAATATTCACAATATGTCGTATATACAAGTTGCGAGAAAGAGCGGTAGCCGATACCTAACCAAACTATTATTAATCTAATCTTGTTTAAGCCTAATAAATGGATTTGCATTATAATGTAATAATTGTGGTAATAATAAAATCAGATTAGAAGTGTTATATTATTTAGAAGACGGTTTTGCATTCACAACAATAAAAAAATTCCAGAGATTCTTCTCGCATTGGCTCTGCTAACATCTCTGTTCCGCTATTTACCTTTATTTCAAGCTTCTCTAGCCTAGTTACCTATCTACCTGAATAATAGAAGTGGTTATCCACCATTAAATCCATATCTACCATAAAACCGCACGTATGACAAAACTTAAAAAAATCAGACATAAGATAAATAAACTGGCACATATTGCATAATTAATGGAACATGATGTTTAAATATAGAAAATATAACGTAGTTTATTTTCTATTTGGAATTATTATTGACATAAGTATTCTACTATATTACTTTGGTGTAAATAATCAGTTAATGTACAAAAACGTATTTTACTTATAGTATCTATACAATCCGTTTGTTTCTAATTAACGTAAACAAGCATTCTACTCGAACTGCACGCATAATATCTTCAATATCGTTAAGTGCTTGTTCTTCCCAGAAACAAACACAATTTATAATTTGTAATTGACTTCAAAGTGAGCGGCAGTGTAAACAATAAATTTCTTGCCAATGTTGCCGTGTACATGTCGAACAAGTGTTCGATAATTTATTGCAGCCTTGCACGAAAGATAAATACGTTTCATGCTCCTCTTACCCTATTACAATACCCTTTTGGTACGTAACTAATGTATTTTCGGTCGTAATTTTGTATTAGTCCCGGCAATCGCATAAGTGTTGTGTTAATAAAAGTTGACAGCGAGAAACAGACAAAATACGTTTATATATACTTTTAAATTATGTACTAAGGGAAATCATTTTACAAAGTGCTTGTTAAAATCCTTCTTTCTTACTAGACGCTTTTATGTCACTTTTACTCTTAGCGATGACGCAAACATCTTGCAATTTGAATGGAAAACGCCTCATGGAAGGGTTCAAAAGAGCAAATCTACACTTAATCCAATTACTTGGGGCAAAATCAGGTAATAAAGGTAAAGGCTGAGTTTCGGTCCCTACTTGTAGTTGCTTCATAACGGAACTCTATATATTTCCTGGAACTATATAATGTTTTCCTTGCATGTGACAAATTCCTTGCGATTAATGTAAATGACGTTACCCTCTTTAGCAGTACGTGTATAGCGTACTAGTTAGTAACATTGTATTTATATTTAGAGCAAGTGTGTATAGGGATCTAGTTTATAATTTGATATGTAAACTAACAGGTTGTCTTGAACTTTACCTACTGTATTTAGTGACATACATGCGTACTGAAATCCATTAGCTGGAATAAAGTTTACTACAGTTACATAACTCTAACTGTATCAAATCGATAAGACTTCTGAAAACAAAAACATAACTCTACGACATCTAGATAGTTACTTTCTACGAAACTTTACACTACTCTCTTCATCATTTGTACACACACTCTTCTCTTTATCATTTGTAAACCTTTTATAGACACGAAATGACGCAATTTTAGTTGAATAATTAGGTGAGCTAGCAATAAAAATAATATTCGATTTAAAAAGTTTGAAAATTTTGATACTAATATACCTAGTTGTTTGGTAAAAATTAAACAGCTTTATTTTCCGAGCGGGGAAAGCTGCTTAGCAGAACTCGGTGAGATAGTCTAACGAGGTGGTCGTTTATGAAAAACTTTTGATGTAATATATAAAAAATAAAAATAAAACTAGCTTAGCTTAGCATAGCACCGCATTGCACGTCCATATTTGATGTATGACTGTTGTTGTTTACTTGCAATTTGCCATATTTTTACTAGATCGACAACAATATAAGCACCTCTGGAATAAACATACATCGTTCTAACCGAATATTATCAAGCCAGATAATATTGTATAAATATGTAGTACTTGAATTAGTAAATAGATAGTTGTGGTTGTTTGTAGGCAATCCAACAAATATGAAAAATCTTTTGGTTCTGCTACAATACGCTCACTAGACCCTTTTAGATCGTCCTCTTCAATGTTATCAACTAATAAATAATTACAAAGTATGTTAGTCAAGAAACAACGAGATTGGCGCTAAATGCTGTGGAAAAATTATGTTTGCTACTAATGTTCTTGTGTAAACTGTTCTCTTAAAAAGCGTACTGAAGTTTTTTGCACATTACGTATAAAAAATAGCCTTACATCTTGATTCAACAGTGTATCATATGTTTAAATACAGATTTGAACATATTCGAGACTGCTGTGAATACTTTCACCAAAGTCCATAGTCTTGCGATTCAATCTAAAAGAAGGTGCAGGCATAAGATATGTCAGCAAAACTTCAAGATAGTCAGGTTAAAACCAACTTACAAACTATTCGCAAAAATTACTTCGAACGAGTTGAAGAAATAGAAAATATACGAAAGATTGATTCGAGAGGCAGGCAGCTATAGGGGATTCCCAGTTTGCATTGCTTATTGAGAATATCATTACAGCTCTTGGTGTGTAAATGTGTTTCATGGCTTTGTTACAACATTACTTGGACATAATAATATTGCATTGTTCATTATGTACGAACAGTACGTACTGCCCCATGTACGACGCCATAACTGAATTTTTTCCCGAACTAATTCTACGAATTATAACGATCATAAGCAACTGTTACATGGTAATTAAGTAGACTTCCAAATAAATTTTTTCTGTTGGCCAGTTGTTACATTCTAATCCTTTTTAAGTTTTACAGCACGAAATGAGAAGATGTCTCCCGCCTATCATGTGTAATACATTCATTTCTCAAACTTTCAAATTGTATTTTATCTGAAACAGCAAACCCAATTTTTATGTATGATCATGCTAATAGCAATATTTGTGAAGCTGCAAAGCTATCAGATTCTACCAAAGAGGTAGCAACTAAGCCATAAAAACGTTAGCGCATTATTTATTAAAACTGGTACAGTATTACATAAAAGTACTTGCAAACAATTAGTTGTAATACTAAATCAACATCATGTAATAACTTGGAGAACAGTTCATGATCGCCTTTTCTATTTTCAACTGTCTTCAACGGCCACATACGTAATGTTATTCGAGACGGAATTACAAATTTTGAAAATGGATATCTGTGGGAAACGGCATGCTGCAATTCAAACAGAATACTAGCAGCGATTTTGAATAAGTGTATTGGTTAGTCGCGTTAATTATTTTTGGAGTGTTCCATATATATTTCTTGTATGTCTTCGTGGTGAAATTTAGACAAATTTTTGCAGACATTTTTCAGAGCTACAGAAAATACTCCTATAAGAGAAAGATACAACAGGTGGTACACACCTCGCAAAACCTCTTCGTAGTGTGCTGCGTAACATCTTCCCCAACAGAATAAAGAAGCCAGGAGTTGCGGATGATTCTTAGCACACACTCCTCGAATTTTCAACTCAACAGGTTGACAAAAAACGTAATAGCAATAGAAAAGAACTGACAGGATGTATACAGAGCTATCACAGATTTTTGGTAACATTTTAAAGAAGTGCGAATGCATATGCTAGTATAAAACAGAACAAATCAACAGAAAAGAAGTGACTTTCAGGTTAGCTGTACACTACAACCATGCTCAACAGCTCAGTATTAGTCTTATGAAAGAATTTTCTTCGCCTTCATAAAACAACGAAAGGATCAATTACATAGTTTCTTAGTTTTAACCCATTTTCAAGAGTTTTTGCGTTTTGAGACACAAGACGGCTTTAGTTTATAATATTCCAGTCAATAGATTGAAGACGCTACAGCAAAACAATTTTCCTGCGTGTGAACTTATTGCGAATTGTTAAAAGGATTTTGAAAGAGTACGGCATTGAATGACGCGACGTACCCATTCCTGTATTGAGTTAGATGCATACATACGTCTCTAATATTTAAAAAGTATACGTTCAGAAATGTGCGTAGATATGAAGTTTTCTATGTAGGGAATTACATTACGGGATTATTTTCCTGATTTTGTTAACTATCAGTCGACGTAAAAACAGAACGTTCATTTTCATCAGGAACTTCAGACCAATCAAGTTTCGTCGAGTAACCACGTCCGTTACGATGCAATGCGTTCGGTGATTATAGCCATAACCAATGTTTCAAGCGATGATATATTCAAATTTATTTGATTGTGAGCCTGGTAAAATTCGGTCAAAGCGTTTATATCGAATCAAAGCGGAACAACCGCGTCCAATTCTCGAATAAGTACCTAAAAGTTAGTGCAACAGCGAGGTAACACTTTTGATTGGATTTCACACACGATATACTGTTGACCGACGCTTCATTTTAAATTGTCTAAACAGGTACACCAAATTTTGAGAGCCTCTTTGTTCGAAACTACAAAATACTAAATACTTGATTCGATATCTTTTCGCCTAAAATGTGAAACAGTCAACACACTTTTAATTATTACTTTTAAGAGCATCAGATAAAAATTACAGATTTTTTCTGAATAAAAGAAAATTGAATTAAATTTTAATAAAGAAAAAAATTCCTGAAAAATAAATACCATACATATTACACATTTTGTTAAACCTATTCCTATAGTTTTAAGTTTCCTCGAAAAATTGAGCTCTTAGACAAATACAACATTTGAACTATGTTAACAGCAGAATCCAATGAATTACGATAATTTGTGATTATACCTCAAATACTCATTAATTATACAAACTATATTGTATCTATTTTATCGATAGGAATAGTGGTTAGAGAATGTAATTACTACGAATCCAATATTCTAGATCAAGCATATATTATTCTAAGACAAGCTAGCATTATGTTAGTCTTTTATTCTACGAATGTATGCATTACATTCATATAAACAATAGTGAGTTGCGTACAATCAATAAACGGCGTGTATTTTGCTTTTAGTTTATTCAATATTTACAGAAATGTTCAACGAAAATAGAAATTTATTTTTGAAAGCTATTGAATAAACAGAGGGGGGCTCGTTGACATTTTATATTTAGTTTAGGTATTGATTACTCAACTTACCATCCTCTTTCTGGCTATGAATAAACATATCTGTAACCATGTAGGAAGTTGTAGACTCTTGTAACATGTGAATAGCATAATTCAAGGTTGCAATTCTCTGAAATTCGATTCGACACACCGTTAAATGAGGTTTGTACCATCCCAGTCCGTACCCATTACATTTTCAAACAATACAACTAAATTTGCATTCTTCCTTGCCCATGCTCCATAGGATTTGCTTCCTTTACTCTTTTATAATGGGAGTATCATTAGTAATAGAAATTAAGTCGGATTGTCAGTATATTATTTTAATTAAAAATTCAGTGACGAAAGCCACTACTTAATTAGAAATACGGTTTAGTGATCGCTTTTCACGCGGTGAGATCTGTGTTTTTTCAAAAAGCGATCACTGATTCTTAACTGAGATTATTTATTTAAAGAATGTAGTCTTCGTAAAATTTAATAGATTCTAGTATCATTTGTAATTTAACCTGCATTTTCAGAATGAATTGCACTTAAATAAATCTCTTGTTAATTAGTCGTCCACATATCTCGATCTCAAACCCACTGAAGGTGTGCCAGCATCCTTCTAAAGTACAGTTTCGTTCAAAATGACAGACAATGAAAGAACTACTCTTTGTTTAAGCCTCGAATAGCCACGCGGGGTCCTTCTAGTGCTTGATATGTACATATATTTATGTGCGCTTGTTGATATCTTTCTTCATACCTATGCGTCAATTTATGTTTGAGATTATGGTTCCTAATTGTATTTTGTATCAGATAATATAAAAACTTTAGATAAGTTGGGTGTTTGCCATATCAAAGACTGTTTGTGAAATTTTTATTGTTATTTATGGTTTCTATAAATGTAAGGGAATTTAATAAGATAAAAGCTGTAGATTTGGTAAAATATGGTGAAAATTTTGGAAATTTTTTAATGCAGAAGAAGATTTTGATACCGAAGACGCTCCTAACGCTGAGGAAAACGTTACCGAGACTGATGAAAATTTAAAATTTCAATCTAAATTCTGAAGTAAGTATCTTGGAGGTACTACATATACAGCATAGTTTGGTAGTAGTAGAAGAAGTTCAAATCGTGTCTAGCTCCTCATTCGTGAATATCAAATTGTGCTCCTCACCGTCAAAAGAAAGTAACCGTTTATAAAAAAAGAGTTTTCTTACGAAATGTGAAACATCAAACTTACGATATATTATAATTAAACGAATTACAAAGTAGTAGCAATCATAACAATTGGAATCATCAAAAATAAGAAACACTAAGTAGGTTATATACTGCACTCAAATCACAAAGAGTAACAGCAATACAAAACTGTTACAAAATAATAAATAAAAACCACAAAACAAATTCTTTCTTGTTTGTTTCAATCCATCATAATTAATTCGTCTTCTGGCATAGTGAATCTCCTTTCAGTTGATCGTTCTGCAGCTACTACCATGGTACATGTTGTGATGAATATATTAGAAAAATTCGTGAGAAAGTATAATTTTGAGCCAGTCTAATTTTCATGATAAAACTTCAAAATATCTCTATCTGTGTTGGATATTTGCAATAAGATTGTCTTCACTTAAATTTATAGGTACACTTTCGTGTTTTGTTTGAATAAGTATTGTATCCAATAGATATGTATGTATGTACGGATTCGCTGTTCTTCAAAAAGCCATTTTTGCTATATTTTTCTGTGAAATTTATGTCGTCGTTCTACTTTTGTGTCACTTTCATAGCTCCTGGCATAAATCATTATTATTAACTATGTATATTTGTCCAGCTTTTTATAGCTGATTTTTAGATGATTTGAAGCCGGAGAAAATCTATTCTCCAGGGTTGGAATAACTTCGGGAAAAATTTTCTATATTTTTTAACGTCTTTTGGTTTCATCTCTGGTTTCCTTTTTATTAGATCTCAAATCAAAATTTATTAACAACTTAATTGTAATAACCAAGCAGCCATCAAAGAATTTGCTCTACGACTCCCATCGATATCGACTGAGGGTGAGGGAAGTGTATTGAAATAATTATTAATTTAGAATTGGTTCCTTTATGAGATGATTTCCATCAAAAAATCTTCGAACCGGGTAGATTTAGTATGTGGATCGTTATCTGGACTTCAAATAGATGTTTTTAAACCTGTTATTTCATTTCAAACTTTCTTGTTCTAAGTTTATTTTCATCTTCTTTTTACCTCTCTCGTACCTTTCAAAAAGTTTCGATTCTCGCTCAGTATTGCGAGTACAAGGCAGATAATTGTATCTCGGTATTATTATTATATATCAGTATTATATATACTGCTACTGCTACCAGCTGAAGCGTATCATTGTTTATTGAAAACCAAGTGGAGTCAACACTTCGATCGTTATTAGCCTTTGCTTTTATAACAGTAGAATGTAGTTTCTATTCCCCATTTTTATTATATTCGACAATCAGTAGAATTTCTTGATATCCAAGAAAGGAGACGTATATAAATAGGTTATATGCATGATTCATTGAGTTTAGTTTGGAAATAGTAGCTGCTAAATATGACTAGTTAAAAAGTAGTAGGCGATAGAATAATATTTTTTCGACTAGGTAGTGTATTTTATCGATGAACAGTGGACTGTATTATGCAATTATAAAATTTATCGGTTAGCAATAATCCTCTTATTAAAATCATCCTTTTCCGTCCATTACTATTTATAATAATTAAACAACTGATACAATTCGCTTGGCAAGCTGTGTTAGTGTAATTGTAACCACACAATAGAATTTCGGTATGGGAATGAAGTCATTATATATTCAATACGTACATTGTTTTGCTGATAAGATGGGTTTATACTAATGTCAAGTTCAAATAGCAAAACATGAGGGTTTCTGTTTCCTACATAAATCCTATATCTAGTGCAAACACACATATTTGTATAGTTATTCTAGTGGGGAGAGAAAACCAAAGTGTTAATTATTAGATATATTTTATTAAATCAATTACAATATAAAAATCTGTCTCAAATTGTAGCAAAGATGATAATTTTCACAAAACCTAACCAATTAAAGTAAATGACTTCGCACCGGATGTTTAAAAAAACTATTGTTGCTAACAGATTTGTCCATTTACTGTTTGCGTATAGGCACGAGTTCTTTTATTGTCATTGTTTAGTTTATCAATCTAAAGCGTAGAATGGATGAGATATTTCTCCCATCTTTTCTTTTAATTTGGCCATATAATACATCATACAATATATATACACCACATTTAGTGAAATTTGTGATCTGTTCCAATATATCTTTAATTTTACTGAGTATTCGAAATTGTGGAGACATACTCGATGAGTAAAATTTAAAGTACGATCCACTAGAAGTGAAACATATAATTTTAGTAACGTACAAATAAAAAAACCTGAATGAAGCAACTATAAATTTTCAGGCATTAGCTTTAAACGACAGCAGTGGCTTACGGTCAAAATGAAACTATAATTCTGCTACCGCACGTCCCGTTATAAATTAGTGTTTAATACACTTAATTTGAATTTATTCCTCTACCGTATTGATTAAATGGGATGTACACTACCGTTCATAAATAATGTTACTCTGCTACGACGTGCAGTAAAAATAGTTTAAGACTACTGTTAAAAACAATATAGAATTGAAGGAACAAAGAATGTTAAAATTTGATAACATTTGAAGCAATACTGTATTATATCGTCAGGGCTATAGAATTCTTTCTTTAAAGGTCATCGAATGAATTTTGTATTATTTATTAACGCGTAATAGTATTTACTAAGTTCCAGAAAAATAGTGTTTGCATTGACCATATTACATATTTTCTTAATTTTAACAAAACACGGTTGGTTTCAAAATACAGCATGTAGATCTATTCTCAGAACGGCTTTTTTACGCAAAAGGAAATAGTATTTTATAGACTCATTCTATATACAATCTGGACCCCTTTGTGTTGCATAAGTTCTTATTTATGTATATGTATATGCATATCCAATTAGTTTACATCAATCGCGTTAAGAGATGTCCTACCATTGTGTCCATCATGCTTCACTTTCAAAAATAGAGTAGTTTCATCTATAAAATAGCAAAAATATAAAATTTACAATTTACTAAAATATCTTATTCTAATTCAAAATCCTTCAATGATAAACTTTAATCAATTAATCTTCCTAAAGTCAACTATACAATTTACTTGATAAAAAAGTAGCAGTTTCGTTCAAAACTATGGCAATATTTTTCTTGGTGTAAAAGACATGTATTGGGAATATACAAAACATGTATTGCTCTGCGTGTGGATTTAATGCGTCCATGGCTATTGTAGACAGTCTCGACTGGAATCATATTTGTCTTATTTCTAATTTTTCACCAGTAAATGGCAACCGGGCCTCAGTATTATTTCTTTTATTTCTCCTTCCATGACATTTATTTTTAAACATTGTATTTATTTTTGTATACTTTGTGTTTATGTTAAATACTTTATAAATTTCTTTGCTATTTTAAGCTTTAATTTAATATAGAACGAATTGATTGTAATTCAGTAGAATAAATTTTAGGGTCGAGTTGTAATCCATTTTATTACAAGCTTCTAGTAGTAGTAGTAGTAGTTCATAGTATAAGTTTATTTTTAATTCAAACCGTGGACATGCTTCAGCTTTAAGCCGTCTTCAGCATTGTATTATAGATAACAATTCAATGCTATAAATTAAATTTTCTCCGGTGATTGCAATTATTTGGAAAAAGTTTTTTGCTTACAGATAAAATTCGTACTTTATTCAATGATAGCCAGACAAGTAATACAGCTTACGGAGTCACTGCAACTAAGCACCCACCACAGATTAAAAAAAAATTAATTCAAATTGCAACAACAGTTAAAAATGCTTGCTTTTTTAACCGATTTTAATATCTATACCAAATTAGAATATTTACAAATGTCTAACTATGTTTCTCTCTTCTTTTCAGCCGAAGAACTAGTTTTCAAGGATCAGTGGGGAGGAATAAGTTTACTGCATGCTTCCAATTTATCAATAAAAACGTTAATGTACAATCAAACATACGTAAGTATAGACTTGAGTTGTTTTGCAATTTTAATTCGGTATTGCTAAAGATTAAGTTTGTAAAATAGTAGTAAAGTTGATATAATGGAAAATTGTTCTAGGTTAGACACTATACTTTACAGGAAAGACACTTTCCTATCATGTACTTACTATATTTAATAAACAAGATAATGCAGCTATATATTCCTCTTTAGAAGGGAATTCTGAACAGGAAGGCGTTTAATTAGCGCACTAATTAGTTTACAAGGTACTATTACAACTACTACGTTAGATGGTATTACCGCTGAAGACATAACAGTATTAACGTTAAATGTTACGTCAACTAACATTCTAGAGCAACCTGAAGACCGTCAACATACGTATAAATAATACATAGCACATAATATATCATTGTATATAGTAAATAAAATTTACTTTCGAGTGCATCAATTCTTATATTTCATATAGAATTCGTATTATTTTCGACTGATTTTTAACGACATTGTTTCTTATCTAAATTAAATTAGATTTTGTATAATATAATTTTAAGTATGAATGTCCAGAGTGTTGACAACAAGCTTATGGAAAACATCTTTGTGTGGAAAATACCGCAAAATAGGTATTGAACAAAAGCTGTGGTGCTTGTAAAAATAAAAATGTAACCCATTCATATATCGCTGTATTAATAAAATACTTTCTCTGGATTAACATATTCCGGAACAGAAATTTATTTTTAATTAACTTAAGTATGATACTACTGACTGTTTTTAGCGTATAATCCCTTTAAAATATCGTATTTAATCGAGGTATAGTTCAGATCGGGGATTATACTTCTGTAGCTAGAATATTAAGCAGATAATAATCAGTAATGCAGGCGCTGTCCACAAAATTAAAACTTTTTATGTTGACAGTATAAGCACACAATTCGCTTGGTAAAACTTTTAATTAACATTTAAATAAATTTATTATGTTTGTAAGCCACGCAAAGGCAATCAAATCAAATTTGGTAGATCCTTTTTTAAGATTTTTAGGCATATAGGTACTACATTTTAATGGTTTCGATGAAAGAAGTTATTTACAAAAACATCCATTAACAGTTGCAAAAAAGTATTAATGTTACAAATGAAAAATTACGGATTTTTTAACGAAAATCCTACACAATACAAAGATAATTACTGATTATTATCGACATAATGCGCTACTTGATTATTGGGTAACAACATTAGAACTGGCTTTTGCAGAGTAATTTATTTAAAACAATACTCTGTGTATTGTACGTTGGCTGAAAACTGCACCAGATAAAAAGTACTCAAATATATTGGCTGCACCTACAAAATGATAAAGTATCGCGGTAACGCGTATATGGCTATCAAAGCAATATTTTATAATGTCGCGCTGTTAATCACTTTGCTCCCAACAGCGAATGGTCGATCGGATTTCAATTCTCCGAGAAAAATGTCACCGTCTTACCTAAGAATTGAAACCCGGCTCCTATCGTTCCTCCACAATGATACTAGCCGCCTAACTACTGCGGCTATCGACCCGTTTCGTACAATAATACATATTTTGTTGTACCGAATAGCCTATGGACACCAACCTACACACATTAAGAATCATTTTCCTATTACCGTCCGAAATAAGTATGAAACTAGAGCATGTCAGTTACCTATTATGTTTTATGCATTATGTTTTGGAAAAGCGAGTTATAGCGATGAAAGTTATGTTTACAACAATAAAATCATTTCTTAATTAAGTCTTAGCAGCTTAATTGATGAAAAAAAAATTACAGTTTAGTGTTCTATAAAATTTCTTTATTACCTCTTTTACAAATATAAAGATTCATATATAAAGAAAGCAGTGAGAAGTGACACGTATATTTTGCAACATGAGTTAAATCTTTCATATCTGTAACAGTGGTGATGTTAGGGGGTTAAATTAGAAGTCATTTTCTATAGGGCTCCCTATCTCAACTAGGCCCAATTTATTACTTCTTAGTAAAAAAAATTACATTGATAAGTAACCATTTAGAAATATTCTATAAGTAAAATTATATGGTATTTTGGACTGATGTGGTGTTAGATGTCTTTGTGCTTCTAGAACTAACGATGCCACATCATCACGCTTCATATAAACATGATATGGGTGTTAATTTAGAAAACACAATACGCTTCCTAACATTTATACTCAGGGAAACCTGTATATAAAAATTTTTAAACCAAGTTTTGTCCTCTGTAAGGCATAAAGCCACTTCACACTTCGAAGTTTGTTCTCGAGAAAGCAACAATACAAAATTTACAACGCTATTTTTGCACATTGGCTTTTAAGGCTGGCAAATGTATCGTACAAGTCCGGAAAATATTTCCATTTGTTTAGCAAAGTTGTCTGCCCAATTCATTAGTTGTAAATCGTAGTTACATCTCTGCAATCAAAGTGCAAGTAATATCTAACTTACTTAGTCGGTAGCTGAGAAACACTTTGTAAGAATATCTTCTAATGAAACCTAAAGCTACGCTACAATTATTCATTTCAGGTACTTGCTGCACTTTATACATTATTAATGGATATTACATATATTTTTACTGAGTGGCAGATACCAAACCAATGTAACGAATATTATTATTAAAACGGGTCGATGACCGCAATGGTTAGGCGGCTGACTATTGTTGTGAGAGGACGATAGGCGCCGGGGTTCAATTCTCTGGAGGGACGGTGACATTTTTTCAGAGAGTTTAATCCCGGATCGACTTGCCATTCGCTGTTGGGAGCAAAGTGATTAACAGCGCGGCATCATAAAAGGCGATATGATGCTGTCACAAAGCCAATTGAACACAACATACACACACAAAAACTACACCGCGGGAGTTGCAATGATAGCCAGACAATCGATACAGTTTACGGAGTCACTGCAACTAAGCACCCACCACATTAAAAAAAAATTGTAATGGTTTGATAAAAATAGACGCTAATGCAACTTTTTATTTATATGTACAGTTATATACTGTTTTAAATATGTCCCAAAATTAGTTCTCCTTTTTTCAGAGCCGACTAAACCCAGTTAAGTTTCAGTTATCGCCAGATAAGAAGTATCTTCTTTTAGCTCAAAATGTACAAAAGTTATTTCGACATTCATATCTTGCTCAGTACATAGTATACGACATACAATCAGGGTAAGTTTTACTATAAATAAACAGCTTTATTATTTTTTGCCATAACTAGAATGCACGCTAGAAACTAAATCTATCATAAGCAAGCGACTTCGTCTATAGTTCACGTATCAATTATTATACACAACCAGATTGTTTGAGTTTGAGTTGGATGCTTATACGATTTCCTAGAATGATTTTCTTTTTGAACTGTCATCGAAATCTTTATAAAAATTTACAAAAAAACGGTCATTATTATTAATCACATATTACTAGTATAAATAACTTCCACCATTTTTTATCGAGCACCACACATTTGTGATGATTCGAGTAGAGAAATGTTAATCGACCGAGTTTTGAGATTAATAAACGTGGTCATTCATCACCATCACTTCAGTTAATAAAAAGTTTCAGATAGCATTGCATCTTTTCTATTACTTCATTACTTTTGTAAATAAATGTTATATTTCTGCTCTTATATTCATTCTTATTCTTATTCACACCGTAAGTTAAAATAGTAAAAGAATTACGATTATCGCTTATATGGTTCTGGCAGAGATGACCAGCATGTTCATTAGAATTTAATCCTCCATCAATAGCAACGTTGTCCCGTTGTACTTTATAATTATTGAGCATCAGTATGCCTGTTTTTTCTTGATTCAGTCAATACTAGATTGTTGCTTTTCCGAACAAGTGAAAATTTATAGTAACTCAGGAGAAAATCATCTTTGCAGTAGGAGCCCACTCTCATCTGAGTAATTAAATATGAATGAATTTTCTATTGGAATCTCTAACTTATTAATAAAGAAACAGGTTATCTCAGTTAGAAAGCTATATAACCTTCTGTAGATTTCAAAAATAACTGCTAGATATTAACAAACGACTTTTAATTTAGCAGCGTATGAAAAATTAGTACATAACCTTGGATCGTAAAAAAAGCAACAAAATAAATTCTTCTCATAAAAGAGTACTTTTTATATTTACTTTTATTTTTCGTTTATACACTTGCATATTATGGCATTCTTTGAAACAAATTTTGTGACTCAGTTATCTTGTACATGTTATATCCCTTGATGTTCTAAAATATGTCCAACTAGGAACTGCAAAGCTCTCTTATAACCTCTAAAGCTTAGATATTCTGTTTCTATTAGGATATAAAAATATAACCACGAAATATCAAAAGTTATACATGCTATTTCGTTCCGTTATAGGAACGAATTTCCAGTAAGACCCATGCCTGAAGTAGATGATCACCCCTATTTATTGCTGGCGATGTGGGCTCCGAGAGGACACGGCCTTGTTATGGTGCAGGATTACGATATCTACTACAGACCATCCCCAACGTCACACATAGGTTACAGGATAACGAAAACAGCTGTGCCTGGAGTGGTCAGCCACGGCGTACCGGATTGGTTGTATGAAGGTTATCAAATTCTAGTTCGTTCAAGCATAATATACAACAGATTTACTTTACTGAAACAGATATACTGGTGTACATTATATTCAGAAACGGTCTGCTTCGCATTATAATGCGTTAAGGGCATGGATTAGAGGGATTCTTATTTACTAAATCGGTGGCTTTTTCATAGTAGTTTATATGTATTTAACAAAGTGTGTTCCATGAGAAATATACTATTTTTTTACAACATTTCCGCCCTACTTAAATTTTAGTTTTGATCTATCTACAATAAGACATAAACACATGGTAATAAAGCCTACTTAGTAGCCTATATGCTACATATATGAAAACGTTTGAAGTACTAGAATTAAAGCTATATTCCTTGTATTATAGTACATTTAATAAATCTTACTTTGAAGGAGATAAATAAATATTCAAACTTTTGACTTTTATTTATAGGCAATAGAATACTGGATCAAAATCTTTAGCAAATAAATTTTTATTTAAATTTTAATCGTCAATAAAAAAAACTTGTGTTTAGTTCTCATAACCAATCAATAAGCAGCAATTTGTACCCTTAATACATTATCATACATTTTACGTCGGATTAATAGTGTGCTAAGATAGGTAACCTTTTTGGTGAATGAACCAGTTTAGAAGTCTTCTAACCCTTAAAATATCTTTAGTGAAAGCTCAAACGGTAACTAAAGCTCTCAAGGATGTAAAGACTTTCGGTTGCACTCCATTATATGTACTGCCTTTAAAAGGCTGGCCTTATTCTGTTGCAAATCTATTCTAACATTCTTGAAGTTATTTTGATCTCTCATGAGTTTCCCAGTATCATTCCATCTCATCAGTTTATTCTTAAATCCATCAAAAAACTTAATTTTCAATACACAAAGCAAATGGAGTCTGCAAATGCAATGTTTAGAGATGAACTTGATGATGTGGATGGAACTCTGCATGCAGTAATTCTGACCCTGCAGAGGTTTGGAAGATTAGCAATCCTCTTAGTTTGTAAGACCGCGGATTTTGAATCAACCAGATGAGTTTCCCGTATAATTCACTTTGGTTTCGAATTACTGTATTAAGAGGCGGTAAAGTATTCTACCAAATCCTGAAACAATCTTTTGTAACAGTATAAAGGGCCAATACATCGTCAGGAGGATTTAGGGGCCTATGGCTCGATACAAAGTCAATATCACAATCAAAAAGGCGAGAACTGCTTTCAAATTTTGTACCACTTGAAAGTGGAAAATAAAATGAAATGAATGTTCTTATTGTATTGTATATCCCAGAAGACAGTAAAAATATAGAGTTGCTAGTAAGATATTCTAACATGTAATAGCAGCAGATTTACTAAGCAAAACATATGTGATTTCTGGAAGCAAACTAGTAGATTAGTAAACATCACTTGTAATTAATAAAGTTTTTTACAGTGCTAAATAGAGCTGGCGGACTTTGCAAGGCGTAACACGTTTTTAATTGACAGAACTCAAAACTATGACGCTTAGTACAGTATTGTTTAGAACTTTTTTCGGTTATCGGGATTGAACAATTTATGAGACCTCTTTTATAGAACATGAAATTTACCACAAAAATGTCTTAGAACACTATTCTTGTTGTTATAGCTTACGAGTGCTATCCTAGCTCTAATTACTCTAGCCGACACGATGTTTATAATGGACTCAACAATCTAAAATTTTAGTATTTTGCATCAAAACTATATTCTAACATAAAGTATCACGTCACATTTTCAAAATAATATTTTTATCTGTTTCCACTAAGATTAATGCAACATTTAAAATTAAAAAACTATCAAAACTAACAAGCTCGGACATGTCCCCGGTTATTTCGTGAAAGGCGACGGCAGCTATAGGTCGACCAGAATGCCGTGGCAGTGATCTGTTGTTAACGTAACAATATAACAAGCGTGAATAAGCGCTCTCGGTTTATATATCCCCAACGCATGAGCCATTAGATCCGCTTCTTACATCAGCTGAGTGCTGCAATGTCCTACTTTTACCCAACCTCTCTGACTTAAGCATAACTGCCACGGGATGCTATTCAACCTCTATAAAGGATAGGACGTTACACAAAAGTGGAAACAAGGTACACAAATTAGGAACATTAAAAAAAAATGAAAATTTGGAAAGTACCATGAATGATTTAGAACTGGCAGCATGGATTTCTTCTAAAAATGCTTGCAAAGTGAGAAATCAAAAGAGTGAAAACTATCAAAATATAGTAGGTAATTTGCTAAAAGAAAGAAAAAGTTTAGCGTGCCGAATGCCACTCAACGTTCTACCAAGGAAGGAAAGATTTTATCAAGATATTGCAGAAATGGGAAAAAATATCAGGATAGGTGGAATTCCGTCATTATGGGAGATTATTGCTGATTTCTTGTTAAAGAAGACAACAGCCAAGATGCAAGGAAGAAATGACTCTATTTATCCAAAATTTTGATATGTCAGCAATTTTCCTTTGTGTGCAGTTAAATATTTTTGAAACTATTTAATTATTCTAATACTTGATATGTCAAGATTTCTGGACTTATTCAGTGTTATTTATCTTAACTTAAATCTTTACTTAAAAACATGATATCTGTAATAGTATAATTGAACATAAATTGAGCTCGTACATAAAAATACGGCATCAATTGAACAAGCTGGTATTTGTAACTATGAAAACAGCATCTATTTTGTAGGAACTGGATTTGCTATAATATTAGTCGCCAAACACGCGAAAACCAAATCAGAACGAAATCAATACGATTATTCCCTATATCCCGAACAGAAATTATCGAAAATTGATTTCATCTAAACATACGACTTTTGTATTACACCCAACAAAGCGTATAAATGACATAATTTAAATTGCGGTCGAAGTAAATAGTAATCAACTAGTATATCCAACAGTTCCAAGATATTTCAGTTTCATTTTAAAAGGTTTTGTTTTCTTTTTAGATTTTTTCCCCTAGAGAGGTAGATCTAGGTTAAAGAGCACATTTTACAAAAGAAAAGCTTTAATTAAACGCAAAAGAAGGGAATACATGGTTTTAGCGCGACTAATTATTAAATCTCGTTGCCGTATTACACAAAAATAAACTTTACACAGCGTACGTAAACGTTCTAGAATTACAAACACTAAATGTGTAAAAAGCCTAATACAAGATTAAAATGTTACCATCTAATTATTTAGCCTTCGTAAATAATTAACACATTCACTTGCTTTGATTATAGAGGAAATACTGGGAACGAACTCCGCCATTTGGATGTCCAACGACGGTCACATAATGGTGTTCGCCTCCTTTAACGACACGCTAGTCGAAGAATTGAGATTTCCATGGTATGGTTCACCGACGGAAGGAAGACTTTATCCGGACATCCGTTCGCTGAGATATCCGAAACCGGGCACGAGAAATCCTCAGGTGAAGCTTACCGTGGCCGACCTAGCGGACCCTTCTAATATAAGGATGCGCGAGGTGAAGCCACCATCCTCGCTCAACGGCATGTAAGCGAGATAATCTTCAATTTCTCTCTCCTGTCAGGCAATTTAGCAAATTAACTAATTAGTAGCGCGGGTTCCGACGTCAGTTGGTTCGTGACAACGGGTTACATACCCGAGTTCTAATTACTTAAGTCAATATCACAGGATTGGAAAACAGGCGTAAAGTGTTAACAGGACTACTGTCCTGTATTGATTAGACGTCTTGTAAATTATAGATACTATAAGCAGTTCACAGGGATATGGAAAGATTATAGAGATTATGAAAGACACCTACCATTAATCAAGATCTATTTCAAACATTATACTGTATTATACGAATACATGTTAATTTGAAAGCAGATTAGCGGTCTATAATGGATGTCTAAGTAATTGGCGATTACTATGTTGATATTATATAATAATAGTAGTAAATGTTTACTTTTTCAGAAACGTTTTCGCGAAGTTTTAGTTGTAATACGTTAGTTTATTTCTAAAAATCCGACTTTGACCCTCATATTGCTGACGAAATGTCGGTCTATGACGAACACGAATTCGTTTTTCTAGATATTGCAAGAAAATCATGTTAAATGAAATTATTGTCTACTTCAATAATATAAAAACTTTCTTGAAATGTTAATGCAGATATATGATAGGAATGAATAACCAAAAATAGATAGAAGAGAAATAGTTAATGCTGAAAACAATATTGCAAGAATAACGACATATTTCAGTTTCTTTTCTGCATTTACATCCGTATACAGTCAGCGTCTCAGGTGGTAAACTTATAAGGTATTTTAATGAAATACTTAATCTTCTACACCACAGGCACATTCTCCCTAATGCATTGTTTCGGCCAAACAACTAAATTTATCAGAAAGGTTAGAAACGCACAAACTAACTCTGAACTAACTGAAAATCATTTTTTGTCGTTCCTTTAACCACTGCCATTTTACCTGCATGTAGCTACTCATTATGAACTTATTTTGTTTCTTTCCGTTAAAACGCAATAACATCGTTATTATTTTAAAATTGTCTATTATTACTTTTTGGCTGAAAACTATTTTTTCATACAGAAACTGTTGGAAATTCAAGATTATTACTAGAGTGGACCAATTCGGAGCGAAAGCAGAGGCGCGACTAACGAATTGGTTCCCGCGTGCCCCATCGCACATACGATTACTTAGTATGTTGTCCACGATCATCGTGCGTGCACGTATAATAGTAGCAAGAAAGTGTATTCACGCCTCTGCTTTCGCTCCGAATTGGTCCACTCTAATTATCACTAGATCTCTAGATGTGCGGAGGTAGAAATATGTTAAACCCGAGAAAATGTCAATTCCTCGTAGGAATTGGGATAATTTTGTTACAACATACTCCCCTAATGTGCCACTTGTTGCTTCATTTTTCTTACCTGCGTAAGGGATGATATCATAGACGTAACTACATTTAGCATCACAATTTTTCTATGACCTGATATCCATTTTCGAGCAAGGTACTTTTTAAACCTTTAAGCTTTATCAACGATTCATTTATTGATTATATTTAACTTTCAGAACCGAATTCAAGACATCGTTTCTCCTTTTCAATAAAGGTGCTGCTATTTTGACTTATCTGACTTTTTAAGCGGGACTTAGATTGTTATTATAAGAGGATTAGCTACTCGTGTCAACAACTAGAACAACGCCTACTAACACAGTATATACAGGGTGTAAGGAGTTTGACTGTCAACATTTTTCTAGCATATAGAATAAGTAAATAGGATTAACAAAGTTTAGTATGAAGTAGGCGTTAAAATAAATCGTTTTCCAGAAAAACAGAAGCAAAGGTCCAACTTTTAAATCGCGCTATTTTAAAGTGTGAATTTACAATGGACTCATGACGTAAATACAAAGAAAAAATTGTTATAGAAGTTTACTCTACAATTTAAGTTAAAGTTAAAAAAATAGAAATCGAAGTACATGTAAAATGTCTATAGCTTTGGCAACGTTGAAACATAACCTACCATAACTTTATACAAACAGATGTGTTTCACAGCAGCTGAGAGCTACGGCTTCGATATGTAAATTGCAGACGTTGAACTTTTAAAGAATAAACTGCCTCGTACAATTAAGTCGTATGATTCCTGTCGTTTATTTCGTTTCGTTTATTTTAGTGAATTATTTGGCAAAATACTTTGAAACATTAGTACTGTGATGTGATGTAAAGTGTTGATGTTAGCACGATGGAGCGCTATACTACACGGTAATATCACCATACCACGACATGCTGTTAATTATTGTAATCGTGGCAAGTCGTCCGCGTTGTCAACTTCTGGCAACTAAGTATTTACTTATCTTGAAAACCGTAAGTGACAAGCTAAAAATTTATCAAAGTATTCTGTGCAGTTTTATTCACTCTATACTACTTTATAATTATGGCACTCAAACTACTTACACCCTGTATAATGGAATAAGGAAATACTTGTATCAACACTCAGAACAAGAAACTAAACCACAGCAAGAACAGATATACTTACGCATTCAATTTTTGAAAATGTTTTTACTAGTTCTTCAAAATCCATTTGCGGTAATTAATGTTTTCTAAATATACAATTTTGAGTAGAGGTGACTGAATGTTTTAAATAGTACCATAAACATGCAAAATTTTATGAAACTTATTCATAATTCAGCAATTAACATTAATTTTTTCAAAGAAAAGCATAATATTTCTGACTTAATCAAGCACTATGTTCTATATCGGACATCAATTAAATAATCGTGTACCTCTCTATGATAACTTTTGCTCGAAATATTTGCAACTATTTTCCTAAGAAGTACAAAACATACCAACGATAATAAGATTAGATTTTTATTAGAATTATAGAATTTATTGTTTTGCATTGCCAGCAAAACAACAATAATTTAATAATTTAATCTTGTGGTGCAATAATATAATAGAATTGTTCGAAATATCGATAATTATGTTCTAGACACCGTAAAATTCTCTTTTAAAACTGCCGTATTGTTTCTTTTCAATTATCTTCCTGATTTAAAATTCTAAAGGATGTCTTTAAGTAGTCACTGCTTGTCCTACTTTCGGTGAATTTTGACAAATTCTAGGCTATCGATAATTGCGAAAATAAATCAGAAATATTTGGAACCACATTGTGTAAATTTCTGTAAGGAGATTATGTAGTGACCTGCCCTGAAAGAAATACAGGTCTTGGTTTTATAAAGTACCTATGATATTTTTAAATTGATGTAGTGGTTAGATTAAACAGCATTTACAGCACAACTTAGGTGCGTGGACTTCAGTAGTATCTAATGGCAATCAAATTTTATTTTTGATCGGATATTTAACTATTACGAATTTAGAAAACGTACAATTAAACAACAGTACAATCTGTTATATTTATAATTTAACTAAAGGAGATGAGGAAGTTAAATTAGATGTGCTACTAAACATTGAAGCAAACTGCCTACCGATTTCTTACGGCTTGCGTTGGTGCCAACCCTGACTATTATTCTTCTAATGATAAAACTGACAACGCTTTCCACCAGCATATTTGGTTTTAGCCAGATGGGGCACTTCATCAATTCAGCACAGACATCAAGTTGTTGACAAAATATTTCAAACAAGACAGTTATAAGATATCTTATATGTGCTGCATCTAAAAAAGTGTTAATTTGCGCAAAAAAATGCGTCATTTTCACTAAAATATTTAACAATGCAGTCACTAATTTTGTTCAGAACTTGCTTATCAATGTGTATATTTCAGAACAAAATTATGTATTGTATATACTCCAGGAAAGATAAAATATAATAAATATGTAACAATTTGTCAATAACATAAACTACTCTGAAATAAAGTTCTTTCTGGGAATGTTCTTACATTCAATAAAAACGTCTGAAAAAGTACAATATCATCTATGTAAGTGACGATAAAACTGGAATCGTAATTCACGAGTAAAATGACCCGTAAACGGGTTGTACGCTCTATACCCGTTTACGCTCACTAATTCCACCTATAAAGGGTAAAAGCATATATTGCAGAAACGAAATGAGGTGGGATTTCCAAGACTGCGGTCAACTATATTGCAAATTAGTGTTTATAGCATATTAACCATATAAATTAGGAACTGCGAACCGAGATTCGACCTTCATATTGCTGCTAGAGGTTTCATTATGGGACTTAATACCTTTATATTATGGCAAAATAAAGCTATTTTAACGAATTGTTAATTATGTGCTCTGTCAATCGAAACTCCTGCACTGGATAGGAAATCAATTATTAGTTGCTCATAATAAATTTTAATTAACCAAATTTTTATTAAAAAGACTCATATTTTTGGATTTTGTACAAAAAAACTCAAAATAGGAATACTTGGAAAGGAAATAGTTTTAGCAGATTTTTTATATTTGCTGCGATAAATTACTCTTTCCCTATGAGAAGAATTAGACTTCGTACTCATTATAGTATGTTTTAAGGTAAAATTTAGCCAGGACATCCACTATGGTGTTAAAAATTAATTATTTCTGAATACTGCATATATACGGTTTTTCCATTAGTAGATTCAACCGAAACTCAGATATTTATACCTGAATTTGCACTACAAGCTACTGCATACATTAAAGCTTCCTAAAAATATCAACTTTTGCTGCTATGGTGTTGAATTCTAATGCTAAATGATGCTTTCCAGGATGAAATTACAGAGTTCAGCATAGCTATATCCTCTACCATTAGATTCTAAAATTGTGAGACCGTCTGTTTATTCAACTTCCTTAACTGTTTCATAATCGGTCATTTTAAATAACCATATAGACAAATACTCTATTTTTAAGATGATGAATATGAAATAAAGTAAACATAATCTCTCAAAGCACAGAAACCTCTCCCATGTTCTTCTAATTATCTGTATCGGCTGAAGTCCAAAATTTATTTCAAGTCTGCATTTTATGGGTTCATATTTTGGTCCATCACTTTGTCCTTCTTTTTCTGTTTATTGCGGCTCATGCTACAATTTTTTCAATCCACTAATGACATATTACACACTTACATTTTTATTAAGTGCACTACACTTTATCACTTTTGTTATGTTTTTAGAGAAATCAGTACCATCTTTTTCCTACATAATTTTAATACACACTAACATCGTCTGATCATTTACCTTGAAATCAACTGCCTGAAAAGGTAACCATTGCTGTGTGGCTGGGTGGATTTTCAACTGGACACCGAGCCAGTGTTCAAAAAGGTGCTGTATTAATTGCAACTGGTACTGTTAACTACTGTACACGTCTGTAGTGTAAGAGAGATTGATCCCGTTGTTTCTAATCAGTTTGATGTCCGATGAAACTTTAAATGCAGTTAGCTTTACACAAATTTTATTCAATGTCACGCAATGTGGTGCAGCATTAGGTAACATTTGTTTTGTGAAATTCACTGACAGTTTTCTCCTCATTAGATCTCTCGCAGACTTTTTTAAAGTGGATGTAATAATAAGTATTAAAAGATGCACATACTCGAGACACATATATATATGTATATATATAAGTCTTTCAGTAAATTGTTAGCAATGCAAGTTATCAAACGAGTCTCTATATATCTTTCCGCATTTATTTCAAGTAGGAAACAATGTACGTTTTCCGGAAATTGGGAATTTTATTATAGCTTCTAAGGAATTGAAAATTCTATCGTTAAAGTACGTTTGCATGTCATTCTATCCGAAGTAAATCAAAAAAGATACGAGGCTATAAAATATTCTATACGTTTTATGTATCCGCCTTTCAAACTTCCCCTGTAATAAGACCTAAATTATGCATAGCTGTAAAACGCGAGTTTCCGCAATTAGCTAACATCTGCTGTATTTATGCATATAAAAGATTTAGATTAAGTAACTTGTGCATTAAAATAAAATAGAAGAAAACACACAAAAAGGAAAATGAAGAATTACTCCAACTTTCAAAGACAAATCCTCGGAAAATATAAACATGGCTACGATAAGCGTTCAAACTTTTTCAAATAACTCAGATATTGTAGTACTGCGTTAATACTATATACGTTAACTTTATAGGGATGCGGTTCGTTTTCACCAAAGTTTCTGTTTTTCTCCTCTAGGGAATACTACTTCACGGCGGTTTCGTGGATTACTCTAACTGAAGTATCTGTTGTATGGTTAAACCGACCGCAAAATTTATCCTTAGTCTCCGTGTGCAAGACCCCCGTGTGGCACTGTCAAGAGGTAAGAAACATCTATTTCTGTAATAGCTAGCTTTTAAGCAAAATTATGTCTTAAGACATGTAAGAAGTTTGTTGTATGACAAGAACCAGGAAATAACTAACTAAACACGATACTTGCAATACGTACGAAATTTATCTGTGCTGCTGAAAAATGTATCCGTGGAGAAAATAAGAGCCTATTTCCGTTCTAACATTCGATCGTCCAATATTTGCATCTACATGCTAGTTGACATGCAAATTTATCGTTGATCTTTCGCTTGTAACCGCTTACATTTGGGACCGAAATTGAAAACCCCAAAAAAATAAACGGAGCACGTTTCCTAGAGTATATAATGTGATTTATTTCGTTTTGCAGACACAAAGGGTCTCCGGAGATGGGAAAGGCTGGGTGGATATGGGCGACAGTCCATTGTTCGGCACGGACAGTTCCAACTATATTACGGTGGCACCGGTTCGAGATGGTCCTGCAGGATACTTCAGGCACGCTATATCCGTTAACATACCCAAGAGGCGAGTCTTACCGTTAACACACGGTAAATTTGAAATCTCCAGAATATTGGCCTGGGATCACTCGAACGACGTTATGTGAGTACTTCAGCGCGAAACTGAACGGAAACAATTCGCAGACGATTTATTCCTACTTGTGCTAGGCTTTATTGATACGAATATATTGATGCAAAGCTCACTCTTAAAGAGTAGATCCGTCAACATACAAAACTCAGATATACATACATATATTCATATGTGTATGCAGTTTTATGGATAAGAAGTGCGCCTTATTCTGCACACTTGGCGTTCTTATATGAAATATCGATTACATGTCATAAAGCCGTTTAGACATTTATATGAAAAATGTAGATGTAAACCAATAACTTCACACTTCAGAAACTAGTCCCAGATTAGGTAGAACTTATTTCGTTAGTGCTAGGTAACAACTGGTTATATACAGAAATGCATTAAATACTTAATTTCCATGAATGATTGTAGTTTTAAAATTTATAATAGAATTTCGAAATTTTTTTTCTTATGAAACCATTAGTAATTTCCATTGTTTTCTAACTATCATTGTGCCTTAAGGCCAATGAAGAAACATGTACATTATATACTCGGAGATATAATCACATTTTAATGTTCATTTAGAAATGGGAGTTTCAATTATAGGAATTACAGCAGCAAAATAACAAAAGCACGTGAATGAACCCATGAATATTTCTATGTTCATCACAGGATCAGAGGCGACTGCTTTGACTTCATAGTTAATACACCTAATCTAAGATTTTAGACAGACGCATCACTAAATTTCCATGAAAAGCCTCAACAATATTAATATTTTATGATGATAAGCCTTGAAAATTGCAAGTGGGCTGGGTACTATAACAGTGCTTGCATTGCAACTATGAGTAAGTTAAAAACTCCAACGGCATTGAAAACGCTGAAGTAATACATATTGCAGATCTACAATTTACCCAACAATCGTAGATTGTAGATCTACGATTGTTGGGTAGATCATTATCTTGAATGAAGCATTTATAACAGTATCAATCTGAATCTTCATGGTTTCAAGATGGAAATACTTTACTATCCAGCTATCTAGCGTAAAAAGACAATGCCCAGATACGATTTCTTGAGAAACCAATACAAACAAGTTAGAGTTTTCACAATAACTTTATTTTTGTACATTTTCAGCACAATTCTATATTCTGTGTCTTCAAAATTTTTCCACATTAAGAACAGCCGTGTTTTCTTTAATGGTTGGTTATGGTGCATGTAATCAGTCGCAAATGCATAAGTTTAGCACTTTGGTTATGTCATGTAAATATGTGTAATAATTGGTAATTTAGTTTCTGAAAAAATATTTATTACGATTATCAAAATTAAAAGAATCTAAAGCAGATGTTGGATATGTTGACCATCATTTTTTAAACAAAAATTGAACTCTACATTTCATGCTTTCAAAGTCACTTATTAAAATTTCTTGTCTAAACACAGAACTTACAACTACATATGGCATTATGAAACTCTTCGATTGTGTGATGTCTGAAAATTGTGTTATTTAAATATGGAAACACAAAACAGTCTAAAATTGTCAAATCTGGAGATCTTGCAGGAAAATTAATAATTCTTGTATCGACATATTGTTGTGAAAAAACTATTGTCTCCTGAGATTTATGCACTGGTGCATGGTTTTGCTGTAAGTTCATCATTATAAGGTTATAATTCTTCTCTTGGAACTGCTAGCCAGACGCCTATTTTTTTGTTATGAATTCGCTAGGATTTTGTGCCAACCATATTCTCATATTTTGTTTGTTTGAGTAGTCAGAAAAATGGAACCGAGCCTCATCGGAAAAATAACATTTGTCGTTATTATTTATGTTACTCAAAAACCATTGGCAGTACTGGGTTTTCGTACCAAAATCTACTCTAGATTGAATTTTATAAGGAAACGATTCTAAATCCTTTTTTTAAAAGAGTATGATGTATTCTTACTGACAAATGAACTTCTCGTAGATTTGCATTAATTTTTTTAGAGTGTGAGAGTATTCAATACAATTTGGTGTTCCTTACCCCTTTAAGTGTTATTTTACCTATTTCACTAAATTTAATAAATTTGAATATGTTTTAGCGATTGTGGGTAAATTATTGGCAGATTAAGAAACTGTTACCAGAAATCCTGCATGTACTGATTAGTTGAATAAACCCAATCTCAACGTCATGATTTTCAGCCAGTTCTATAGTAACTTTGAATAGTAAATATTTTATGTTCTAACTTTAACATTCGCATTCACATCAACCTTTGATTAAATAGGATAGGATAATAAATAGGAGTCCAAAAATATAATACAAAACACCCCTACCGCCTGCACCGCTTTCTGAGACTTCCCCTAAACTAATGCTTATTTTCTAACTGCCAGCTATTTCTTCGACAAATAATTGAACTTACATCAAGGCAACCAACTTAAATTTTCCTAATTACAAAAATTATTTACACCATCATTCAGAAACTTTTCCGAATAACCAAAATACATACGTCATACAGTATATTAAAAAACACAAATTCACAATCAATTTTCTGCTAAAATTACAGTTATTTCTTGGGTATTCCCGAAGGTAAACCAGGACAGCAACACCTGTATCGAATGACGTCAGTTCCTCCGCGAGCAGGAGCAGCCTTACAACCTCCCATTTGCTTGACATGCGTTGCAGAACCAGCACCAACGACAGCATCGTTTTATCTGTACGAGCACGAGTTTATTATGAGAAATCGTCCAAAACCAGATGACTGGACAGAGGAGGAAGAAGACGAATTCACCACACCTCTACCAAGAAGAAAGAAGAAGAAAACTATGGAAGTACAGACAGAACCTCCTTGCCTATATCACAACGCGATCTTCAGTCCAATTACTGCTACGTACTATATTTTGGAATGCCTTGGTCCTGGCATACCGATGAGTAGCTTATATAGGGCTTCCATTCCTACGCCCAAATTATTATTAGTTATGCAAAATAACTCTCTATTAAGGGAGCGTGTTGAGAAGATGGCTATGCCCCAAATTAAAACGTTTCCTGTGAGAATATCTGGAGGATACCAGGCTCATGTACGTTTACATCTTCCACCTGGACTAAGAGAAGAAGAGATTACAAGGTATCCCTTAGTCGTGCAAGTATACGGTGGTCCTGGTAGTCAATTAGTAACCGAACGTTGGAGGGTTGATTGGAATACATTTTTAGCCAGCAATAAAGATTTAATCATAGCACAAATCGATGGAAGAGGTTCAGGTGGACAAGGTCATCAATTTCTACATAAAGTATATTATAAATTAGGCTCGGTTGAAGTAGCTGATCAGTTAGAAGTCACAGAGTAAGACTATTTTATATTTAATTAATACGTATTGCTTACTAATGTTTTATAGATATTTAAAGGATACCCTACATTATATAGATAAAAGGAGAATTGCAGTTTGGGGATGGAGTTATGGAGGTTTTGTAGCAGCATTAGCCCTGGCTAGTCCACGAAACGTGTTTCATTGCGCGATAGCTGTAGCGCCTGTAACGAATTGGAAATTATACGGTAAGCCCCTGGTATATATTTTTTTAAATTTAGTTTAAATATAGGAATATTCTGCAGCTGAAGCTTTGGCACTATTTGTTTGAATTACATTAATTTTAATTAACTCGATACTTTTTGTCTTATTTTTCTTAATATTATTTTTCCAGGTATAATAAACCCATCTAGGTATTTATTTCTCTTTTGTTAGAATGGTTTTTGTTCTTCTGTTCTCACAAACGTTTTTGTAATTGGATGAGCAGGTGTTACGCTTCTAATTTTTTTACGGTGTCGGTGTGATGATTCCTTTCTTGCCATTGTTGTCCGAATAATGCTTTTACTGCCTCTTTTGTTATCTGATCGAAATCCAGCACCTTTCCTGTCTGTTTCTCTATCATCTTCTTTTATTTATTTAATCGTAACATCAGCTTCTGTATTCATTCAATGGCAGAATGTCTATATGAAACGAAATTTAACTTCTGAGATGGAATTCTGGTATATAGGGAGAATATGTTTAACTGTGAAATCTACTCTATGGGAGTAGACACAGCCGATTAATCTGTATTTTATACCAAATACTAAATCCTGTAAAAACAACTTACTTTTTGTCAATCTACTTCGAATTTTAATTATGTTTAAGTCGAAATAATTAAGCTTAATACAATATAATAGAAATCCTGAAACGAACGACCATTTTATTTCATTGACAAAATTAGATACACTCACTATAAAAAACAAAAATCACAAGATGTTTACTAATTCTCTGCAAATTCGGTTTCACATTTGGGTTCGAAGGAAGTGATGTTAAAAATAGAGTATGGTGTTCCTCGGTGTTCTAGACTGGGACCGCTTGTATTTTTTATATTCGTGAAAAATGTGTGAAATCTTGTTTAAGAGATATTTCTATATTATTTACTGATTTGTTTTACGCAGAGTCTGAGGTTAAAGTTTTCTTATGCGTCCGAATAGAATGGTGGTAATAAGTATGTGCGCGAACTATAATAATAACTATTTAAATAAATCTAAGGATCATAAATAAACAATTCGCAATCAACTTTATCCGGCGCCTCCACCATTATATTACTCTCTTTATCTTAAATCAAGCATTTTAAAGCAGGATTATCTCGCTCTTCTAGAGTGTACTCCTTTATATCCTTGCTTACACGCTATTTAGCGAAACTTATCCTTTCCTTAACAATTTCTTTATTGACTTTTACTCAAACAACGTTCTCTTCGTCTCTATATTTACCTGTAGTGGATTTTCTGATCACCGCTTAATTCCAGATAATTAATTAATGAATGAACGACGTTTCAGCCTTAACATTGCTGTCTATTCTAATGGAACTTTCCAATAAAATAAAAATAGGTGCACCCTCACCAAATAAAAACCAAATTAATAATTAAAACACAACCGTGAGAAAATTAGGAAATTATTTGGAGCATCTTAGGATGACTAGCAGGTAGTCTGAAACTGAACACCATAAATGATCTGGAATGGTTCTTTAACACAAAATTTACCAAATTTATATCTACTATGAATATGAATATAAATATTGTGATATTTTGAATATTTCTCGGGAAATTTGGTTCTATCTCGTCAATCAAAACGCGGGACGAAGAGGAACCTTGTTTTGGGAAATCACAACTTCTGCTTAACCAAATTTTGCAAACCTAATCTTGTTGGAAACAGCTATCACAAAATTAAAATCCGCGGAAAGGGTGCATCTATATATTTGTCAACGAATGTTTCCTTAGAAAGCGTGTGAAGGGTGAGGAGTATTATTTCAATATCTTTAAGTACCTCTAAACGAAATTTAACAAATTTCTCACAAGAAAGAATTTTCTTCGGTTAAGAAGCAGTATAAAAAATAAAGTTAAAGTAACTAGTGCGCACCTGTTTGCCACCATTGTCTACATGAACGTTCACTTTATCAGTGGCAAAATGCTTTAAACAGCATTTCGTACTCTCTCAACCATAAGGATAACTTAAGGATTTGAACCAGTCGCAAAAACATGTTTCAAAAAATCAAATCTGACTGCTTGGCTGACTAACAAAACGCACACCCATGTCCTATCCAACTGTAAGGCTATGCATTCTGTAGAAAATTTCAAACGTGTACCGCGAAATGCGTCTAGAAATCCATCGTGTTGGGAATGTATGCTATCAATTTCTAGAAACACATCTTCTGCAAGATGTGGCGGTTCGTTCCTTGAAAGATTTGGATAATGTTCGTCATTAAGCGTGCCATCACAAAATTAAGATTCAATTAATTGGCTAGATACCACATTTACCGTGCATCCAACGCGGATTAGTCTATAACTACTAGAGCATATTATTAGTATCCTAAGCGCTTACGCGCAACATTCTGTTGATGCCAAACAAAATGAATTGATCACATTTCATTCAGATTTTTGTTATTCACTGCATAACTACTACATTTAAAATAAATAGATAGAGAAGAGAGATTCTTTTTCTAACGTTTAAGCGATCATTCCTATTGACAGTAACATCTATTAGTACCAGTAAGATCTGGAACTGTATACACGAAGCATTCTGTAGTAACTAATTGATCACTACAATCTTTCACCTAGCATATATTTGATTTTTTTTACAGATTCAGCTTATACGGAAAGATATATGGGTTTTCCTAATGTCACCGACAATTATAAAGGATATGATGAAGCAGATGTCAGCAAGAAGGCTGACCTTTTAAAAGATAAAATGTTCTATTTGGTGCACGGTACAGCAGACGACAATGTGCACTTACAGCAATCTATGGCCTTAGTGAAAGCATTATCAGAAGCCGGAACATTATTTAGGCAGCAAGTATGATCCTGGAACTATAAAATTTCTGATTGAGATAATTTCTTATCCTCCACATTGCAGATATATCCAGACGAAAGTCATGGTCTGGGTGGTGTGAAAAAACATCTCTATAGAAGCATGGGTCAATTCTTAGATGACTGTTTCAGAAAGCAGGTCCCACCAGAATTCAAAGCTGGTCTACGAAACGATATGGAATAACGCAATATCACGCTGGGAGAAGATTGCCTATATTGTGATTTTCGCACACCATCATCATGACTATTACTTCTAGCTCTCCGTTGTTAATTTTTTGTTTTACAAGTGAACATTCGACAACGTGATTCATTAACATGTTATAATACCAGTAAAGTATCCATTACATAGGATACTAAATAACATCCAAAAATGGATGTCTAGTGATGTAAGTGCCAAATTTTTGTCGTATAAAAATCGTTATGGTTAGAATCTAAGAGGAAAATCAGAAACTCAATTGCATTGAATTGAAGAGTTGACAAAATATATAGTTTCTAAGTTCGTAAGGTACATTCTCATTCGGTATTTGCAGATTAGATGAATTGGAAACGTTTTCAGTCTTGTATATCTAAATAAAATTATACATTTATACATAACTAAAAATCAAAATGTATCCTATTCGTTGCAGATTTTCTATCTCACTACTCCAACTATAAATTTACAACTTTTCCTATTACAAATCGCGAATACATATGTTACTATTGCTTCCAACCAATACAAATGTAATATGTATGTTTATACGAAATAATTGAACAAGGAATGTCATGCTCTTTAATTACCTTACCTTCTAATCTTGTGTTATTGATTTGGTTAAATCGTTAATATATGAATATGTAAAATGTAAATAAACATGACAGCGTATAAAAGTTTCTTGCTTTCGCTTAAGATAGGTAATAGTAATTAATCGTAGATATAAAGTTATGACTAAATTATAGATATTTCTAAAAATAGGACGTACGATTTGCATTACGGCTCACCGTTACAGTTTATATCTAATGACAGCAATGCTATTTTATTGTTACTATATATCCCTACTATGTTTATATTTTTATAATTTTCCACTAGTATTTATGTTTTAGAATTTACCTTCTTAGTCCACCAAACAATTTGATTTAAGAAGTCCGAAGACATAAAGTTAAAATAGAATAAGAATTTCTTTAATACTTTTGGTCTTTTTATATCATTAAGAACACCATTCGGTATAAATTTCCACGGCCGTGTTGTAGTGATTGTATCCTGTGTAAGTAAAATCGAAATACGGAAAAGAAATCCAATAATAAACTTATAAATTCAGTACTCAATCTAAACATAAAAATTATTATCTCCATTTATCCCGGAAAGAAATTTTTATGAAAGAAAATGGTATCTTTTGAGCAGCTATTTTTCAACATATTGATTTTTCCGGAAGTAGTTCTAACTTTTGCACGCCAAAATAGAAACTTCTGTATTTGTTCCATGGTACGAAGCCTGCTGTACCATTTTCATCTGCGCCACCACGTGGACGTTATCAAAGGAAACTTTATTTTTTAATCTAAAATGCCGATCTTTGCTAAGAATTGCTCTGATGAACATGAATAAAGGTAGGTCAAACCAATTAATACAATAAATTCGATATTTCTTATACTTTCTGTAATTTCCTTCAAAATAACTACGAACGAAAAAATATAAACGATTCTAAAAATTATATAGACAGCCATGTGGAAATCGTGCAAAATAATTTTTACACACGAACCAACTTCCAAACTATATGGCTATATTTTGAAAAAGTGAAGCTCCAACATTGCTTTTTCGCTAACATACTTCAATCATTCTGAAGTTTGGTCCGCTTATGAGCCCAAGCAGTTTAGTGAAGTTCCATCCTTTACTATAGAAAATATATTTACAATATTAATTATGTTTTGCAATTCTTAAATTATTAATAAGATAATAATAAGATTTCAAAAATATTGTTATTTTATGTACCTATTCCAGTTTTAGCAAAAGGCAGTTTTTTATATTTTAATAACACTACGGATTCTTCGCTGGAACCACAAGTTTGAATCATAAATTAATTTTCATAATAAAGATTTAGGATGTGCATTATCTAGAACAATTTTAAGCAAATTTTTTGAATTGGTTTGCGAATAAATATCTTTTTTTCAAGAAATTAACATAATTGTAGACTTTTGAAGTTGTACCTTTGCCAACATTTTCTCAATTCCATAGGCTACACTTGACAAACCAAAACGCATCAGCAAAGTGAAAAACCATATCTAGCTGTGATAATACCGAAGAATCGACCCAAGCAAAAAACCGAATGTGCGATGTTGCAAAACACATTTTGTTGATATAATTACCAGAAAATAAGTTTCTCAACCAAGTGGTTAGGAAGCATTTGGTAACTTCACCAGATTTATAATCGATACTTATTGGAACTTCTAAAAATCTTCTGGATACGTGACTTTGCATTATAGTAGATTTTTATGATAAAATGAGCTATGGTAAAGTGCAGGAACGGCAAACTAATATAATCGATAATTCCTCGTATTTTTTTTTTTTTTTTTTTAACAATGAACTTCCGTTCTTTCATATATTATTACAGATTGCAAAATATGCTGGAAACACCAAGCGATGGTTACTTTACTTCATCTCCTTTTACAATATTTACCAGTAAAATCACATTTTTATTGTTAATTCGGCTTTCTTCTGGAACAAAATTATGTGTATATATCCTAGTAACTAGCAATTGCTTATAAGAAGTATTGAATAATTAAATATGGTCTTGATATCAATACAAAATGTTTGGAGGACATTTTAGCAGCAGAAATTAAAATAGATGAAAAGTTTAATCTTCTATAAGAATAAAAATAATTTTGGTACACTTATGTCCGTTTTCATGGATTAATCACTAGCAACTTATTAATTGACGTATAAATAAGAAATCGCGATAAGATGGTTGAATTGCTTCTGACGACAAACATAAAGCTCGATTATAGAGTGTAACAAAGCAAACACATCTTTTCTGAAGACCTCATATTGGTAATAGGAATATCTTCAAGGTAAAAATAGACTTTTCCACACAACAAGTATGCCCTACAGCTCCTGGTATAAACACTTCATTGCTAATAATTGTGTAAACGTTCTTATCCAGCTTTCTGCGCATTTATTTAAATCATTTTAATATCGCCACGACTAAAACAAAATTTGTTTGAACTGCTCTTCAAAACTAAGAACTGTGATGAATTGACAACAGGTACAGGACAACAAGTAACGATTCAACATTTTTTCTTAAAGTTCTTCACTCTTCTGCTTAAGATGTTTTTATTTCAGAATTTCACAACTTTAACAATTACTATTTACCCTAAAAAGTTACTTTTATTGCCAATATAGCAAACCTTTTTAATAAGTTTGCTTGTATAAACCTCACTTCTATTGGAGGTTCTGCACTTCACCCTATAGGTGTCCTAATGAGCTAACATTTTGTGCAAATAGCCTAACAAAAAGCTAGTGGAAAAGTATAGGCGGGTGGAAACTAAACCTTTATGAAATTTAAAAATGGTTAGTACTACAGCATTGGAATATCCCAACCGTGGAGAACCGTGGATCGTGAAAGAATATGAGTTTCCGTAATAATGCCGTTTATTCCTGCATTGCAAATTTGTGTGTTACTAATTGTAAACGTTGTTCACCCACTTTTAATAGTAATTCTACTAAGTTAACAGGAAAATTTAGTACTACTTTACTCATCAAATGGACCCTTCACTTTATGAAAGTCATTATGACACCACAAACGTTTTTTTTATGGATGTTGCTGTTGTAACACCATTATTGCTGAACTTTTATTGATACATTTTTTTGGCTTACTCAAATTGAACATTTAATGTATTCAAAGGTATAATAATCTAGCATTGATATAGATAAGCAAATTGACGATGAGCATGTATGTATCTAGAAACTCTAAAATTAATACTAATTTAGAATATTATCGAATTCCGCAACAATATATACATATAGCTAGTTATTTCTTATCGAGGTATATGGAATCAATTATAGTATTAATAAATACAGGATTAATCTAATCCTTTAGTATTAAGAAAAAATTCCTGCTAAATTCCTAGATATATTCCTAAAATTCGACTAGAATCTAATTATAATATACAATTTAATTATAATTAAATGTAGTTTAAAGAGTACATAGAGCATTAAAATGACAAGATCAATATGGCCTGCCAGAGTAATATTTTGTAGGAAACGTAGTATATCAAGTTGGCAGTAGTGGAATAGAATAAGTCTATAATTGTCGCAGATATACAAAAAGTTTAGATGGAGTTCCGTTACCTGAATCTTACATTCAAATCATTCTCTTCGATAATAAGCAATTTCGTAATAATATCAGTATTGAAAACGATTAAAAGGCACTACATATAGGGAGGACGATGCTAAAAAGTAAAAAAATAATCGTAATATAGCAATGAATCATCAATATTTGTAATTAGATTGTGAATATTAGGTGATAATATATTAGATTATAATACGAGACCAACATTATTGAACATAATTAATTCGGTAGAAAACCAAAATGTAGGACTAACTTAGTATTATCATACATTTTTCGATCATGTGTATTCACGTACCTTATATGATTTCTTTTTCTTCGAAGCATAATATTCGAGTTAATTACGCAGATATTCAGCATAAATGAGGGAATTACTTCTGCTTTTTGTCTTGAAATAACTACACAGTATTCGATTCTGTCCTATACTTATTAATGCTACTTTATATTCCAATTGCAGTTTCTAAAAGGATTATTACATTTAAACAAGTACGCGTTCTGTTAATGTTAAATTATTATTATTTTGATGTTGAACTTTAAAAAACGGGTCCAACTAAATGTTGTTTGATACATTCTTTCGATATTAGCTAAGGAATTTAATAGTAAAATCAAGAAATTAAGGTGTAGTAGAAACACAATTTTTTTCATCGAAAAAGCAGGCCGGGCTTTTTGATTGTAAAAAATTGATTTAGAAAGACAAATAGATGATGATTACGCAGAAGAAACTCTATTAAACTCCTTAATTTTAATATCTAAAGAAATGGTATTATTGTTAAAAGAAGTGATAATTAATGTTGTTATAATGATATACTTAATTAATAATTAATTTCTTTATGATTAATCAAAACTATTTAGTATAATTAGCCGTTGTCACTCAGATCTCTTTTAGTAAAACTTTCAGCTGCCTGAACATTGATTAATTATAAGGAACGAAATTATTAAAGAAGTTTTAATAATCAACTAAAAAAGAAGTCATTTTGATAATTGTTATAATGAATGTGATTAATTTCTAAGTACTCGTTTTAAGTGTAATGTATTTTATTAATGTTGTACTTAACGTATTCGTTTTCGTTAATTTTGGGTTCGATGTGAACATTACATGTTGTACATAGACGAAAATTTAATCTATTACTAAAGGTTGCCTTCGCGTAATTGCTACATTTTTAAAAGTAACTCAATACCTTCAAAGAATGTGGGAAAACATCATTATTCTGTCGCACTTCTACCACGAAAACCTTAATAGATTGTGATATTCTTGTCCTGTATAGTTCTATATGCTAGTTCTGAATGAACAGAAAAAAAATGTGAATAATTATATTACAAAAAATAAAAATAATTAAAATTATAAATATTTTAGTTAGTAAGTAAAAGGTTGTTTCGAGTTCTACACCTTTTTTGGTATATATCAAACGAGTTAACGATATGGCAAACTTGATTTAATAACAAAAATGCAGTTATTTTTGTTATGCAAATCGTTTTCAGTTAAAATATTGACCATGCCATTAAGCAAGCACAAAGATCACGTCTTTATTTCGCGTAGTCTTTACATTTTCATGCCACGTTCCCAATGAGAATGTGAAGAGAGCAATGAGACTAAAGTAGCGACGAAAGCAAGAACCTACAGTCAAAGCTTAGCGTTTATAGTGCCAGAGATGCGATTCCAACATCTTGTTTAAGTCGCTACTCAAGCTTCATCGGGTCACTATGAATATTTTCTTAGTGTGTCCAGTTTCAATGAGGTTTTTAAAGAGCAGCAGCAAATTTGACTCATGGATGTCAGTAATGTTTATTACTTTTCTTAATGGCAATATTTTTGCTAATACCACACTTTACTAATTTGTACTAGTGTATAGGCAAACCATAATAAATTCTCATCCATTTGACGTTTTAGGGTGGGTTTATCAATGTGAGGATAAATAAATTAACTTGCAAATAAAATTTTATTCGTAAGATTGAACAATGAAACGTTTATTGAGTGTTAAATAGAAGTTATCTACAAGATAAAGCATTGTAGTTGCTAAATTTTATCTGCCAGTTACCAATATCTGTCAGTTACTTACCTAACACTTTTATCCTCACATTGATAAACTCACCCTTAGAGTCATAGAAAAGCTCCGAGTTTCAGAGTTCAGTTTTCAATCATTTAGCATTCAGTTACTACAGTTTTATCAGGATAATGGCAAATGAAATTTTTAGGATAGAGTGGAATATTTTGTGCCTGCATACAATGCTACAATTGTGGAGGGAGTTGTTCTAGTTTTCAATTTAATAAGGGGGTGGTATTAATATCTAATTTTTCATACGAAATTAAGCCTGCTCCCTGCTTTCCCTTCCTTTCCCATCCAACTGTCACCCCAATACATCGCAACAATGAACACATCAATACACTTTTATCATCGGCAAAATGAGCCGACAGCAAAACGGCTTACGGATTCATAAATTAAACAACGTCCGATCCAGCTTGAAATGAATATTGAACAGTTCCAAATAAACGCGTGTTTAAAAATGTACCGAACTGAAACCGTTACCGAGATGAAACAATGGTGATGTACTAAAACCTTATATGAAAAGTTAAATATTTTCGATGCACTTAAAAGGGTAGTTTTAAAGTTGTGATTCGGTATAACAAGAAAATCATGCAGTTTCTAAGGATTACAATAAGATTTCATTTGTCGATTTTCAGAATTTAAATTTTATCGTAAATAAGAAATGTTGAATTGTGTGGTTTCATAAAAGTATGCATCAGTTTTAAATTATACCTATATGTTATTATAAACTTATGGTAAAGTTTATATCAGAGCTTGAAAAACAAATTAAGTTTGTCGTATCGTTCGTAGATATGGCTTTTCATAAATTATCCAGATACTTCCACGATTTGATTGTTTAAAAAATCATTACTTTTATACTTAAAGATTCTTATAAGCAATATTATGAATGTACATATAAAATATATATTATACATAAGTAGAACACCACTCATATAATTCATTTCATCCTATTTGCGTTGCATTTGTCTTTTTAATAGCGTAAAAATTACACATTTACAATAGAATATAATAAAGAAAGATGATTTAAAAATTATCGTTTTTTATTTACAACTAATCCTGCTTAAGTAAGACATAAGTAAAGATAGTACTTATTTGATTGTTACCAATTAACGGAAGGACTTAGTTTATATCAGGTTTCTATATCAAGAATCGTCTTAAATTAACGTGAAGATCTATTTAAACAAATTCAAATTACTGGTAGTTGTATGATAACGGTGTATTTTCCCTAATCCATTGAGTATACTTTCTCACGTCAGTGTATACGCTTGGTATTCCGGGTGCACCACATTGGTCTGAGCCAAAGGACAGAATCCCGATCTACAAATCAAATATGCCACATATTGCTAATAGTTTCATATTAGATCTTACCTGGTAATATGTGGTAGTTTGTTTTATTAACAATGGAGCACCACCAAATCCACTACAAGCGTCCCTACCAGGTTCGCCACCCGCACAGAGTTGTTCATCATTGATAGGTAAGGTATTGCCATAAACTTTTGAACATTGTTGAATACTTGCTAGTGGTACTCGAATAACTTGTTGTTGAGGAGAAGCTTCTGTTGAATTTTAAGCAGATACGTGTTAAATGTTACATCATGACTTTCTACTTGATTGAAGTATGAACTAATAACACTATTACTAGTTGACTAATTAAATTCGTTGTTTAGTTCACCACAAAAAGCATTTCCTACTTCTGGCAACTAAACATTCACAAACTAATTATATTGGATGATATTGATGATATTTTTACCCTTACTGTACATTTAAAAAAATCGACAGCATCGCTCGACATATAAAATATACCTAAACAGGTAGTTCTATTGTCCATATAATTACGTTTAATATATATTTGTAAGACAGGAAAACTGAAATAATAATAATTGTCTTTATTATTAGTAAAGATAAATTTATGAAGCACGATGAGAATAAAAGTAATATTATTTACACAAATTCTTGGTGGATAATTTCAAGGTTAAATAAGAATAAACTTGAATGTAAGTTGTATATGTATCTATGTATATAAATATGCTATACATTACCTAACTGACCAGCGGCTTTACCCCATCCAACTAATATGGCATTGTTAGGGAGAAGTAACCAAGTTTCCGGTAAACATATAGGCTGAGCCGTGACTGAAATATGAACAAAACCAATATATATATATATCTACACATTCACAATGTATCGTTGACCGAAAAGGCAAAGTGCTAATGCTATTATGTGTGACAAATTGATTTTAATAACACAGCATCCGTGAATGATTTCCGTGCGTAATAGTTGATCTACGCGCTAGTAAAAATATGCTAAATCATTTTTTTTCATACGTGGCTATGAAACAAACTCTTCCTGTTGGCAAATAGTATTTACAGAAGTAAAAGTGTATTGTGGGAACTACATAAACGTATAAATGATTTAATGCAAATTAGGTATAAATTGCTCGAAATTTGCTAGACGAACACACAGATAAAACCGGATCATCTTGACTGGACCTTGAAGAAAATTCCCTCTCATCTACGGTTGATTAATTTAGCGGAAGTCAATAAAAAAGTTATTGAGAATATATGTGCCAAATGGATTGTAAAAATTAAAAACAATCTTAGATTACATCATAGCGTTGCATAATTTAAGACAATAAATTAAGTCCGAACGCAAAGTTTTGATCAAAGATAGCATAAATTGTAACCAATTACGTCAAAATATATAACATCATATCGTGTACATTTATTTGGGAAGCAAATTATACATATATGACATTGATAGTCAGACTTTCGCGAACGTTGATGAGAATTTTTATACGTGTAATTAATTACCAAGAGGTGACAAGAAGTTACATAAACAGTCGTTGTTATGGCTTCTTCTCATAAGTCTGTATTATATAAACTGCTTGTTAAAATTGGAAGGATTACACCTTTTGACATTTTTGCGCTTTAGTCAAACAATTAATCTAAATAGATTAATATAGGAAAGATTCTGCCATACTAAAAACAATTTTTTCTTGTTCACATCACAATTTTCATAGCAGCAATGACTATAAAATAAATAATAATGTAATAGGCTAATACACATGTAGGTACATAAGGAAAATATATGGAGGGAGATATTTTTTTAGTGTTTCTGTAGTGAATGAAATTCACTTCTGAAGCGTGATTACAATAAGTCTACAAAAAACCCATGCATGTGTTCTCTTCATTTGACTGAAACGTTTTTCAGTCGCAAAATTTCTTTAATAACACATGTAGAAGAAAAAAAATAGAATAGTTACATAGGTATTGTGACTAACAACTATGGAGGTAAGAAAGATAAAGATAGTCCAAAATAAAGAAACGGAGTAAGTAGTACCAAACAAACTAGTATATAGAAAAAATCAAGGGCAAATACAATATATTGTTTGAACTAAATACTAAAAAAGAAGGATAAAGATTTCGAACAAATTTGTAAGACTCATGAAAATGTGAATGAAAAAAAAAAGAAGCAGGTAGGCAACGCACACTCTCGTAAAAAAAGATCAACAATAAAAAACAGAGACCATATCGTACTCAACATGTGTCTGGTGCTCAATATAATATCTGTTGTCAATATCCCTCGCAAACAGAATGGACTTGAACACCAGACATAAGTTAGAAAGGAAACAATAGCTAGCTGTTTATAATGATAGTTTTTTAATTTTATTTATTCATTCGGTATTAGGTTGATGATGAGAACCCATGCGTTCTCGAAACACGTGTCCCGAGTAATTAATCAAAGTTGTGGTGTCTGGTGATACCGATGTTTTAATTGCTTAATAGCTGGCGAATAATATTAGGAGATTGTAGTGAATTTACGATGAATCCGACTCACTCAGAAGACAACACCATTCGTCTTTGATAATTTCCCAAAGAAGGTCATAGCGTAATTAGCAAAACGTTATGAGAAAACTTGTCTACATGACAGTAGCTATTTTGTTTTGAATTGAAAGCAAAAGGAGATGTAAACATTAAGGAAAATAAATAAACAAAAACAGGAACACAATGTAGGGATAACTATATGATTAGAGAATATTATAATTATACTGAGTAGTACTACTATTTTAGAATCAGAAGGATATGAAATAGACTAGAGAACACGGGTAGCGTAAGCATAATATAAATATAAAACATTCATCAACAACAATCAATAATTGCGAAATAATGAGAATTTTTAGCTCAAAAGAACTAGATATCGGAGTCTCGTGAATTTTGAAAATTATGAAATATTTAAAAGAAGCAATATAGTCAAGATAAGAAAATGAAAATAAGATGCATTGATAATAATCAGAATTACAAGAAACGCTTTTGATTAAGCTACATGGTACAGCTTAACCAAAAGCGTTTCTGAATCTTTAGTTAAGCCTCTCACTTTTCTAATAAATTTGTCATTTAAATTAAGTAAATTTCCAGCTGCTTTACAATATTGCTAACTATAATCTTTTAACAATTTCTTCGTGTTTTTCTAAACGTTTATAAGGTGTTTTGACTAAATAGCAACATGGGTATAGTGTTAACCGATCGACAATTATTGCCATTCATGCTTTTTGTGAAGAGATTGTTAATGATTAGGATGCTGTAGTAATTAAGAAATGAATCGCGTTTTTAGGTATGATCATGGATGAAACGCTCTCATGGAATGCTTATTGTTGGAAATTTGTAAACAAACTTAATTCATTTGGTTATCAAATACGTAATTTAAGATGTGGCGTTAAATTGGGGCTCTACTGTATTTTTACTTTGCCAATATACAAGGTAGATTATCTTACTGTATTGCTGTCGTGATTCGTCACATGTTGCCGCTACTGGCAGAGACACGGTCACCTCATACGCCTTCGTAGCGAAAATTATTATTAAACTTACATTATATGTATTGTCTATAGGAAATAAATCGTCTTCTGTATACATATGTATAGTTTGACATAACCTCATGTGACAATTCAGAAATAATCGCGTGCGTTTAGCAAACTCCTGTTCTTTACTTGCAGATGCAGAAGTACATTGGGTATGGAAACATCATGATGTTACGATGGCCATTGTATTCAGACATAGTCACGTATTCAAACATATGTAGCCATCTCTTGGTATTTTATATCTATGGCAACAATTATGTCTTGTTGGAGAGTATCTTACCTGTATAATTAATAGTTTGACTTAGTACCAACAATGCAATATTATTTCTGTACGTCTCCTTTTGATAGTTTGGATGTACGACAACGTGACTGATGGGTAGATCTGCAGCTGGTAATCCGCAAAACTCGTCTCCACAGTCTATATCAGAATTCGATAGCCATTCTCCAACTTTCACAGTAAATCTAAAATGAAATAATCGAATTCAAATTACGTTATAGTCCGTCTTTTGAAACAGCAATTTATGTAAAACATATTCTCATTTATTATTATTTTTACACAATACTCACAATTTAAAGTTGCTAGCTTTTGCTAATGCACAATGAGCAGCTGTTAGAATAACCCGTTTATCCAATATTGTTCCAGTACATGGATATTTAATCTCTCCCGTAAGTGTGTCTTAAAAAACATGTTAATTTTATTGACGATCTAAAAGTATCATTATCCTTACTTCTAAAACCGACCCTAACTACCCATGGATAAGCTCCAAGTCCTTCGTAACGATCTCCTTGAATTGATGATTGCCCGCATTTCGGACGATAAGTATTATTGTAACCGTCTTGCGTAAATAACTTCGATTCACTAGATTGAGGACAACAAACCAGACCAGATCCTTGAAAGCCACAGCCTAGTTTTCCAATTCTGAAAAATTCGAATAAATAGAGAGCGGGTTCTATAACGCTATAGAATTTACGAACTTGCTAGTGAATACGCAGTCGTTATTTAATACATCGCTTAATATTGGACACTGGGATATAGGAACACATTCTGTATTTTGCGGGCAAAATGAACTTCCAGAATTTCTGAAAGATCTGTCATCGTATCCACGGTTTGGATTCCATGGTGATCCAATTTGTTCTAGAAATAATGTAAATTCTTAATTGCTAACAAATTTTAAACACAAAATTGTCTAACGCTAAATGCTGACAAGTTATTATCAACAAGCTTTTTGTTTAGTTCTAGTAGTCACACAGCAACACCACTTAACTTATTAAGTTATCAATATGCAATTTCTGAAAGTTATTATATATATGACAACCACCAGAATTATTATGTCGAAGCCCATATAAATTAAGGACGTTAAGATAATTATAGAATGTTTAATAATCTGATAAATTTTCTGTTTCAAAGTCGAATGAAATTTGAAATTATAAAAAAATTGTATTTATAGCACAAATGAATGAGATTTATTGATGCATGAAAAATGAAAATTATACCAACTCAATGTCAACAAAATTTTATGTATAAAATTGTGTTTTCGTATAGTTCTTAAATTCCCATTAGAATCTTATATCATTATAAAGAACTATTAGCCATCATGTACCTTACATAATTTTTCAACAAACCTACTTCCCGTGCTTTATTAATTGCATGTATAATTTGTAAATCGAGAACGCTATATCATAAAATTAATTTTCTTTGATTACCAAGATTGTCAACAAGGTCACTTCCTTTCATCCATTTCGACGTAATATATGTAATTTTAACTTAAATTCCATATTTATTTGAACAATAAAAGCTACATAATTGGATATTTATACACTTCTAAGGTAAGGATACACATTTGTGTTTCCCTACGCAACCGTTCGATTTTGCTAATATTGAATTAACTTCATTTTATCTAATTGAACTCCAACAATCAAAACGATTGATCATTTCCATAAAATAAATTACCTAGAAAAAATTATTGTAACGATATAACCTTCACAATTTCCCGTTTGTGCGGCAACAAACTTGTCTATGTTTTGATGATAACATAATATGCTAAAGTGCTTTTGGTAAAGTAGCTTATGTATATGCATTATACATATGTATTTAACAGTTATGTCTCATTGCACATTATGGCACGGTATTGAAGCTTACAAATTAATATTAATTGCATAGGTTAAACTACATGGACAATTATCTGACATGCATTAAACATTGAAAATCCATTATAGGAAAGTGCGGTGATTCACAAAGCAGCAAATAATATTGATAGTACGCCAGTCACTAAAAATAAACCATTTTACTAAGCTCCTCATTGGGGTTCTGTGCTAAGTTTATTACGACATTGCCCAAAACAATTAACCAGTTTAGCCTCTTCAGTGTGGTTCTTCTTAAAATATAATATATTTCTACCAGCGTTTTTCCAATATTTGAAATACTTGCATCTCTTCAATATTGACAAAAGTCGTTCCACAGTTGTCTTAATTATCAAGAAATGGAAAAACCTTTTGCTAATAAATTCGCGAACAAATTAGGAAATTGTGAGGCACAGAAGCGGGGCCATATTCTATGCCGTTAACAAAAACAGTGAACGGAACCCTCATATTAGATTGGATTTGGTGAGCTTTTTTCAACCTTCACTATATAGGAAGTTTCCATTAAAATAAGTGGATCTTTATGTGGCCATTATAAGAATACAGTCATATCTCGTCAATTAACGCATTGGCAAGCGTACTAATCCGTATATGTTTTACAACCGCCCCACTCTAGATCTATCTCTTTTAACCTTAGTTGCTCTAAATGTTCTGTATAGCTTGATTATATGTATTTTAAAATGGAGCTATAATTTTGAAACAAGTTATACAAACGAGCAATTGTTTGTTTTGAAAATTTAAAGAATTCGTCGCAATTCTTTCCTACTTACTCATTTCCACGATGTATAACAAAATAATTAACAGGCATTTAAAAGATTAAATAGAAAACTTGTCAGAAAGGTTTCATTATTGGTATCCGTATATCCAATCTTATTAAATATACAGGGTGCCCACCTAGTACGCGGAAGTCCGATATCTTGGTTGATAAGAGAGATAATTGAATCTTTCTTGATTTTATATGTCTAGTTTTCTCAAGATCTACAACTTTATCTTTTTAAATACAGACCTATATTTTTTATTATTACGTGTACGTATTACATGTACAGTTCCCAGGAAAAATATGAGGAAATTCCGTTTTTTAGCAGAATTGGATATTCTACAACTTTGCTATAGCATACCCTATACCTAAGTTTAACACATAGGCAAATATGCAGTATTACAGTAAAACGTAAATAAATTTATGTATCACTTCAAATTTACTCCATTAAAAAAACACAAAGCTAAAAATTCCATTAAAAAATTGTTTGAAATATTCACTGTTCAAAAAAGAATCCAAACTTAATATTTCATGCTACAGCAAAGTTGTAGAATATTTAATTTTGCGTTTCACAGATCAATAATATACAGGCTGTTCTATTTCAATTAACGGAGATTTAAGACATTTTTGAAGAGCCATTATTGGCTAAGATTTGATCAAAAAATGATTTTTCTCTTAATTAGAGTAACCTCAAAATTTACGATATTATGAATGACGAAAATGTATTAGAAAAATATAGTAAGCCAAATATCTCAAAGACCGTCATTTTTTTTATATGAATACCATACATAAAGTCCCTTTTATTTTTCATGTAGATTCAAAATAAATGATAAAAATATAGGTTTGCATTAAAAAAAATAAAGTTGCTTTCGGTACAGAGGAAACGGAACACCCTGTATAATCGGTATTGTTTTAGGTTTGTAGATCTTGAGAAAACCAGACATATAAAATGAAGAAAGATTAATTAGTCTTATCAACCAAGATATCTTCGTATTGGTGGGCAGTATATTTAAATAAATTGATATACGGATACCAATAATGAAACCTTTCTGACAAGTTTTCTATTTAATCTTTTAGATGCCTGTTAATTATTTTTAATGTAAATGAGTAGTTTTGCGACGAATTCTTTCAATTTTCTTACAGAATAGCATTTTTTTTCTGGACTTTTATAAAGCTCAAGTAAGTCACCATTCAAATTTTCTTCTATAAAAATGGAGCCAGTTATTGCATAACAAGAATTTTTGCCCAAGCGTTCATTTTTCAAAGGTATTACGTGTAGAGTTCCCTAAAAATGTGAGGACATTCGTTATTCTAGTAGCGATAGTTTTGGCCAGTTAGGTCATAGGGCCTGACTACACACAAAAAACAAAAATTTGTGGAGAATCTGAAATGCATCAACTACAAATCTTAAATATGCGAGCTTCATTACACAACGTAATGGTCTACAGATTTACAGAATTACGACAGATATAAGAATTTTTTATAAATAATAATATGTGTTCATAATACTTTTATATATAAATCTATTAACACATTTTTCTGAATCTTCAACAGAATTGTTAGTTTTTAGGCAAAAATTAAGTGTATAATAGCAATAATAGTTTCTTTCTATTGAAACTGTACGTTTCCCATTCTTTAACGAAATATTTGCAGAATAGTCTTTTTCGAGCATATACAAAATTCAATATCGAACATTAGTTTTTATTTTATTTAATTAGTATGCCATGTTCATATGAGACACAACATAATGAGCTCTGCAAGGGCACTCTAAACACTAAAAATGATTTCTAGAATTCAACATTCAATCCATTTTTGTTCTAGAGTATAAAAGCGTTGCTTTAGAAAATAGATTGTAATGAATATATGTAGTCACTAGCGAAGTTTGTACTTGCTCGACATTCATAGTACACATCTTTAACTTTAAATAATATTGACATAAAGTAAGTTACAAATTTGAAAAAAATTCATTAATGATATATGTAGATAATATCGCTGAAAGGCAACTTACGACTAATACACAGTAGTGGGCAGTATAGAGAAAGCAAAGCGATGATTAAAAACATCCTGAACGCTTGATTTAATTCGGACTATCTACGCGCACCTAACTAAATTATTATCGGAATGCACAAGCAATACTAAAATCAACGATGAAATGATCGTCAGAAAATATAGGTTGACCTTCCACTAAAAAATATAATCATACATATGTGACACGATATGTCCGACAATATAAAAATGCTCCCCACTTTATTATAGTATTGTATATGCATACATATTTGGAACAAAGTGTCTTGTTTATGATATCTGTCTAAGCAGCATTATATTTGGCTAGTAAATTGCTTCCTGGTGCATAATTTATATGCACCTTGTAGACAAAGCTACTGTCAATTTAATCTACTAGTCTTATACCTAAATGTGACATGAAAGGTGAACTTCATTGTGGAGTAAGCTACAATACACAAAAAGTTCGACCAACAAATTATAAGAAACATTGTTATTATTTTCATCATAAATCGTAATCATAATCGTAAATTGAAATAAATTGAATTTTTTGTTCAATTTATTCTAAATTCTATGTAGCCACTTGATGCTTTCTTGTCTTCCTCCTTTTCTACACCAGGGAAAGGAGAAATTCCTTTTTATGCTGAACAAAATATTCCGAGTAGTTGGTGTTCGTCATAGCTATTCAGCAAATTATTTGTATAATGTAAACGGATTTTCTAATAAAAGAAGTTATAAACATATATAGAGAAGTACTTACATATTTTAATGTGTGTATAGACATGTTTATTGATTACGAGTACTTCAGACGACAATAGAAAATAAAGCAAAATAAATGCAGAAAAATATAAAATATATTAACTCCATGTTTCATTCCTAATTTAAGTAGCTCCTTTCGGGGCAAAAACTGGGGTAGGGAATACCAGAATGTTACGGTAACTCGTTATCTCAACCACGCTGGATGTAAACATCTTTTGATTATAGTTTTGTGCATTTATTTTACTTTATTATGTATTTAGTTTACCATAATACTGTCAAAACACGAAAGCACTCATATTAGCAATACATGTTCAACTACTGCACAGATCTTCAATAATTGTATCTGAATTACTCATTAAAAAATACGTAGATATAGAAGAAATGTATCCTTAAGTAGGCTGTTCAAGATATTCTGCATAAGAAGGAGTTATATAGATCACGCGGCCGCAAAAGCAGAATATAAAAATCATGGATGAATCTTGATTTCAAATTTGTCTTCGGACAGAAAAGGTATATGTGGACATTTTCGGCCAGAGAATACTTGTGTAGTGATTATGTAGCGTTATCATAGAATTCCACTATGAAATCTTCAATAGTGCATTGACCGTAGTGGCAATGAGTGGATCATTAGAGAGATAGACACAAATATCATTTTACGTATTTGCTAAATTTACATATATTGCAGTGAATTATGCCTTCTTAGAGTTACAGCTAATGCAATAGAAATTGTAATTTAAGTAAAAACAGTAACTAATTCTAAATTTTATTAAATTCACAACGAGAAGTAAAGGTAAAAGCCTCACTTTCTCGGGTAGTATTAACGTTATTCATAATCAGCAATATATATTCCTGACGGGTTAGCATCAAGGGCGGCGTTTATTTAGATAGCGTAATAGCATTGATAAGGACCTCTAATATCGACATTAACACGACACGAAAACCATCTTTCATCATTAGCTAGTCCTCCGACTTGATTAACATTCTGATGGCACACTGTCATTGTAATTAAGCCGCGTACGTTTAATGTTTCTATTATCTTAGAACACGGTGCGTAATTTAATTCGAATGCAGAAGGTCTATTAAACAGAATATGCAAGATGTTCTTGAGATAGCAGTCCTAGTAAACAAATCTTAAAGGACACTGTTTTGATAAATTGTGGTCTACCCACAGGAATATGAATATCAATCTATGTTATGTTACATTTATTTCTTTTACAGTTTAAAAGGTAAAAGTTGTATTAAAGCACATTAAAGCATTTTTACGTGTTTTAATTTGTCAAACAATACATATGAACCAGTTTCCATTTTAAAATACGAGGAAGTATTAAAAAATTCTTGGCCTAGTGTAAAAGCAAACAAAAGTTGAAAGTCACAATATTATTATTTAATATATTCTCCTCTTAATTGAATACATTCATTACAACGAATCTGCAACGCCTCTAGACCTTCCAAAACGAAAATTTTTTTTGTTCTTCAAACCAGACCTCCACAGCATCTATCACCTCTGCGTTGGAAGAAGATTTACGACCTCTTAGACTTCTTTTCAGTGGAAGAAATACATGATAATCGGACGGAGCCAGATCTGGTGACTACGGGAGATGTTCGAGTAAAATTACGAATTGTTTGCATGACAACATGCAAATGTTGCAGCGTCATTGCACTGCAAAACCAAAACGCGTTTGGACAACTTTCCGTGTTTTCTGTTTTTTTTTTTTTTTCGTAGTATAATATCGTATCGAATAATAATTCCCAGTTATTGTTCCACCCTTATCCAGAAAATTAATCATGATTACTCGATGGCAACCCCAAAAAACTGAAGTAAAACTTGTTAGGCCCTGGAGAACCAGGGTGTCTCCATTCCATCGATTGTTGCTTTGTTTCTGGGTCGTAGAAATGTACCTTCATTTTCAAACCGAGCATGCATCGAACGCTGTCACCCTTGCACGCTTCTGGTCAACATTCAGATATTTAGGGATCCATATTGTAGACGTGTCCAAATCGACATAAAGTATATAATGGATGCATTCATATGAAATATTCAGTGCGTCAGATATTTGTTTTAGCCCAATTCTACGGTCTGACAATATCATATCAGAAACTGCTTCAACATTTTCCGGGACGCACACGGAAAGTGGCCTTGCCGATTTAATTTACTCCTTTCGAAGCTTGTAATCCAATTCTTCACAGTCGCATACGAAGGACATTGATCGCCAAGGGTATTAAGCACATCTTCGTAAATCTGCTTACATCTTAACCCTTTTAACATTCTCGTCGTAAATAATATTGCGCTGTTAATTATGTCTCAACAGTGAATGGTAGCTTAAAAGTAGTAACAATCTAACAAGACGTTGCCACAAGCGTCACCGACGAGTTCTAAACTCCGGCCCATAGATATTATGCTATTTAAATATGCTGACAGATCCATGCAACATTTTTGTCGAGATGGAATTAGTTTATTTAAAGTTGAAGGTATCTCTAATTTCAATTAATTACAAACCCGAATAAATACAATATTGCATGTGTGCTTACCTGATGCAGTTGCTTTAATGATAACTACTTAAGGAATATTGCACACAGATCCTTAGAAAGTACTTTTAAACATATAAAGCATCTATCAATACCAAGTCCTACAATAAATCAAATGCTTTTAACACTATGAAACGTCCTTTTGACACTAGAAGATAACTTCAACATTTTCTATCGTGGGAGGGTGACATATACAATTATTATCACTGCCACATGCTCGTTGAATATATGTAGTAGGGAAATCGATAAGAATAGCATTTAAATAGACATGAAACTCACTGAAAGCTCATATTATTAAATTTTTTTATAAACATACTTATATAAGCATAATCGACGTAGAAATTTTTCCAGTAGGTACTATATGAGATAACAAACACATTTCAGAATATACAATTTATTTTCTAAAGTACAGTGGTGGGATTTCTTCATATATACATATTTATTTAAACAATATCACTAAATACCTCGTCATAATAAATATTTCGATAAATTTATAACTTTAATCATGAAGCATCAACAATGATAAATTATCTGAAAGTACGTAACGTGGTGTTCTACAATTCCATATACCATCATAAATTTTAATATAAAGCATCTCATCTTTCCCTGAAAGGAAGTTAACGATAAATATACTGGAATATTGTTTATTGAAAGACTATCACAGAAAAGATTGACTACGATTTTGAGTAACAGCATAACATATTCGTTTATCATTATTTCAAATAGATAATTTTATTACTCTGGTACATTATCACAATACTAATCATACCACATTTAAGGTATAAATATACAATTAAACTTTCATATATAAAATTGTAGAAGCTGTATAATTTGAGTAATATAATTTGGAATATTTTTTTTAGTATCTGTAATGTATAGAAGCATAATATTAAAGGACTATCATTTTATTATCTCATTCTGAAATAATTTATGATATGTAAAACTAGCATATAATTCAGGAACTAAAAGTCTGTGGAAGGCAACATTGATATTTACTATATATAAATATTTTATGTGGATCTATTTACCTGTTTAGGAAGATAAAATTCGTTACTAGATAAAAATCTGTTTAGAACTAGAATTATTATCTATTATTTATTAAGTACAATATTAAGAGTTAAGTATAAACTGACGGACAAAATTAACGCGCCACCATGCTTCTCAGGTTTTTACAAAATATCAACATACCGATGCGACCACCGGGGGCTTCGACTACACAAGTAAACTGACATATATATGCGAACGAGATGTTATGATGACCTAGGATAGGCAACATTTTTGACACCGAAGTGTATTATTTTCTTGGCGTATGTAAATACAATAATGCAATTTTTCCCAAACGCCAATTATTTAAACATATTTTTATATAAAAATATGCCGTCCCGAAGTGGAGTCGAACCACCTTGTAGGGCTATCGCGGCTCTACCGCATACCGATGCGACCACCGGGGGCTTCGACTACACAAGTAAACTATACATATATATGCGAACGAGATGTTATGATGACCTAGGATAGGCAACATTTTTGACACCGAAGTGTATTATTTTCTTGGCGTATGTAAATACAATAATGCAATTTTTCCCAAACGCCAATTATTTAAACATATTTTTATATAAAAATATGCCGTCCCGAAGTGGAGTCGAACCACCTTGTAGGGCTATCGCGGCTCTACCGCATACCGATGCGACCACCGGGGGCTTCGACTACACAAGTAAACTTCACATATATATGCGAACGAGATGTTATGATGACCTAGGATAGGCAACATTTTTGACACCGAAGTGTATTATTTTCTTGGCGTATGTAAATACAATAATGCAATTTTTCCCAAACGCCAATTATTTAAACATATTTTTATATAAAAAAATATGCCGTCCCGAAGTGGAGTCGAACCACCTTGTAGGGCTATCGCGGCTCTACCGCATACCGATGCGACCACCGGGGGCTTCGACTACACAAGTAAACTGACATATATATGCGAACGAGATGTTATGATGACCTAGGATAGGCAACATTTTTGACACCGAAGTGTATTATTTTCTTGGCGTATGTAAATACAATAATGCAATTTTTCCCAAACGCCAATTATTTAAACATATTTTTATATAAAAATATGCCGTCCCGAAGTGGAGTCGAACCACCTTGTAGGGCTATCGCGGCTCTACCGCATACCGATGCGACCACTTTTATTATCTCATTCTGAAATAATTTATGATATGTAAAACTAGCATATAATTCAGGAACTAAAAGTGTGTGGAAGGCAACATTGATATTTACTACATATATATAAATATTTTATGTGGATCTATTTACCTGTTTAGGAAGATAAAATTCGTTACTAGATAAAAATCTGTTTAGAACTAGAATTATTATCTATTATTTATTAAGTACAATATTAAGAGTTAAGTATAAACTGACGGACAAAATTAACGCGCCACCATGCTTCTCAGGTTTTTACAAAATATCAAATACCCAACATCGGAATCATAAAAATTGCTAGTTCAAATATACTAATTCCCTAATCATTTTAATTTATTTTTACATTAGCTAACTACCTCGTAGTTGTAAATTTTTTCATTGATTAACATGGTGTGTTAATTTTGTCGAAAAGTTTATTATTAGCAGGCATAGAAAAATAAATAAACATTACATTCAACTGAAAACTAAAATAAATAAAAAAATATTTTCACTGTATATACATATGTACATAAATAAAGAAATACAAATAAGTACACCAAATCACAAAATGGCACTATAAGTTTTAAACCTATTACAAAATAAGATAAAATCAAAATTTTTATGGCAAGATGATGTTGTCTGAACTTGTGCTGAGACGAGTGTAGTTTCTTGTTCACATTTTTCTTAAATGTAGTTTGGCAAGCTAATATTAAATTACAAATAAAATCTTACATGCTTCTAATCCTGGATGACTATTTAGTAGAAAGAAAGTTAATTTACTAATAATTTTCTTTGCTTCATATTTAAATCAAATAAGTCTTTGAATTTCCTGTCAAGTATAGTGCAATTCCAATACTGTATTGTTAAATTCTAATCAATTGTGTTTCCAAAAATATCGTGAAACGTAACCAGATTAGTTTCGACATCTACAAATAGCTTGTAAAATCTAGAAATGGACACGCTTCCATCTATAACTGTAAGACGTTTGTTCAAAATGTTACTAAAATTGTTGTACATCTATAGAAGCTATGGACATAATAACGCATCAACACTGATATAAATAATTGAATATATTTTTGAAGAACTATTACTTATCTTTCAATTCCTGAAGTATTTCCACATTTAAGTCGATGAAACAGCAAATTAGTTAAATTTTAAAGATAAGTACTTACAGGTCATAACATAGATATATTAAGGACTATTACTGCAGCCCATAAAAAGGATGAGACGAACTCTGTTTTACGAGAATAACGACCTACATATGTACCTATATTACAGCTTACTTAGCTGTTAATACACTATACATCTCACAGATGTGTAATCCTTTAACACCACAATGTTTTCCCTACAATGACACACGAGTGTTTCATAAATTCTTGTCAGAAACCAACAGTAATACCATAAGAGCGATTAAATCATAACCAATTACCTGCATGATGGTTAAACACGCATTTTTTTTAATTGCTTTGCTTAATAAGAATAGAAAGTTTAACCAAACCTAAAGAAATAATTAGCAACTAAAGAAGCAAAAGTATAGTTGTATGGAATTTAAGTCTGATATACTGTTGACTTTAAATATAAACCAAGAAGCTGGGCCAAAAAACCTTTTTTAATTCGTTCTTAGTTTCAAGCAGTTTCAACATTTCAAACAGTTCAAATTCAATTATTTCCGTGTCCTATCCTCAATATGTTTGGAATGATCATGTGTCAACGGCTGTATGACTAGCAGTGCTAATCTAACCTCTTGAAGCAAAAACAACAAATGTGACTTGAGAACACAGATGAAAAGATATGGTATAGCTTCACCAACTTCATAAAACTAACACAAAAAACATATACACCTAACCTATAGACGTGTGTTCTGCTTTTATTACGTCGTTTCTATAAAGGTAGTGAAGACAATTATATATCTTGCATAACATTTCATGGAACGTGCTACTCTTATTATAAAATTAAATCATAATCAATACTGTTGAGGAGAGTTTCCAACCATTTCTTCGAGAAAAAAAAAATTGAAAATAACGGAACGCGAAATAAAAATAAAGATACGGAAAAAGTTGCACAAAAAGACACTGTGTATCATATACAAATAATCTAGGTAAACAACTTGATTGATGCGGCATATACAATAAAAAAAACTTCGTACATATATGTTTCGTTGTTATCTTTAAAGCGATAGAAGGTAAAGAAATAATTATTGTTGATTTCTGACGTCCAGAAGTATACCTTTAAAGCTCAGGTATCATTGCAAAAAAATACCTTCCAGTGTACCAAATAAACTCTACTTACAAATTTATGGATACGTATTAGCCAACCGATCGTTACCTTTTTAATACGAACGACGACAATGACCTATGTATGTGTACTATACAGAATCTCTAACTATAAGCCAAAGTTTATATTTATCATTCCTTATGAACTGCAAAAACTGTTTTATTCGTATGCGTAATAATAATTGTACAGTTTGCATGAAATCTAATAATGCATATTTTAAATATACACAAATCATCATGTTTATTTTGGGCGGTTTATACTTCTGTATCGACGATTATTGTATACACACGTCTCAGCACTACAGAAATTGTATGTTATAAAACATAATTTTAAAATTTTTAATTTTGATTATTTAACTTTTAGTTAAATAAATCTAAGTAGCTTTAAAAACTACAATTGTATATATACACACATTTTATACAAAAAGATTTTCTAAAAAACGCATTATGATTACTTAACTAAAACTTTTGTCCTAATATTGCCTATCAATTTATACATTACATTTATATTTTTTCCAACATATGAAACTTAAGCGTATCTGGTATTTCTAGGTCCTCTAAGCAAATTACAGATGGATTGAATGGAAAACGAACTGGGAACATATACTGTATATCCATAAGAAGTGTCTGAAAATATAAAATGATTGATAATTTCTGTTATACTAAAGATATAATTGCAACAAATAAAGTTTGGAATAAATTCACTTAGGCATAGTGTTCCCTGTATTTTAAGATAATTGCCGTGGATCAGAATTATTTGGAACACCACAGATATCAAAGTTTACGGGTGAAACCAATAAATATTTTTATTAATTTCGCGCCAAATCATCACGAAATAACAAGTATCCAACAATAAATGTATGTATTGGTGACACTAGCATCAAGCTACAATGAATATTGGGTTGTTCAGCCAAACCGTTGCATTTTCAAAGTTAGAATATCACAATTGGAGAGCACTTGTCAAAAACATAAATGCCTCTTATTTCTCTGGTATGTGTATTTAGTAGGGCTGGGCGGTACCGACATTTTCGGTATCAGGTATCGATACTTACCGATGTATCGATTCCGTGCACCGTATCGATTCCGAGTACTGGAATCGGTTAAGTATCGACAGGTATCGATACTTGGGAACCGATACCTTGAATCCATACCTCAAATTCATTTCTTGAATCGATACCCCGAATTGATTCCTCGAATCGATACCTAGGACTGTTTTGTGGGGATAGATTTTTTCAGGTTGGTTTTTTTATAACAATTATTGTTATGTATGCGAATAATTACACCTATCCTCATTCATTAATATTTGATTCAATATATGAAAACGAGTTCCATAAATATTTGTTTAAAAATTATTTTTTACGATGGTGTAGTCGTTACCGTAGTTCGTTGGTATCGATACCTAGGTATTGATTCCTAGGTATCGATTCCAAGATTTCGATACCCAGGTATAGATACCGATGTTATCCAAGATATTAGCGAATCGATACCAGTAATGGTATCCAATACTACGATGTATCGATACTTCGCCCAGCCCCTAGCTTTAGCTATAATTGCTGTTTACAAAACTTGCCTTATTATATCGATGTCAGTAACAATTCTCAAAATAATAACAGTATAATTTACCGCATAATTTTGAACGATGTCGCGAAAATATAAACGGTAGCTCGGTAGTGTTAATAGGCTGAATTATGACTCCCAAACATTAAAAGAGGCATTAGAAATAGTTCTGGACAGGAACTGCTCGATTTTATAAGCTTTTAAAGACTCTTATTATACCTAGAACTACATTGTTTAGAAAATATGATGGACAAAACTCAACAAGAGTGCGTGATTTTTCAGTAACGTCAACGGTGGAAAAAATCTCTACGCGAAAGTTTAGCTACTGCAGCTTTGTTTGGATATCCTTTTACAAAAGGAGATATGCGCCTAGAACGAGTAACTATAAAAGATCTTAAAGAAAATTTACCTGAGCGTGATTGGACGAGACATTTTTTTAAGGGCAGTAACGAATTATCACTTAAATTGTTAGAAAATTTAAAGTACCTAGAGAAAACTCCATGGAAAAAGAAGTTATAAGTTATATTTTAATAATTTGACATTAAACTTAGGAAACGTTCTACCAATAAATTTCATAAATTACGATGAAACAAATTTAACAGATGACTTTGACAAGGAACAAGTGATTGGCAGAAAAGATTGTAAACATCCATAAATTATAGACAACTCTAAAGCAGCTATATCAGTTGTATTTTCTGCTGCAAATGATGGTGCTCTACTCCCTATCTACGTAGTATACAGCCTTTATCCGGAATGGGTGCAAGGAGAATTACCTGAGATATGTTGTGGACGATTAGAGAGTGGGTGGTGTGTTAGAAATATATTCGAAAACTTGTTGTTCTGAATATTTTTTGCCATATTTGCTTAGGATAGAAGGCATGAAAATAGTAATAAACGATAATTTGGCAAGTTGCATAAGCTTTAAGGTAATCCGGACATCAGATACCCGAGATATCCAGATACCTCTAGCTCCTTGTTTTAGCTCCTGAAGGTAAAACTTCGCAATCATGAAGCTTGCAAAAGACTGAATTTCCTCCCTCAATGAAGAGAGATCTTGAGGGAGATGGACTAAATATAGAGAAGAATATAACAGCAGGACTCAAAAGTACTGGGATATACCCTCGCGATAGAAACATTGTTTTGAATAGAGTACTGCAAAGAGCTGCGGACATAAACGAGTAGGCATTATACAATGATTTGCTGATGTTATTAATGAGCACAATCACACTTGCTGATTTTTCAGCATCCTGAAGCTCAAATGACAACATAATTACACAATTTGTTGCATAGTTGTTTCTATTAAAGAAGAATACCTACAAAACTTTGTAATTGGAGAAAAATATATTCTCCTAGAAAGTTAAAATAATAACATTTATTCTAATAAACAATAACGACAATTTAAGAGAATTACTTCCAAACTTTATACAGCAATAGTATGCAAAGACATTATGTAAAATAACATTTATAAAAATACACACCTGTTGGTCCTGAGTGTTTGCTCTTTCTTGTAATTTAGCTTGTACCTTCCTAATGAAGGAAGTTGGAACACGCTGTTCAAATTCGTCAACTGGCGTGTACAAATTCAAAATCTTGCAAATTTGTAAAGGTGTTAACACATTACATATCTCACAAACACTAGAAACGTCTTCGTCAGTTTTTCTCGCTTGCAGTAAATGCGAAGCTTGTATTATAGGCTCTAAAGTGTTGTGAATAGCCCTCTCCTGTAAAAATTGAAGTATATTTATATGAAATTATGTATTGCATTAAATGCTTACATCCAAGTTTTTATCTCTTGTCCACATCTCAAAATGTGATAGGTTATGCCGTATTTGGAAACCTTTAGACCAGTGGCACAATTCTTTCCGCAATAGTAAATTATTTAAGCTTGAAGCGCATATGAAGTAAAATATCTGTTTGAATACCTGCGATATTACTTCTGGATCGACACCATAGAAGGTTAATACCTAAACAGTAAAAATTAGAATTACGTTACGGACTTGCATTAAGGGCAAATAATATTCGAGTACCTTGTAGTGATTCGATAGTTCCTGTAATAATGCCGTCGTTGGCTTCTGATTTCCAATAGGACTACCTAAATCTCTAGCAGATATGCTTGCTCTTCTGCTAAAACCTGCTGGTTTATTACCGCCTGTAACGCCTCTAATTTCCTCGTGTTCTAATATAGCTGGTACTATCAAAGGTTGCACCTTTTCCTCTAGATTTCTTACAGCCACTAAAATATTGAAAGAGTATAAAACAAAAGCTCATATCTGTAGAATATTTGACAACTATAATTGTCACTTTTGTTGTGTATCTAATAGATATGCATGCATTGCTACGAAAACAAATTATATTAGCTTTATCCTTACGTGCTAGTAACATCCCATAACATAATGATTGGAGCATATATCTTACCTTGATAAATCCATACTGCGATATCTGATAAGACTTGCCTATATTCAGAGAGATCAAAATTCCTTAAACACTGTTCATTTTGTTTTTGTGTGTTCTTCTTTTGGAATGCTACGTCGCCACTATACTGCTTCATACAATGTAGCAACCTGAAAGAGCAGGAAAAATAATCGTAATACCAAAGATAAGAGAAAGAGATAACAAAAATAAGACCAAAAAAAGATTATGAATTTGCAGGTGAATAATAAAAATTTAAATTAAATTCTGATGGATTTATGAAATGATCTTTGGAATCTCAAGCAAGAGCAATAACTATGTGGAAACTGATGCATCTAGTTATCTACGAATACATCTTTTTATAAGTCTAAGATATTACTATATCCAATAAAATGTTGGTACTGTATCATCTAATTATTATTTAAGCGTGCTATATGAATTATGCATACCTTAACGTATTAGAGAGCCATAAAATCACTGATTCGAAATCTTCATGACGCTTTTTAACAACTTTCTTTACGCAATTGGTGAAATTTGAAAGTAAAGCCTTAACTTTATCCTCGTCATTAATAAAATCAGTATGTCTAATACACATAAACATAACATACGCCGGAAGACCTGGTAACAGCGTTACGGCCGTTCTTGGTTTCAAATCTAGAAGCAAACATACATATAGGTATTGTCACAATATTTGAAAATAGTTATAACCTACCTATAACCATTTGTCTCATAATTGTGCCCTCGTCCCCTGATTTGAATGAAAACATTCCTAAATAATCGCGTTCTTTCTTTCTGATGTTAGGCGGCGCTCTTCCATGTTTATGAACAGCTTCATCTTGTTTATTCAGATCGTTCATAGTTTCATCGATGTCGAAACCGGAATCTTTTAATTTTTTCATTAACAATTTAATTTGTCTCTTCAGTTTCCTGATGGTATCTCCCAAGACGTCGCTCTTATCTTGCAATTCCAGATTCTCTTTCGTTAACCTGGTTATTTCATGTTGCATGTAAGCTTCACTCTTACTCTGAGGTGTCACATGGAGATTATCTGCCAATAGTCGCTGTTGCCTCTCATTATCTTCACGCAGTTTCTCAATCTCCATCTTATATTCCTTTTCGTGTGCTTTATATTTCGCCATTTCATCTTGAAGTTCCAACTCGAGTTGTTTATTAATAGTTTTCTGAGTTTCGTATGCCAAAGCTAATTCGCCATCTTCGTTAATGTATTCGCCTAAAAATTGAGCGGTAGATATAGTAAATTATTTTAACCCTAGTTTTATAGTAAGTAAATACCTGTTCTTGATCTAGATCCAACTAGCGTCTTCATATTGTTAGTCTGTTCAGCAAGAACACTCTTGAGCTGTACAATTTCCTCACTTCTTCGTTCCAATTCCTCATGTAACATTTTATTCTGATCTTGAAGCTTTTCAAGCCCGCTGCCTTCCTCAATGCCATCTTGTAATTCATAAAGGTGTGTTTTCAAAGTTGAAATGTATAGTTCTAGTTCGGATATGCGCTGAGAGTCTTTAATTGCGTTATCAACTCTTTCAGTTCTGGGCGACGTATCCAAATCATCTAATCTCTTTTGCAAACGCTCTCTTTCCCGTTCAACTTCAGATAATTTGTGTTGCAATTTCAAGACTAATCCAATATCCAATTTTTCTTCTTCTTTCTTATTATTTATTTCTGAAGTTGCCGTAGCAGTTGATGATTCTGAAGAATTTACTTCGTTTTGCCAATCTATGCTATCCAATTTAGGATGTTGTGAACTGGAGGTTGTTGATCTTACAGACCCATAACCATGATCTTCTGGTAAATCACTAGTTGTGACGATGCTGTCCGCAAGAGATGAAATACTACTAACATCGCTGGTATTGCGTATATGGTGTGTTTGTTTATTTTGTTCCTTAAGCTGTAGTTCCATATCTTCACAATGCTGTTCCAAGCAATGATATTCTTGCAACAATTTTTGATAAGCGTGCCTATCGTTATCTTGTTCATTTAGGATTAGTAACTTCTCGTGCTCAATTCTTTCATTCATACTTTCCTCACCGTGTTTTTCGTAATTCTTCACGATTTCATTAATATTATCTAATTCCTTGCGAAGCTTAGACATCTCCTCATTCCAAACGCGTCTCTGATCCTCAGTTTCTTGTTTGTACTTATCGTGATCGTGTAAAAGATCCATCTTTTCGTCCCTTTCATGTTTAAGAGTTAATTGTAATTCTTCGATCTTGGTATCTCTTTGACTGAGAAGATTTGTTAAATTCTTGATCTCCACCTCCAAAGACTTGAAAGTGGTAAGTTTGGTGCTGTAAAAAACAATTTTAATTAGACTACCTGTTGTTGATCGAAACCTACTAATCATCTCCCCCAAATTTTTTGATATACTTCTCGTTACTCAAAGTATGTGTAATTGCATTTAAACTCTTACCGTAAATCAATGACTTCAGCTTCTTTCTTCTTTAGTTCAGTGTTATGTTTGCTAAGCTCATCCATTCTTTGTTGTAAGCTAATAATCTTGTTCTCAAGACCTTTATTGAGAGTCTTAACATGCTCAATTGAACGTGCTTCAATTCTGAGTTTCTTGTATAGTCTTCTAGCCATAAAACGACGTATAGCTGCTTGGCAAATGATTACCTTTTGTTTTTCTTGCATATACCATCGTCTAGCCAACCATCCTCTTACATGTCTTTGAATAGTAATAGCCTGAAAAAACGTTAGAGTGAACTACATGATACAAGATAATCAATTGCCTACCTTAGCATTGTAGAGAAGCTGCATATATAGTATCCTTGCCAAGTATCCTCTGGCATATTTTTGTATTCCACAAATAGTGTATCTAAGGCTCTTAAACTGCACTCTCTTAACCCATCCTCTAACGTAGCGTTGAATAGTGACAGCTGCTCTATTTCTTCGTAGATTATCAGCACGCCTAGAATAACAATTACTTTAGAAAATGCACACTTATTTTCTATCTACAGTCACCTTCGAGCCAGGTAGCCTCTTCCATATCTTTGAAGATTATATATAGCCTTCGTCATACGCAAATACTTTCGTCTACATATAAAAGCTCTAACTGTGCTTTGCATGATGATGCAACACTTCATTAATTTATCAGCTCTTAATTTCTCTAAATACGCCACTTGTCCAGCTCTAAAGAATATTTTGGTCTTACCAAACTGATAGTGGTCAGAATTCTTTATGTATTGTTGCAAAATTGTAGTGCAAGTTGCGCGCATATTATTTTTTCGGATATCTTTAAATCTGCACAAAACCCTGTATCGATAAAAGAAATCAATGTACGACCACCGACTAGGAAATCCTGCTGCAGATATTCTTATAGTTTCTAAAACTCCACAAGCCCTTAACTGTTGCACAGCTCTATGCGGATTGTATTCGAACGGAGTCTTTGTATCATTTGGTTTAATACAACGGACATAATGGGGTGTGGTAGCATTTAAAGTGGTCATAAGCATATTGAGGGAATCCCTAAACTGGGACCCTACAGATTTTTTATGAGACTTGTGGACGTTTTGCACTGGTTTTGCGGAAACGACTTTCAATTTAGTCCCACCAGGGACGGCTAGTTTGGTATGATCTTCGCAAAATAGCTTCCGAACAAGAGTATTTCGACTGCTTTTTAATACTGATATCTGTTCTTCTATTACTGTGTCTCTATTTTTTTCTAAGAAGCCGTTGCTTTCGTATTGAACCTTGTCTGCAAAATGTTCTATAATGAACGCTGATGTACCGAAGCGTGCTTTTCCAAAGTGGGAGTATTTCATACACTTGTTGTACAATTTTTCTGTCCATGATCGGTCTGAACCTTTAGGCATCTAAAAGAAACAATTTTCCAAATTATCTAACTATGCTAAGGCTGTATTAGTTTAATAAAACTACAATTTATTTAACATATTACTCACCCTACATTCTTCATCTAACAAATCTAATACGCCCAATTTAGATTCTATCAAATCTATACATGGTTGGTTGTCATAAAAATCAATCATTTTCCATTCTATTTCTTCTCTAATGTATTCTTCTTGCTCAAGTTTGAATACGTGCAAATTAAATTGTTGCTGCAATTTTTCGTTAGCATAATTGATACAAAATTGTTCAAATGAATTAATCTCAAAAGTTTCAAAACCGTAAATATCCAGAACACCTATAAATTTGTATCTTGGTATATCTGATTCGAGAGCTTTATTTATGACTGCAACCACCCAGTCGAATAATTGTGCATAAATGTGCTTTGCCAAAGCGTCACGCGCTGCTATAGCTTGTTCCGTGGACATTGGAATCATAAACACTTCTCGCATTGACACCATCTTTTTTGTACATAACCACAAAGCTAGATCTTCCATATCGATTTCAAGGAGGTCTGCAATCACTTTTAAAGTTTCTTGCATATTCTGAAATGCGTATTTATTATATTAATTTGTTAGTCTCGTAAAATATCTAGTTACCGCTATTGTACAACCTTCTTGATCTTGCTCATTTTCCTGCTCAATTATTGTATCAACAAAGTGTACGTTACCCAAGTGTAGAATTGCAGCTATAACTTTAAATAACTCCTTCTGTTCCGCAAGTGAGAAACCCAGCATCGTAAGGGCATTTATAGTATCGCTATATGAATTAAGATCACCCATATCGTCAAAGCATTCTCCTTGGTTTAAATAATGATATTTGCTTGCATCATCTGCAACAATTAAGTATAAATTAGTAGTTAGTCCAGATGTAGGAGTAATAATTTACCTAACTGAAGATATGGGTGGTCATTTCTGCTTGCGCACAACTGGTAAAAAATGTGGTAGTTTCTTTCCTCTGGAGCTTGAAACACTACTCTAGATTTTTCTAATAGGTACGTTCTCATAGACGCTCCGCTTATGTGGAATTGTTTGTTCAATTGCAGTTCGATGAATTTTCCAAACCGTGAGCTATTGTCGTTTCTAGTCGTTTTTGCATTTCCTATTGCCTGAAAAAAATAGAATGATAGTAAAGACTGTTAAGAATATCTTTCATAGCATTGTGATACAGAATACTTTCTAATGACGCAATGTCTATTCGATTGTTAAAAAAAGTGTAAACCTTCAGGTAGTAAAATAGAAATAGTGGTGATCACAAAGTGCTTTTTGTGTTGACTTCACTGCTGCAACTTTCATAGCAAACCTGAACTTTGTATTGAAAAGGTCTTTTTTTTAAATGTTGCACTTTGTAGCAACTCTCTTTACTTTCATACATTTTATTTTGGTTTCACATTTTGGTTAGACATTACATTAAAATAAGATTGAGAATAAAACTGAGAATCTTTGAAACAGAAGAGCTCTTAAGCCTAAAGTATCACTAGAAACGTTTTCTATCGATATATTCCAGTATACACTAAATAATTAATTAAATAGATATACCTCCATAACAGGACTGCTAGCAAGAACCTTTTTTTCTATTTGCGTTTCCGTAGCAGAACCGCCCACTGTTGCAAAATATCTCATTGCATATTTTGCTGATACAGTTTTTCCTGCGCCGCTCTCCCCTGAAACTATAATACTCTGATCCGTTTGTTCTCTTTCCAATTGCGTGTATGCCTCTTCCGCAACGGCAAAAATGTGTGGATCCAGATCACCCATGGCTTGGCCTCTATACGTTTGGATTGTATCAATACCTAGAACAGAATAGAATTTTAAGAGAAATTCTTTATCGTTTGAGTTTAAAAACTATATGCCCTAGCGACTAGTGATATGGTTTAAATTAGGTGATTGGTTATCAGTAAAAACAAAATGTCTTACTATTCTTCAATGCAAGCTAAAATTAAATGGAAAAATATCTTCAGTAACATTGTCTTTTTGCAAAACTGCTTGTAAAAGCCTCGTAAAAAGCTCTAAGAAATTAACGAACTAATTGTAATTATTAGTATGCTTTCGTTTATCAAACAAAGTAGTTCAAATGAGTGTGGTGGTTCTTCAATATCCAGAATTATATAAAATGCAAAGTCGATGGAGGCAAAGATCATCTGCCCTCTTCGCTCCTTATTTTTTTAACTCACAATAACACTTGACTACGAGCATACGGCTCATTTAGTAAAACCTCACATACCTTATGTGATGCTCAATTTTTACCGTCAACATAATTTCATTCTGTTACGTACACGTCAATACATGTTTCTCTTTCAAACAAAAACTAGAACAGTAGAAATGAGTGGGCCAAAATTAATGGGTCGTTTATAAACATTGGGCCACCCCCCTTCTGCATTGTGCGATTCGACAAATTATATAAAACGCTCATTTTAGTCAAATGCAACAAAATTTTCAGCTTTTTCGGCTGGAACGTCTGACTCGATCCGACCGTCCAAAATTGCTCGATGTATTTCATTATACATATGTTATTTGTGCCAGATTCGGCTCGAAGGTATAAGTCGGTTTAAATTTGGTTGTAGTTCGAGGCCCCCACGTCAGAACGAGCTCTTTCTGTCGACACTATGAACTAACGTTAGTAGCACGAGGAAAGCGCAATTCATAGAATTATTAAATGACGGTCCGAGTATCCGTTATGAGGGCTTCCGTGTTTTGACCACGTCATAGTATAGTAAATATATACAATGCAAAAATAAAACAAAAGCTGAATAGAATAACGAACGACAACAATAAAATCCTCTATGCAATTGGTAGTGTTGTGATTATTACTTGGAAACTTAATTTCCAATTGTACCTTATTTCACAGGGATATTGAATAATTTAAGACCCACTTTCCGTTACTGTATAAGAAAATCTTATGAACTTATGCAGAGGTTGGAGTCTATCACTGTACCTGCTAATCACACGTTTATTTCTTTGGATCTGCAGTCTTTATTCACCAACATACCTAGAAATTTTATAATCAATGAAATGTTACTGCTATTTCAAATTTAATATTTATTACAAACAAAATTACGGTGCACCTATGGGTGATCCCTTAAGTCCTGTGTTGGCAGATTTGGTTATGGACTCTGTTTTCAATAGTGTTCTCGAGAATATTGACTTGAAACCTTATATCACCGTTACATATGTGAATGATAAATTTTAACGGTATTTCGTACATATATTTTAGTTTATATTCATTCTTTCTTTCTGTCTAAACGTGAAGTTTCAAAACTCTGATATTGTAATTATTGTTTGATGTATTTTACACTAGTAACTACATGGTACCACATACCATGTTTTTGGTTATTATTAACAACTGATTTGACCTGGTTTACCAAACTTGTATGATGAGTATGTAACGTCTAAAATAATATGATTTCTCTCTTTATACATTAATATATTTGTAGCTTAAAAAAAACAACGGATGTGGTCGAAAGGTCGTTGTTTGAAATACAGAGGTAATTAATCCAATAAATTGCTCAGCATATTTTAATTGTCTTTACTTAATTTCTTTTATTGAATAGGGCAGTGTAGCAGAACTTAATATTTTGTACAAAAAGCAAGCAACTGTAACTCCTTTTGTTTTGATATAGGTATTTCTTTGCTTCAATAAGTTTATGTGAAATTCTATGATCCCTTCTAGTACCAAATATGAATATAATACATAATTTATGTAAAACCGGAGCTCTATGCTCCTGATTTGGCACGACAGAACCAAACTGTCATATAACGTTTTCTTGATAGATGAATTTAACAAATATCTGCGAGGATATAGCAGTTTCAAGTTGAAATAATGTTTTTTAATGCATAGACTTACATAATCTTTAAATTTTGATTTGTGGTCCATCACTAAATCCAAATGTTTCAGCTTATCCTGACACTCAAGCTAATATGAACAGCAAAGGTTTCCATAGCCGACGGTTTATTTCTAGAACCATGTAATAGCATAATGAATTTCTTCTCATTCATATCAAGACAACGTTACTTAGAAATTATAAAAAGGTTGTCAAGGTCATACATATATGTGTAGATTTTCAATTGCCATTGGAACTTCCTACTTTACTTGAGCGTCATCCGCATACAAATGAACTAAACATGGGCACCCATAAAAGCAAAATAAGCGGAATGTATAACCAAAGTGGCTCCAACATGGAACTCTGCGGCAGTTAATATCAGAAGATAAAACATAGAAAAAGATTTGCTGGTCTCTGTCTTGGAAATAGTTATAGAGGAAGATTACAGCATTAGGATTTAAATCAATATAATGGAGATTAGACAACAGGAGAGTTTAATTAAATTCGCTATGTGTTTTGGCAAACCTAAATCAGTTGTAATACTATCGTAAGTAATATTACAATAGTGTTTCTCTTATCTTTTCCAATACCTACGACTAAACAGAATATATGCTAATGAGGGATAAACATGTTAGAACATCAGAATTTACTTCTCTTGGAAATTACGTATGGAATGGAAGTATTCAATTGATTTGAAGTCGAAATCGTTCCTGATACTTATTGATCGAATTTAAATTTAGATATTGGATCATGCAGATTATACGGCACTAAATATCAAAAGGCTCAGGCTCAGCTGTCAACGTTAACAATCTTAGTATCTAACACAAATACATATAAATACAGGAAAGTAATAAATTCCCTACTTATCTTATATTTAAGATAAAAGCATACACATATACAGATACAGAAACAGTGAGTACAACGTGTATCTAGCCGGTTGATTCATCTCAAGTAACGACAGTGAAAAACTCGTTGCTGCCTCGGGGTGGAACTGCAATGAGACGGGAGAAGAACGATATTGTCCATCTCTAGACACACGAAGGAAAACACACATGCCATTTTTCGTTATTACTGAAGCAACCTTCTATTTATGTATAAAATTTGATCTATTAATATTCTATCAAAATTTAACGTTAACAGTTGATCCAGTAGTTCCTAAAGTATATTCACGGAATAAGTGTTTTGCTACTTGTATAATCACGTTGAATGAAGCAATTAAAAATAATTTCTTTTTGACTCTTGTGGTTTTTTTGATGCTTCGTTTTGTTTTCAAGAAAGAAATTAACAGTCAAACATTTGCTCGTCTGTGCAGGTCCATAAACATTTGCCAAAATATGCGTTATGTGGAGAAATTATGTATATCATGAAAACGGTGGGTTTAGGTACAAATTACTATTTCTTCAGAGTTTGACCAAAGGCATGTTCGGAGACACAATAGGTCTCTCTTTTGGCTGAGTTTGCCTTTCCAGGTCGTCCAGTCCGTACAGCCGCAAAAACAAACAGTTGAAAGATGCGTCCAGTCATTAAAAACAATTCTAAAGCAATGTCATTGATTTTTTACAACGACCCTGAACGTTTTAAAAAGAGCCTACAAGTTCTTTGCTTCCCTGATACTTTCTGTCTCTTCCAATTCAGCAAAGATTGTTTTACTCGATAACTAATTTAAAAAAACAGAATAACTCACCAGAACACAACTTTGTAAGGTTTAGCCCTTTCTAATGGCATTTTCAAAAATTCTGAAATTTTTCACCGTTAGATATGTGAAATTCTTTTATAAAACATCAGAATAGATATCATATTTTGTCTTTCTTTCTTTCTTTCTAGGTTAATTAGATATCAATGCTCTCACATATACCTACACTAAATCAGTTTAAATGTAAATAAACCCAATAATATAAATAATAATAGAACTATATAGCTCAACATTCTGCCTTGAAGGGGAACGTACTTTCACTTGATAAACATAAAGTTTTCTCATCAATTTGCATTGAATATTGACAGATTATACTTCTATCTCTACAAAATTTGTTCATATATATGTACGTTTTATGAAAGAAGCCCATAAAGAATGTCGCATAAAAAACGAAATTCTAATATCGTAAACGACATATTTTTTAAGTGATTGACAAGTAAAGGCTTTTACCTTTCATGAAGACGTGTAAGAGAGCACAGCTTTAAAGTGGGTCATAAACATACATATAAGAGGATTTTAATTAATCAATCATGACTATTAGTTGCATATTTTAACATAATAAACAAATACTGTTTAATACTTACTTAAATTAAAGCATGATTAAAACAAAATTGTTTGGCTAATTAATATGCACTTCACTAAATATGTCCACCAAAAATACATATCAAAATCAGCTACTGTAAATTGAGTATTACTTAATACGTAAAACACTGTACTGTACTAATGCCATTGTCAAAAAAGTGAAGCGACTGATATTTCGCGATAATTTTCCAATGCAAGATACATACTTAAAGTCGAGATAAATACAATACTTATTTTCTGAAGCCAATATACGGTCGATCGTTTGATGTTATCGATGAAGTACATGGTTTTTGATTTACAGCTTAAATTTCTATTAGATATTATCGCATAATTATTGAAAACAAGGTAAGATATAATGAATTCACTCAGAAATTTATAAGAAAAGATGTTAGGAAATTATTAGCGAACTGAATCATATAAATTTTCAGTTTATCTTGATGAATATATCAAACCAATTATTGATTATAAATAAAAGAATATTGTCGTCATGAAAATTGTTTGTTCATACAATGTGCAACTTAGACAATAGACTTATACAATAGAATCCTATCTACCAAATATTATTTAATAATGTACCAATCCATGCATATAGAATGTATAAATAACAATGTACAATTGTTATAGATCGGTTGTATGTGAGATGATAATGTCAAATGTTATAAGATATCAAGATAGTGTAAGAATGATTTGGATTCTCAAAGTAGGGAAAATAACTATACAAAACTCAAGGTCAATATATGCCGTAGTAAAAAGTATAATTAAACATCAAAATGTTCCCGCCAAACATTATAGCGCAGTAAGCCTCATAAAAATAGTAGTTTATTGAATATTCACAAAATTATAGTTCCCAAAAGCGTTGGGCGGTAAAATTAGTCGCTAGTTATAACACAACTTACAGGAAAATGTTCAGTATGACGAACACATTTTATAATAGCTGATAACATGTCAAATTGCATTATTTCTCAATAAAATTTTGGGCTAATAACTCATTTTTGAAACCTAAGTCAACATACTGTAGGTCGCGTAATGAATTTCGATTGTCAAACAGTGTTAAAAGTTACTTTTCAACGGTTTTTCAAGCAAGTTATAGTTGGAATACATTGAAACAAGATAGTTTTATTATACCCCCAAACGATGTTGTATCTTCACTAGAACTCAGCCCAGCTTTATGATTTAATTCTTATTTTTTGCCGACGGCAAGCGGTCTTAAAAAGAAAATCACAGTTGATCTGACTTCAGTAGAAATAGTGAGAACTGCTTTAAATCTACGTACCTTAAAGGGACCTATTTTCACAAAAAGTTGCTGAAAAAATTGGTAGGTATTGACTATGCTACAGTTTTTTGCTATGCTAACAAGTAAAAAGAAGACCCCGTGCGACATAAAGACTGATTGCAATGGTTACAATGTGTTATGGAATGAAGAAAACTAAATATCACCCTAAGCCAAGTATACGATCTTTAGAGTGAAACAGTCTGTCAAAATGACCACAGTTTAGAGACATAACATATATGTAGGTATTACAGGTTCATTCTGTCAGCCGATTCAAGAGTGAAGAAGAAAATAATTGCAGGCAAAAAGGTAAAACAAGTGAACAACTCTGCTTTAGACAGAACTTATTACGTGTAATGATTCTTGAAAAATATCAAAATTCATATAGTAACCCTTGTGATACGCTAAGTACAAATATTTGCCCAGATTATGGATCATATTACCAAAACTAAAAAATCAATTATTTTATTGGATAAGTCTTGCAGAAATAAGTATAAAAAAGGCGACATACAAGTGCATTTTTATGATAAGTATACGAAGATGATCTATAAAATTTTTTTACCAATCGTTTTACAAGTTCCAAAAAAGATAGAAAGGATATGGGAAGAACGTGTGTGTATGATAATATTTTTCAGCTCCTTTGCATGGAAAGACGTTTGACAACTCAATGAGCTCAAATTTATGCTGTAGTAGTCAATTAGAATGGTTTTCCATTAGCAGTTATTTATTAGCTAATTAGTAAATTTAATTAAAATAGAAACTTCGATAAAACTTCAACTTGACAATTTCTCTCCTTTATGCTTCCATTATTACCAAAAACTTGAGCAAAGTATTTAAAGAACCGAATTTAAGACTTTACCATTTGGAAATATATTTGTGTAGTCTCAAATAGAACCTTTAGATAAGTCAGGAACTTACGAAGTAAATTGTAGGGATTGTGATCAAAAATATGTTGGCTAAATAAGGACATCAGCTTCAACTAGGCTTAAGGAACACTTTGCTCATCTACAATATAATAGATTTGAAAAGTCCAGCGCTGCACATTATGTTCTTGAAACAAAATACAAAATAAAGATTAATGGACTGTATCAATGGCCCCGTATAACCTAACGCATTATTTACCCATGCCATTCAAGCAAAATTCTAAACTTAATTGCCGTAAGCGGAATTCCGTTTTAGAGATATGAAATTTGCTTTTATGTACTAAGTGAAAATTCTCTTCTGTAAAATTCACATCTAATTTGAAAAAAAAAGATAGTTAGTAGTTGCTAAGTTTAAAACTAGTATTATTATCGCGTTGATATTGACAGTTTCCTGTTAAAACGTATTGAGTTTATGTTGCATTTTTGGTGTTTTATGGATGAATGATGGTCGATAACCACAGTGGTTAGGCGGCTTACTATCATTGTAGCGTGACGATAGGAGCCGGGCTTGAATTCTGCGGAGAGATGGTGACATTTTTTCGGAGAGTTGAAATCCAGATTGACTTGCTATTCGATGTTGCGAGCAAAATGATTAACAGTGCGGCATTATAAACGGCGATATGATGCTGTCACAAAGCCATTAGAACACAATTAGACACACACAAAAACTACACCGCGAGAGTTGCATTTGTAATAGCTAGATAACAGCAATAAATAAATAAATAAATAAAACAATAGACAACCAGTTGTCGGAGTCACTACAACTAAGAACCCACCACACATAAAAAATAATCCTTTTTGTGTTCGTTTGTATGATCTTTACGATTTTCTCTCGTTTTAAACTATTCAGGGTACAGTTAAGTTATTTGAGGTTTATTTTCTTGGAAATTTTTAAATTGTTGCGTTTTCACAATTTGTGTAATTTCTACTGAGGTATACATAAATTCAATGTCTTCGATATCCACGTTCATCGAAAGAGAACAAAACCCTAAACATCCAAAACTTGACCTAGAAGATGTCTGTGTTCATTTTCATTCTTAATTCGATTTTCGTCTTTGCTTTTCTTTTATAGGGATTTTGTTGTAGGGCTGTGCATATAGGGCTAGTCCACAGGATTCATGTAAAATATTACAATTCATGATTGATGCAAGCTAGTAGCCAAATTACGAAGAACCTCGAAATCAACGAACAATTTTCTTGCTTACGAAACACAACTGAATGGTCCTAAGGATTATCCTTTATTTTATGTTTTTAAGTACTAAAATTAATATCTATTTTTAGACATATGTTGCAATATACATATATTTCATTTCGTTGGAATTCCTTTTGTTCTTGTGTAATAGTTAAACCATAGCAATCCACTGTTGTATTCAAATTTTGGTTTATGCTCTGACAGTGTTGTTTGATTATAGCCTCCAAATTTAAGTATTTACAACCATTTTAAATTTTTCTCAATACCTACTAAAATGATTTTTGTAATTTGAGCCTTTTTATTCTAATTGCTAGTTTGTGATCTGGTTTCAATCAGCAATTTCAGCTTATAGAGTATAACATATATTTCTTTACGTAAAGCAGCTGCAACAATAATAGCATTTAATTGATCCAATAATGCCTCCTTTCATGTATCTCAAATTTCTGTAAAAATTCTTGAAGGATTGTGATATTTTAATCTGTTTCCACAAGACAATAAACTCCAATAATAACCTAATAATCAATTCCATTATAATGTTACTAGCGTCTAGAAATGTTTTCTAGAATTACGTAGTGAAGCATATTTGTTAATCAACAAACTTTATTTCAAATCATATTCTCAAGAGCGGTATATTTTCCGTAATTATGCAATGAAAATCCATATAAACATGTTAAGCCTGAATAAACTGACAAGATTTCATTAACATGTACCGGTATGTAAGAATAACGCAGTTACCTTGGCCATGTAATTTTATTTATTATACGTATATAACAAAGTAATGTCAACGACTTTATACATCGAAGAAGAGACTTTATAATTTAATACTCAATGACTGACCAGCCAATTCTTACAGGTTTTAAAATGCTAAACACAAAATTAGATGAATTAGATCTTATTTACCTAGCTTTTCACATATACATATACATACATATTTTAAAACTACACTTCACTTTGCAGTACAAGCCATATATGATGAATTAGTGCAAACTTATATTAAATAAAAATGCACACAAAGGCTACAGTGAAATAGCTAAACGGGACTAAAATTATGCGAACAAAATCTCGATTGACACCAGGTTAAGATTTGTTTTGGTGTCTAATCTAAAGCCCATATTTAGAGATAAGGTTGTCTACAACTAAAATAATTATAGTGAGAAATATTATTTCAACTCGTTGGCCTTAGAATTAAGCAAAATAGTTATTAATGCTATATTGCTTAATTTTAAGGTGGCGGTAACAGGAAACACAATTATATGTTATATTTCCTCTTAACGCTGCTGTATTTCACTTGATTCTAAGTATTTTCTAAGATTTTTTGATCCTATTGTGCAATTATTGATTATATTTTTACTTCTGTTTGACGTACACATAACGTCAGCTTAGAAATGTGGCTAAAGTGAAATTTACGTCACGCTTTATTTATTATACACCTTGCGATATAAATTCTTATGTTTATTTGATTTTTTGTTATACTGCATGTATTATTATATACATTGCATATATCTTGATATTGCTACTGTTTAGTTCTGTTCAGTTTTTAGTTCTCTATAGAAGTTAAATTTACTTGCATAACATTTACACAGCCGAATGATTTGTATTTTTTAAGGCAAAAAGAATAAAAATTGTCTTGATTTCACTTTTTTTCGAGTTGCATTATTGTTTATAAATACGGAATTTACGGTTATAATGTTATATACGAACGTATTTTTTATGTTGCTTTCTTATAAGTTATCGAATTTTCCGTAAATTCTCGATAAAAAACCTTAAATGGAATGGGTTGGTTTTGTTATATTAAGAGTACAATCATTGCCGAGCAAAATTGATTAAAAATGATAGCTGCATCTCATTTACGAAGATTTCTTGTTAAATTTGGAATTGTTGGATTAATTATGTAACGATTGTAGAGAAAACGTTTAACTAACGTTTTCCCTCCACACCTAAGCAAAATATTGAATTTTTGGTTTTGGATTGGTTTTAATCGAATTTTCAGAGTTGTGCGATTTTGGGATTTGGTTTTTATTGATTTTCCATCCTTTTATATACAAAACCACTGTAATTATACTTCCATATGGATCCAACGCGAAAAACTCTGTATATAAAATATGTATAAATAAAAAAGATAGGGAAGAAAGTTCAGGGTACTTACACATAATGCTGGTTCACAGAGCTTTCACTGATTGCTTATCTAGCGGACACAGATATTCCTTTAATAACATAATAACGCTCAGAATAGTAGTTCTACGATTGAATACTTTTAGACCGATTTTTTTATCAGATAATTACATACCTACATATGTCCTCTGCAACATCACCAATAAAAAATGACATATTTTATTTAATTATTACCTAATTCTTAAGAATAACCGGTAAAGAAGATAAATTATGTCAACTTTTGTATTAGAATAAAAGTATTATTATCTATTATATCTAGTTGGAAGGATGCCTATAAACAAATGGTTTCTTCAGAGGTTGCTCGTTGATACGACTGGATATGTTAAATGTGGGTGATTTAACGACGGTCACGGGTCAGGCCCCCACTTACATTGGGGAAAATGTTATTTAACTGTTCAGCCGAGATAGCACTAGTAGCTTAGTGAAAGACACTAGATAGGAGTTTGTTGTTTACAAAGAATTAGATAAATTCCGATTCAGAAGTTGGCTACTATGTATACATTTTGTAATTTTGGTCAGCGCTTTTGGCGAAGCATTATATATTTTTCATTAATATAAAGGGGTTCTCTTTAATAATTTTTTAATTTATTAACATTTGAGTTACTCAAATCTATATGATGAAAGACCCTAAAAATTTGTTATTTCGCAAATTTTTAGCTAATGAAATTTTCGCGTATTTTGACAAATTTGCCGAAGATTAACGAAGCACAATTCTATAGCATAAGCGAAGTTGATAGAGTACAACACAACGATTCTTTTCCAGACGATAGAATCGCTTTGGTCGATTCTACAGAACAGAATTCTATTTTATAGAGTTCCACCACTGGTCTTGCAGTCTGGGTTTAAGTAAAAGTTTAATCGAGCTCTAAACTTGAACTTGAACCATGAACTTCGCGTTTTCAGTCCTTTTATTGAAACAATTCAGTTAAACTAGAACTGCAGACGTGATTTTGGCAAGAATAATTATTTAAAAATAGTTATCAATCAACCAGATATTTAGAAATTCCTAAAACTATATAATCTATTCCCTTCTAGATACAATATTTAAGTTCTGCCTTAGCAGTTTTTTAGACGGTTTAACCTTCGGATGACCAGGTGAAATATGCAGCGTAAAAGACCAGATGGGATCAATTACTGACCCCATAATTTCAACATGTACTATGAATTGCAAATTTCCAAAACTGAATGTTCAAATAGATACAATTAGTTATTGTTTTCATTGCATGAATTACATATTTTTGATTTCATTAGTGCAATGTGATTCTTGCAAATATACTTACGACATTTATCACATTTCTTCATTGTTTTCTTATTTAAATTTCTGGGATATGACACAACGACCTCGTGTTGTAACATTTTCCAGGTTTTCATTTTTGGTTTATTCAATTCTTGTTTATTTTTAGTGACATTAGTACCCAAAGTCATTGCCATGGCATTTTTTATGTATTTAGGTAAACGCTCTTGGAGCCGTTGAGCGATTAGAGGTTTCACTAATGCCATTCCCAAATCTTCAAGAACTAATCGCCTTTTGAACGTTTTACCTTTCTCGTACTCTTATTTGCTGGTAAAGAGAATAAATGCATTAATGGTTGCCAAATCTTTCATGTGGAAGAATAAAAGTAAAGGCCAGCGTTTAATATTACGAGAACATGTATATTCTCCCACTTTGTGGTTTAAAGAATTAGATAACTATGGTAGTACACTATCGGCCACGTGGGGTAACAAAGTGACCCCAATCGAAATTTATTTTTTTCTGAAATCAGTACATTGACTTCAACAATAAATAAACGTACTATACTTTGTGTAATGTCAAAAACGTCAGCTACAAAAAACATGAAGCTCTAATATTAAAAATTGAAATAATATACGCAATGGTCATCCGAAGGTTAACATTGGCCAATAGCTCATACTGAGCTTATATTTGCATGTCAGTTTAGTTCATATTGAAGTTCAGCTTTAAACTCTGTAACTAGTGTGGCTTAAACTTAAACCAATTTCTAATTCGGTTCAGAGTTTAACTGTTACTGTAAACCATTTTAAACTTTGAACTTCAACTTAAATCAAAAGTTATGTTTAAACCTATACTGAAAATCCGGGCAATATTTGATTATATGTATTACTTATAATTTTTTTTATATATGTATATAAGATGACCTAGTTCTGATCTTATATTTCAGCAGAAGTTCACAGCTAACAATTAGTAAATATTTGCATTCAAATTAAACATCTTTTAACTTTACTAATTATATTGTTAAATTTACAATAAAGTTGCCATTCAATGCGGAGGCTATCAAGCAAACAAATTTTATATTTGTTATATTTTTATAATAAAATTAAATGATATTTAAATATGATTACTAAGACTTCTTCTATCCGACGTTGTTTAGTTACAATGGGCAAAAATAAGCTAGAAATTGTTTACTTATACAGAGGTGTCAGTTGTCCCCGATACAAAAATAAGCTAGCTATTTTGAAAAGTTCGAGACATGGCATGTCTATGCTAATAAACTAGTGCATTAGAGTTTGTATATTGTCTATAAACGACAATACTTACAGTGAATATTAAATGAGAGTTGGAGTTTTTACAAGTGGCATGTATTTAAAAAATGTAAAAATTATTTTTACACCGTAAACTTTGAAGCACAAAAAGATGTCACCCATATCTAAATGTCAAATTTTTGCCGTTCTTAATATTAATTAAATTTCAAACTTATACCATTGTCATAAGGGCGATACATATTTTACTTTTAAAAAATTGTTCGTTTAATGAAATATGTACTCGTTATTTATAACTATGTAAAACAAGCATATTGACATGCTGATATGCTTGTATAAGTAGTGTAATAATCCTTAAAAGGATCGTAAATAGTTGAGTCAAGGCTAATATTTATTTTTTAAACTGAATAGTCATTATCCAACCTTTGTTTGTGTTTCACATTAGACGATTTTTTTAATAACGCATTCAACTGTATTTTAAAATTTACCGTTATCCAACAAATACTTGTCTTAATTTGGTACGAAAGCAAATTTCATCAGCGACTAGATGAACTTATGCGGATTCATCGTTAATTTAGTGTAGTTACAACAAGATTGTTTACTCTCAATTAGTCGAATGGGTTCGGTTCCAAGACAGCGATCTATTATCGAATGCTAATGATCTAAGGATACAAGAAGTTACGTCGCCGTCAAAGAGAATGGCTTGTTTCTTATGAGAAAATAACCATGATAATTTTAAGCTTTCTAATACTTTTACTATCCGATATTCTTTGGTATTATGAGAATGCGAAACGTATAAGAACTATCAAGAGACGAGAAACAAATTTCACACATAAAATTAAAACAATGTTTAGAAATTTGTTTTTTAATTTGGAAAGCATTACAAGCAAGAATATATAAGTAGTGGATTCATTGTATTTAAATATTTATGCACAATAAATCAGTTTGAACAATATACACATATGTGTATGCATAAACGCAGTGAGAACTAATTAATTTATACATATGCGTATGTATATGCGATTCAGAAGATCACATTAAACATTAACACAATTAAATCTTTTAATGTGATTTACGATGCGTTTAATTGTAATTCATGCAAATTATCTAGCGTAAATGAATGAAAAAATATACTATGATTTCGTTGGTAGTAGCCCGAATTAGTTATAGTTAATGTATAATTTCAATCACTTTCAAAACCTTATGACAAGGAATTAATTTTTTACATGAGATTGTTTTAACCTATAGCTTTGAGAATCACATTTATTTTTATAATTACAATATTTTATACATTTGCAAATGCTCGTATTAAAAAATATATATACGTACACTTACAGGACGCAGCTACTTTTGAAAGCTATCCTTTCCGTTAAATTATACCTTTCAAATAAGTTTTATGCGTAACCTCATTAACTAAGTAATTTGAAAAGGATGTAATTGTGAAAATATGGATAACATTTAGTTGGGGAACATCTTAGCACAGCAAAATGTTGAATTTTTAATACAAATACATATGAACCAGGTGTTAGAGTTCTCCAATTTCAAGAATGCTAGAGATGCTGTTTCAATTATTTAGAAGAATTAAAAATCGAAGATGATGGTTTCCATAAATTAGATGAGTACTGTCCGTTAAATCTAGTACTGTTTTGGGTGCGAAAACTGCATTCCAGAAAAATTTGTTGGGAAACAAAATCTTATACTTTCAATACTCTTGTTAGTAGTAATATATCTGGAAATAGATTAGAAACTATTACCATATACTTGCATTTTAATGATAATACGACTGCAAATCTCAGCTATGAGTTACATAAAATTCAACCATTAATTAACAGCATAAATTGAATTTGTCAAATGTTAGCTTTAGCCCTTGGCTAGTATTTTTCTTTAGGCGAAGCAATGGAATCATACTATGGACATCATCATATGAAATAATTTACAAGTTCGATTGGTTTAAGTTTCAGTACCCATTAACAGAAGGTCATACATTTTATCTATACTGTGGTGTTGGTATTTACACATAATTTTTTAAATTATTGGTGTTAATTAAAAATTTTGAAGCAATAATATGAAGTCTATACGCTCTGCTCAGCATGAATACTGCTAACGATGTAGGTGGCATCTGTAGTTACTATAAAGATAGTAGCACTTTATAATACTTTATTTAAATTATTTTCGAAAATTTGAAGGATGTAGAAATAAATGTACCTATCTTAAGTTTCGTAAAATTCTGTACAAATGTACGTTATTTATAACAAAAAGATAATGTTTTAATGGAAAGATAAATGGAAGATTCGTTCACAATAATTAGAAAATTTATTTTTGCCTGTTCTAGAAACCGGATGTACTGTTCTGCATTCTGGATACCCTTCACTATTACTAAATTAACAAGTTCCTTGTAGGAAATAGATTCACTCATGATACGAGGCATGACCAAACCAACATCGGAACACCATCATGATACAATCACTTTTTTAAATAAATCATAACATTAATGAAAAAACCCATCCAAACCATCCACGTTAAGCTTCTTCTCTTTACTGAAAAATAATAGTTTGCCGTCCTTTTGTCTATCCCATCTTTGCTTGAGCAAACTGAAGTTATGCAGCGTTTTAAAATTCTTTTAAAGCAGACCGTGATTGCATTTGCGGACGTTTTAACAGAGGACAGCTCTTCAGAAGGTTTTGTACACTTCCCACACACTCGTTCTGAGTATTCGTTTGTAGGTTATTAAAGATTTATCTTCCCATTCACGGCAGATTCAATGCTTTGCATAATATGGCTCGACGTTCTATGTTAGTTGCAAGGATTTTTTTTACCATTTAAAACGTATTCCATAATTCTCGAAATCCATAATACAACTTTTCAGAATCTAGTGTAATTGACCTTTCTTTTTAATAGCTCTTGTGGAATAGCCTTCTTGATGGAGAACTTATTTTTTCAATTGAAAAAGTGAAATTAGGTATCGAAGTCATTGAAGAAAAACTGTTGGCATTCTAAACTAAAGTTTTACATAGAATTCTGAAACCGCGAGGCAACAATCATAAAATATTAAAGATCTCTTTCAGGATTTTTTTCTATTCATCCAATGAAGCACACCCTTTTGTATCACGTAATAAGAATCGTTAAAATGTTTAAGACTTTCAATTTTTAAATTGGGAAAGCTTAAAAAGTAGTCTTCAGTATTAGAGCCTTCTCGGTAAATGTGGTACCAGCTTAAAATTTGATGGTGAGTTTTGTGAAACTGGGAGTACCAAATACACATTCCCTGATGAATTGTTTAGATTTAATTTGGAAAATATAGTACTTTAAACGCGATAATACATCCTTCGAATAAAAATTATTAGAGCATTAATTAGGACTTTTAATAGTCACACCTTATATATGGCTAATTTAAGAAGGAAACTAGTAATTGCTTTAATCAATGGGCTTTGCAAAGTATCATCGTTGCTGATAAGTTTTTGATAATCATTGAATTTGCGAATACTTGCTGCAAAATATGTAATTATTTATTTTATATATTTAATCGCGTTTCATTTCATATTATTTATCTGAAGTACTTATTTAGCACGATTATTTTGCAATGTACAAGCCGGAGCAAATTGGAGAAATTATAATAATCAGGAGAAGTGTTGATAAATATACCGAAACAACAAATAAATGTACACGCTGTTATGCGTTTGTAATGTACTTTCTCTTATCCATTTCAAAGGTTTTTAATATTTAATTTTGTACTCTATCTTTTAAACAATTTGGTGAATCATTGATATATTTTTATTGCTTAGATATGAGATATTATCCTTGATTATTTTCAATACCACACGAACAGATGCTAAAATGTATTTGAACGTTACACTTTTTTTTAGATTTGAAGAAATACCCTAGAATGCATATCTGTTTCTCTTGAAATTAAAACAAATAATTCATGAACAAATACCAACTACGTTTTCCTAAAAACTTAATTTAACTATACTTTTTTGACAAACTTATGTATCCACGAAAATGAACATTTCCTGTATCGATATATGGTTGTATAATCTTGCATATGCATATGCAATATAACTGGTTTATGAAACCCTATACTATTTATAGTTTAAAATTGATTCCGGTAATTACAAATTATGATTAACATTGAACGCAAGGTCACTTTCGCCATATCAGTACTAAAAGAAATCATGTAACATAATATAGAAACTACTATTAATTTATTAATGTTCAGCTATATTAAGCTGTCAGTGACTAGTTAAATTTTGCATCACATAACGAAAATGTTATAATCTTTATTGCATATACTACCTACTTATAACGCAACTGTAATCGATATCGCAAAAGAGGAATTTAGTTAATAAAACTAAGCTTCCTTACATCGACTTATCTGTATTATACGTAGGTCATAAAGCCAGTCGCAATTGATGCATAACTATATACCGGTTAATGGAATTTGATCAATTTTATTTGGAGTTTAATTAGAGAGGACGAAGAACTTAATATTTACTTAAATTTAGTTTTATCACTATTTAGTGTTATAGGTGCAGGTATAGGATCGTGACTTGCGATTTGCCACCTTAAGGCGCTCCTCTAACTCTGAGAAACAATTAAATTGCTCATTATTAAACCACTTGTGTATATGATGGCAAATAATCAATAAGATTGAACGTGCAAATTGACTAAGATGTTAATAGAGATGTAAAAGTCGCCAATATACCAGGTGTGATACTAACTAACGAAGAGTAAAGAGTTGAAAGCAATTGACTTAGGCTTGAGATTAAATGCAAAAATAATTATATGAAACCACTATTAAGCGCCCACCACACATAAAAAAATCTAAAGTTATCCATTAAATGATACGGTTAGGGAGTCACGGACAGATCCATGAATGACTTAGACCATAACATTTACCGCGCCATCTATATACAAACAGAGGATCTATTTGAATCGTAGCTTGCCTATGACTGTTTGATGAACACCTACATTATAACATACTATTTATTCAATTCATACCGTAATAAAGCTTCTCTGTAGTTACATATTACAAATTAATTAGAAAGAGAAACTCGGTTCACAGAAATATATATATATGGTTTATTTCATACACTAAATGTACAATGTAAAATTCACAAGTGCTCAATTTATCAAGATTAAGATATTACAAAAATTACGAAATTATTTAAGAGAAACATGTGTTTTGTAATGGATGCAGCTGCAGCGGCTTCTTAAGCAGTATTTTGCGTGTGAAGACTATCAATGCAGTTTTTTAAAGTGTAATTGGTACTTTATGAAATGAACGGTAACTTGAATGAATTCTCTCGTTCTGCAACAATCCAACAAGGACCTGAGTCGACCCTAATTCGTATAAAGGAGAGCCTCCTATCCGCTAATCAGTCTTTCTTACTACTACGACTATCGAGCTGTTATACAATTTGCATGTGATATTATAGCTTGTAAATTGTAGTGAATAAAACCAGTGCATTTTTTTAAATCTGTCCTGTAGTTATTTATAGGTGGGTATCTTATGTAATCAATACTTCTGAAGTAGATAATATTAAGCAATCGATGCAAACTAATTATTTGTTGCGATTTAAGATGTATTTTGTTTCCAGTATTTTATTTACTAACCTAATAATTTTTTATATTTTCTGAGTGAAAAACGGAACAATAACTGTGTTATTTTAATTTATCAGTACGTATGTTAATCTGGGCTGCATTCATTTAAGCTGCAATAGCAATTTAGATCGATAAGAACCGACATATATTGGCAAAGATATATCCGCGATCTGGAATCTGTTTATGCCTATAAACACAGTCTTTTTACTCCCAGAAACTTATTTGAAATGTAGGTACATTATTGTTACAATCGGTCACTCTAAGTAAATTTGAAGAAAACGTCCAAAAGCGCTATTCAAATGAGTTGCGCTTCAATCAACATATCAGTAGTTTCATAAAAATATGACGGCTATACATCACTTATTATCTGTAGCCTAGAAGTAAACAAATGAGAAGAATGAAAAGAAAATTGTTTTTCAACATAATCTCCAGAAAGGTTAATACGTTTTGTGTACAAAAATCATCTTTCTGATTGACCACTGACATTCGTCGTCAGAAAAATTGTTTTCCTGAACATGTTCTTTTAATTTTGGAAATAGTCACACTTTGGATAGTAGTCACTAGAAGCTAGGTCGAATGAACAATTTCAAACCCGGTAGTACAAATAGCAGCCGTTGAAGCACAGCTTTTTGGGTCGGAGTATTATCTTGGTAAAACACCACACTTCGTCGCAATTTTGCTATTCGTTTCTCTTTGAGGGCTTCCCAAGTTGTCGGCATTAATGCCTTATATTCACCTGGTACATTACAGTCGTGTGGTTAAAAGTTAGCAAAAATAACTCTCTCAATATTCCAAAAAACTGATAGATTAAGAGTGATTTATGCTCAAGAAACACCTGGAACTCTGACGCTAATTAGCGTCTAATTTGTCACAGCGATAACTTGACGCATGTGCCTTTAATGTGCCGTAAATATTTTTGGTACCCATCGTGCGGATACTTTTCGAAACTTAATTCATCGTGAAATACTTTTTCAATAATTTCAACTAATTGCTATGCTGAAAGAAACAAGCTTCAATTTACCATGAAACTTTCATATACATATGTAACATATTCATAAATTAAAGGAATATTTTCCTGTTATTCCAGAAATATCAAAAAATTATTCCGTACAACAAATAGGTACAGGTATTAAATCTACTTTTGTATTAATTCGATTCATATACTAAAATGTATTACATTAAAAGTAGGTCGTGAACAACAATTACACTACGATATTTATTAAATATAGCAAACATTCTGCTCTAGATTCTTTTATATGTTGGATATACAACCTATTGTATAACCATTACTACATCTACAAAAATCATTACCACTCACCGTAAATGGGTAGGTCATCGTAAGGATTGATAGCGACCAAAACAATACCGCAGTAGGTGTATATATCCTTTTGTTGGCAAAACCTAACGTGCAAGTTGTGTAGAACGGCCGGTTCATGCAGGTACGACAGCGCTGTGAGATCATTTTCACCTATCAATATCGGCGGATTCCTTAAAAAGGGCAAATCGCTTTCGCTTTTGATATTTAAAGTTTTGCTTTCATTGCTTTCAGACAGCAGCTCTAGTGTTGACTTGTTGGGGTTATAATCCTCTGTTAATTCTGCTCCCTCCCATACTCTTTCAACGTGTGGAATCCATACTTTTGCCCCCTAGAATAAAAGATATTTGTTACTTATTATAAAAAAAAACAGCAACTTATCACTTTTTAAAAGCAACTATTTTTAAATACGTAGGACGTTTACGATCACATAGAAACGGTAGCTATAATTAGTGAAACTAATTATCAAATTATTACACATATTGTCAGACCATATATCATAGAAAGATAGTACATTAATTAACTTAACAGAATGAAGATTATACAATTAGAAGAGTTGCTCGAGATTTGTAAATAAATAATTCTGATATATTAATTGTGCAGAAAATCTGGGTATATAGTAGATGTGATGCTGCTATTTCTTGTACAAATAAGTGAAAATGCAAATAAAACAATTATATAATACAAAAATATTATTTCAGTATAGTTTGACTTACTACTTGAACGACCCTTTTCGTAAGGATGCTTTAAAAATCATTCTAGCTTGAAAGTACCATTATCTCAATTCTGGTTTTAATTATAATTTAGCTATAAATAAAATAAATTAATTAAAAAACCTAAGATTGTCCTAATTAGAATATTATCGAGCAATGAACGTTTTGTGCTGCATTAAGTAATTTATCAATGAAATAGGCAAAATAATCGTGTAAGTACGTGATATCTAAAAAAAATCAGGCGGCATATTAGTGAAATCCTTTATACTACGTGTGGAGTACGTCGTTGTATAATGCATACATGAACAAATTACATTTTGATTGAATTACGTATATGGTTTTTATCAAATACATGTATGAAAATTTGAAATAACTATGTTACAGGTTTAGTGCAATTTAAAACAATATTATAGTCGCCGATAGTCTACATATTCAATTTCTTACTATTACGAAGTATGTATTGTTATTGTCTTATTCTTCATAGCAAGGTCAAGATTGAGCGAATATGATGGATGAAATATTAAGTTACAGAGGACAACGTTGTGAATACGTGAAATGTCTTATTATCACGTAAGAACTATATGGAATAGAAGTATATATATTATTAAGAATAACGGAGGTTACTCAACTGCTACAAGTAAAAGACACAGTAATTGGATTGTGTAAATAATATTGTATATTGAAAGGATTGATTTTTTAAATGCAATAACATCTCTAAGAAATGATGATTTAAGGTGGTATATTATAAATAACTAGCGATCTGAATTCTTCTTCATTAGCTCGTAGCACCTTAACTGCGCTTGCGACGAACAAAAGAACACTGAAAGTAGGTACTCAAATTGAGCTTTAGATGAAACTTTACAAACTGAAAGAGTATTATCCTCTCCGAACTTTTGCACTATATTCGAATCATTACATATTGAAAACTATAATAGATACAATTTGCTTGTATAACATCATATAAAGCTCAGCAAAACTTTGATTATTTAGAGTTTCCGGATTTAACGATTATTAATATATGTATTTAGTATTTTTTTGCATTATGTATGTTGTTATCCAAAATGCTTCACTATTTATGTTACAAAACATAATACTCCATATTCCACGGAGAACACGTTATCTAATAGAAAAAACAAGTAAGCATAATGTAAAATTTCTTGCCTGTATATAATGATGGAAGTGAATAAGTCAAACAGTTAGCTATTGAATGATCAAAAGCTTATAGAAGCAGCAATGTATGCATTACATTAGTATTTTTTTATATAGTTTATATGTAGTACCTATTTAGCATCACGATGGATTGCAGAGTGAAACCGAAATGCTGATTCCAACCATGTTAATCAGTCTTGTACAATGTGATAATCATGCAGTGCTACTAGAAAAAAATGAGAGATGACAACTGTCTGTAGCAAACAAAAACCTGCCTTGAGAAGATGATAATATGAGATTATGATGCTTTCACTGATTCCCGAAAATTTAGAAAACACACGCATGCTTCGAGTAGCTTAAATATTTGTCTGTAATGAGGAGATGAAATTAGGTTTCAAAGTAATCAACAAAGGCTGAAACTTTGGAAAGAACAGATTAACAATAATTGATGGCAAATAACATAAAAACGTTACAACAAAGTATTCAGAATCCATTGTGATATAGGATTATTCATAATAGCAGTAAATATGTCTTGATAGGAAGAACCAGTTGATGTAGGGATAAGCAATTTTAGTACTAACTACATAAAGATATAGATATATGTATACGAGATATGAAGTTTCAAATGAAAGCACAACCTGTTGTAAACAACGTGTTCTAGAAAAATGGATTTATGTCTCACTGTTATTTCGTTGGTTTTAAAGTGACATTGTATCAGGAAATAAAAGATAAGGTAACCAAAATTACACAATTTTTGGAACTAAGTAGTATAGATATGATTGCAGTACCGTGTTTCTTGTTATCTATTTACAATATTCTATTCTTTTATTAATAAATCATGATAATTAAAAATTACAATGTTATTTGAGTATAACAATACATAAAGTCTAAAATTTAAGATTTGTATTTTTTAAAAGTTTAATGTCTATGTGTACCAAATCTTGGCACTTTCATATTTTCCCCAGAATCATGTGTCCATATTTGAACACCAATTGAGTTGATGTTTTTGCCGCTATGACCGGCTCAAATGTACAGATTACGAAAATCTTATGGTTATATTGCATATTTGGTCCCATGAGAAGATTTTCATAGCTATAGACTTGGACAATATATTTTTACTAACTTGGTACACTGGTGTAGTGTATAAATGCAAATTTTAAGTGATATCTTAATTTTACGCTAAAATGGTGGAGCAAATTCTTCAAGATTGCAATGCTTATTCAGACCCAAACAATACCATCTAACTAATTTGATCAAAATAGAAGCAATTCTGAAAGTACAAATAACAACTGTTATTACAATATCACATCAAATATACCTGTAACTGATGAATTTCATGTGTTATCTCAGAGAATTTAGAATCAAATTTCTAAGTTCTGAGACTGAGGATATAATACAAAATTTCTCAAGTGTGCGTGTCAATTGCAATAAAACTAATAGCGCATATTTTCAGTTATAGAAATTAGAGATTTTTATTTGTTTATCATGATGTTGTAGACTTGATTGTTACCGAAACTAAAAATATGCAGAGCAAAAGATGATTGAAGAAGTTGCTGATGAACAAGTAGCACTAAACTCTCCGATTGCTAACTTAATAGATTTCAGATTATTATCTGGAAGAAATTTCAATACGAGTTAAATGATCATTATGTTATGGACAGTTTGCTTTAACATACAGAAGAACTTATGCAACACACATGCTAAGAAGGAGATGCTTGCCGTGCCAAGAGAAACACAATTATCTTTGTTTCAAATGTTTTTGTAGAATTCATTCTGGCTTCTTAACAAATAATTTAATTTTATACAATAAAATCTATTTATAGCTGCATTGATTTTTAATTCTTCTCAATTATATAGAAATAAATTTTGTATCCAAATTCGGTGCACATGGTCGACTATGAAACAATATCATAGTTTCTTATTGGCCATGTGCAACAAAATAAATCTTCCATAAAAGTAATATAAAAAAATATTCCTGAAATTAAATAATTTGTTCTGTAAACGACATAATATAAGTATAAATAACCCAAAGCTACTTTGGTTCACCGCTAAAAATAGGAGTATAAAATGTATCCAGAATCGACTGAAAATGATATACTAAATTCCAATTTGTAGAATGAGGTTTAATAATATATCAACAGAACCTATTCCTCTTCCAAAATGTTTTGTTTACAAGTGAGGCTTTCTTATTGTTGATGTTTAAATATTCATTTATATATATGTGCTAATTACCACAATGAGATAAAGACATTAAAGATTCATTAGATGAAACTTTACCGAGTTAGAGAGTTAGCCTCATAACTAATTAATTTAGACCCCGGTAACTATACAAAAGGGTAGCTTCAAGTTCCACTCTCGCCCATAACTAATGCATCGAGCATGTATATATAGCGTGTCTGTTGTCGTTATTAAGATTTCTAATAGGAAAGTAGTAACAATTTTAGCACTAACGTGAGAAAAGATGCTGCCCTCAGACGCGAGACCTGGCTCCTCTTACTCATGCAGCTGGAATTTCAAGGCATGTACCATACATATACATACATGTATATGGACTTGTACCTGAAACGTATGGATAGATATAAAACCATCACATTGACCTTCGCTGTTATACCCTTCTATGTGTGTACGTAAATAGGATCTAACTTTATATTAACTTACTTATGAAAATCGAATTCTATTGCTCGAATAAGAAATCAGTTAAATATATCGATTGATATAAAATTAATGAAAACAACAACTATTTTTTCTATAATTGATTTACTATTACACCCCGTCTACTATTACATGACTCCCATATTTGCATTTCGCGTGACAGCTGAACAACCACTTTCACCCGTATAAAACATCCTGTGTTATTTAAGACTATGATCTTCGGTTTGCCATTTAGATGAAAGAAAAAAAACCTGCATGCATTAATCTAGTTTTCTAATTTAATATATACCTGTATATGTGATAGGCATTACGTAAACTGGAATTAAAAAGTGTATCATTCAAGCTAGTGTAACTGTACAATACTATAAATGAATGTATGAGTGAATTCAACATCATTTTTGCAGTTCACGGAACATTTAAAATAGTAAGTCGAACCGGTTTCGAGATGACTACGTTCTCGTTCACACAATCACTGTATTGTAATAGTATTAGGCTTGGAGCTATCGTCAGATCTTTGTGGGTGTTTCCGTATAAATACGCTTCTAGAATTTAAATGTTGGTTTCTTTTTTAAATCGGATCGATCGTTACGAAAATTACAATCGATTTAAGAAATAAAGAACATAGGCTCTACTTTGACAAATTTATTAATTTTATATCCGCTATATAAGTACATACATATACCCTTCCATAATTTGAAGAGATATAACTAAATGCATCTTTTATATCTTAAGGGATATTTCAGACAAAGCTCTTAAATCAGAGAGTCTGGTCGCACTCTCCGTAATACGTCACCTGCCAGATATCAAATGGAGAAGGATTGGAAGTAATATCTTTGACCTGATCTTTACTGTACCTACTTACTAAACAAAATTCTGCAATTAATCTTGATTACAAAAAAAATATACTACAATTTGAAAAGGAAAGGTTTGATACTATCACCTTCTCACAGTATAAAAAATAAAATTTATTACATTATTTTGTAAATGCAGCTTAAAAATACTTATACAGTTATTTTTACAACTATTTTCCACACGAATAATTGTACGATGTCCTGACTTGACTTTTTAAGCAGCTATTATATGTTTTGCATGTCTCTGTTTGGTCATTTTATAACGAGTATAATGGGTACATATGCAGACATAGTTCACAGCAAGTATATTCCTAAACGGTAAACAAATTCGTGAGCTCATGAATACTGCATACATTTATAAAAACATGCTATTGCAAACGTTGTACCTGAACAATAATATTTTTTTACCTGGCTATAGTAAGAGTAACGCAGGTAGGATTATATTATTTGTGCAATTACCGTGTTTGTATAAACTTGCGCAGTCACATTCAAAAATAATGCCTCTTTTTGTAGATTTTGGATATTCCTCCTAATATTTAATTTGACATATTTGTTTTAATTTTGCTATTGGGGTATATTTGAGGACGGATATACTACCAGTCTCAGCTAGAATTATAATTTATATACAGAGAGAGATATTTTGAAGTTTTCTGTATATAAAACAATTACATGCATCAGGTACGTTGCATAAGTGGTTTGCATAGTTTTAAGTTATCGTTTCATACCAGCTAAACACCGTAACATTCTCTTTACGTTTTCCAGTCCATTACGGCTATTATTTCGTCAAAAGCACGGAACAATATTACTTAAATTATATCAGAATCTACCAAAAGCACTTTCACTAAACCGTTGTAATATTAGATTTGACTTTGAAATATGTAATTAACATTTCTACGCGTGACCTTTACATATATAGATAATATAACATTCTGATCGACTAATTCAATAAATTATTCCAGATCGATGCAAATATGGACAAAAATTATAAATACAGTTTCGTCGATTTATTCTTGCATGTATAAGTTAATGTTTTAAATACTTGCATAATATGCTTTCAACTAAAACGAAGGGATAACATATTTAAAAAAAAAGTAACTGTACCACACAATTAAAACTACTAAGCGACTCCTCACATAATTATCTATCTCCTAACCAGTTATTAAAGAATCTTACACATTAATTACTAAACTGATTACCTGTGTACTGAAAAAAATGTAATACATAATATATACAACGATTTTAACTCAACCTCCAACCGGAGACACTACGAAGGTTGAAATAAAAGCAAAAAGATGTATTTCTAACTCCTCTAAGACACATAATAGGTAGCCAGGACTAAGAAATCTGCCCCACAATATTTGTAAATACTACGGCTAAGAAAAAGAATTATTTCTGAAAATTTTCAGTTCAGAAATCATGATTTTGTGGTACTTTCACACCGACTGAATGTTTTATCCTTAATACTAAATTTTGATAAAAACCTACACATGGTGGCTGGTACCACACAAAGTGGTACCAACACTAGAAATCTTACAACGAAACAGAAATTCCACTATGCCAATTTACTTCATATCTGAGGTATATGTATTTATGTAATGCAAAAAAGAATATTCATATATATGTTTCTTTCAGAAAATTTCAAGTAGCAATCGACAAACGTAATTCTGAAAGATTACTAGAAAACGGAAAGCGGAGAGCATGTTTGGGAGCAATTTGCAACGAAATTGCTGCTAGGCCCATTTAACTGTTTCTACCTAGCCAATACCTTGACAGTTAAATCACAAAATATCTGCATTCTGCATAGAAATAACTAGGATTCTGCTAGAAAAAAGAATCACTTTAATCCTATTTCCGATCTTTTTAGGAAGAAATAAAAAGAAAAGCGAAAAAGAATATCAAATCGAACTACATTATGCTTGTTGAACGGTGAAGATAGATAGATTTGTAAAACCAAATCTATTGACGTTAGATTCTTATACTAATTTTATAAGAAGGCACGATGTGTCACAAAATCGACAGATGCAAATGAAACAAAGAGCGGAAAACGAAATAGAATTGAATTTGGAGACAAGGACACTGAATGAACAATCTAAGGACGATTTATTAGTTATTTTTCTTGTTGCAAACGTTATGTGATGCAAATAAACTATTTTTAATAATAATAAATCTTGCCTAATTTATTATATAACTTAAATACTAGTATGTATATTTATTAATATAAAATTCACAGACTAGTCCTATATTTCTTCAGGTAAAAATTTAATATTTTTTAATCACAAAAGGTAACTCGGAAATTATCTTTACAAAAACAAAAAGTTAAAGTATAGTTATTAATACTGTGTATTTATCTGATTTGACTCTATCGTGGATTCAAAAGATATTGCCCCCTGCATATTGTGCTCGATATATTATGATCTCGGAAATGTAATCGCTTGTAACACTTAAGCGCATGCATTGTAAAGGAAATACGAACACTAAAGCTAGCTAGCAAAGCTTTGGAGATTGATCAATATCATGTCAATTAACCCAGATTCACATATTTTATACTGAAAAATGTTGATCAATAATATGTGATGAAAAAAGAATTTATAAAGCGGCAAAAAACTGATTTCATAATTTTGTACAGAAGTCAAGTGAAGATCTTGTTAATTCTAATTTCACAATTTTACAACTGGAATGATGCTTATTGTTTTCAACTATGATTTCATGAATAGTGCCATAGAAAAACTTTCCACTTTTGACTGCGTTAACCACAACCGTACATAATAAATTAAGTATTGATTATTACTGAATAAATACAAACACTACATCGGCTTTTTCTTACTAGATTGCATTCATACTTATAATAGCATTAAATTAAACATAAACTAAATTAGATGACGTTTCTATTGCTAAATTGTTCGATGAATCTCTTTACTTGATCAACGTGTAGTTTTATGTACCTATAACACAGTTAATAACGCAAAAAGTAGGCACTTAATTACGTATTACACCAGTAAGAAATGTTTAAAAACTGCTGTGCGCAGATATTACAATTCAGTACTGATTGGCCGCATGAGTTCGTGACCCTGGTGAATATAAAATATTCGATGTTGCAAATAATAGACCTTATTTACAACATACAATTTAACAGTTCAAAGTAACTAATATTTTAAAAACTGTTCACACCGGAATCGGTATAGGTTTTTTTACAATATGACTTTATGATAAACTAGAAATTTTGACATATACCATAGATATTAAAAATATACCTATTAATGTTCCAGTACGAACAAAAGTTACTTCTCCTTAAAGCTTCTGAAATAATTTCGATTCTTAATCTATTAAGTGTTGTAAAAAAAAATTTGGACGATATGACTTTATTACTGCCATATTCTGATTCAGCACACTAAAACGTACAAAGATTAACCGAATTCATTCGAAAGCTTTTTTGTGGTGAGTCTGTGTTGTTGAGTGGAGAGTTGTTATGGACAGATTCATATAACGCATTTTAATATTAATTGCATTGGAAAAGTATGTTGTATTGATAACGCAAAACTGATTGCTGATACTAATACTACAGACAAATGACTAATGATCAAGAGGCAGCGCTATCAAAACAAAAACGCCTACCTAATCGGAAAAAATGAGCAATATTTTAAAATCAAATGCACGGAAGTATGACATATAACGGTGATGCAATGATACAATTACGATTCTTCAATCGGTAAGTAGTACTACTAATGAATCGCAACACTTTGTAGACGTTTACTATACATACACTGCATTCGTACAGTAGCGGATAAATTCAATAAAAAAAGAAAGGGAGTTTTTCAGAAAAAACTGAGAAAATATAAATATAAAAAATATAAAATATATAAATCTCCAGATCCTATAATCCAGAGAAGTTAAATTCTGGATGGCTACTTAATCGTCCCTCTTCTATCTAATCAAAGAGTGAGCAGGTAAAGCGTAACGTCGCGGTGATCTATATTCATGGAAAAAGAGGTCACATTGGTGAAAATCGGATTTTTCTAAATCCGCATTCAAAAGTATTAGAGTAGTGGTGAGTTTATTTTACAGAAAGTGCGAATATCTCGCACAACTGACTGTATCTTTAAAGAAGTAACGAACTGTTGCACTAACTGCACCACACTATTCGATCACTTTTTGAGGGTTTTGGGTATGAAATTCCGTGAACCAATGAGGATTTTCGGTTTTCCAATAACGACAATTTTGCTGAACACTAAACACTTTAACCCACGGAACACCAAACAAGTTTTAACTAAAACACCGACGCGTTTCAACAGCAATGCTGTCATTATCAAGGCGATAATGACAGCATTGCTGTTGAAACGCGTCGGTGTTTTAGTTAAAACTTGTTTGGTGTTCAGTGGGTTAAAGTGTTTAGTGTTCTACTTCTGCACCAAGAGATCCAGTGAAGAACTTCACAATTTTGCTGTCTAATCAGAAACAATGATTCTCTTCACAAAATTACTGTTGTCATTGCATAATGGTTGTATTTCCTCACAAAATTCATTTCGCCGATCAAAATCATCTTCTGACAGCTCATGATGTAAATATATCATGTAGATACTTTATCACTCTGTTTCAGGGTGAGTTGCATTAAACAACTGCACCGCTTCTATTTGAGTGTGTATCGTATCTCCGAAACCAATAATGCACAAGATTTAAATCTTTTCTCTTCAAGATAGTTTCTATGTGCTCGATAAACCCAGGATTACACTGCTTTTGCCTAGCAAAAGTACTAAACACCTTCGATTAAAATGGAAGTATTTGTGAGATCGACAGTGACAACTAAAAAGAAAAGTACCAATACTTATGACTACAAGTGCAAATACAACGGATTAATACATTAAAACAATACCTTAAAATTTCTTTATTTTTTAATCCTTACAAGCCTAAAAATCATTTACTCCGAGAGTTAAATAAACATGGACTATTTAATTCTTATTGCAAACGAATATAATCCACAACCTTACAAATTTCAAGATTGTCGGAGTACAATAAAGATTAGTCGATCCGGGGCTAGAACTCGAATCAATGATGCTCCTAAGTATGAACTCTGTGGAATGCACAATATAGTGTGGATATAATTACGGAATTAATTAAAAATCAATGTAGTGTTTTCTAGAGAGTTGGCAAATAAGATTATAGTTTTTGCATATCATTTTAGGCTCTAATTTAAAAATCGATACGCCATAAACAAAATTTTAAAATTGCAAAAACAGTCTTAGTTAAGTGATCTACTAAACATAGAACTTTCCAAAAAATGTTTGCGCGATTTTTAATAAGTATTAATGATAATCCGTTTAGATCAGATTATTAATAAATGTTCATATTATTAATATATGAAATGTTGGCTTAAGAGAAAGAAACAAAATATACAAAATTAATTTGCCATATACAGAAAAAATATGACTAAATACAGAAGAACTTTTATATTAGTTATTTCTGCAGATGTATAAATATATTGACCTAGGACCAAAATGTAAATTAAATTTTAGTGAACATAATATTAAGTAAAACGTATATTATTCATTCAAAAGAGGATTATACTTAGTCATTGAATCATGGCATGATTAATATCTTTATTTTTTGAAATTAATCCGACGCTTTACAATTATAATAGTAAATAAGCAATTTAGAAATATTGTACTCGACAGATAATTTTAGTGCAATAAAAATCAGCATGAGTCATGGGCACATATCATGATCAAATAATCTAGAGTACCACGTCTTATCAGTTAACATTTTCCCATAACGATAAGGTAAAACATTTATATATATATATGTATGTACAACCTGCCCTCTTAGTTGTATAATCTTAGAAGAAATATTACATTAACGAATCGAGGCCAATAAGATCGAAAGATTGTTGCTGTCGCTTTTTATTTAACATAAACGAGAGCATCATTTGTCGATAACTAGTACTTACTGGGTGTCATAAACTTTTTATCGGAACAGCTGTGTTAAAAATAGAAATATATATGCATATATATAAGCATTTGTTGTCGAATCATTAATAGCGACAATTTTTTTAAACTAATTAGTCAATAAATTTACCACAAACTAATTATGTTATTAAAATGGTATACACATACAATTTCAAAAAATGATAAACTCCAATAGAATATCATACATAATAAAGCTGGGCGCAACAAATTCAAGGAAGAGGAAATATAATATTAATAGCAATAAGAGTATGCGAAAAAATATTCCTATTCCTAGGATATACAACATAAGTGTTATTATTTACGTTTGCTTGTTCTTTCTTGAGATACTGCATATGTAAGGAAATAAATTGTTTTCTTTTCTTCCAAGATGTAATAAATGTTCTGAGTCTAATTCAATAACATACCTAAACAAAAAACATGTCTAAACAAAAAACATATGTATATATATAAAAACCCATACTAGCGGTTTTTCTCATTTATAATTTGTTTAAATTTTCTTCAATCTAAATTAAATTCAAATACCCATTTAAATAAATTAAAATAATGCAACGGATAGAGATTTATTACTTTAATGTGTCAAAATAAATAAATTTTGAAATACCTTGACATATAATTCCACTGTGGTCATTCTTGCACCGGTTTACAAAACAAAACTGCAACTTACTGATTGTATGTTTTCACGAATGTGTAAGCGAGGTGTAAACGAGTACGAAACGATTTTATGTTACTAAACGAATTATTTACAGTGTATAAACCGATTCCCTTTAAAATCTGCTTCATATGTACTATCATGCACCAAGGCATACATCCACATTCTACACCACGCGCGATATCACTGTCGATGTGTATATCAGCGCAACTCGTATCAAGTGCCATGTGTAAAATTAAAGATCGTGATTGTACGCGGCCTCTGCTATGCGGAATCCCTATTCTATTTTACCTGTTCATGTTACCTGCAGTAGATTTAAATAAACCGGTTTGTATTTTAGCTTTTCATTGGAAGGTGGCATTGGATTATTCTAAAATAATTCTAAAATAAAAGTCTAAAATAAATAATTTTTTTGCAGTGCAAAATTGTACAATTATATCCTTTCATATTACACTAAATGCGAAAAGGAAACATGCAAAGGAAGCGATTCTAACGACTTTTCCTCTTTTAAGATTGCTATTTTTTCTCCGGAAAGCTCGAGAAGTACATTGTGGCATCTGATTTTTATTGTAAGTTTCTAAACAGTTGTCAAAACTATGTAGTTGTTAAATAAATGAAAATTGTTTATTAAGGAAATCTATGGTCAAATCCTAGCCACGTATGATCCGCCATTTTCTTGCTGAAATTATTATTTCATCCCATCATTTGTTTCGATCTGCTTTACGACCTCTGTTAAAGACACTGCACTAACATTCAGTGTTTATTGCTAGATCTGTTTCTAGAAAATCGACATGATTAACACCTTTGTAATTCCAAAGCACAGTCACCGACATTTTGCCAACTAACGGCATCAAATTTTTACTCCATGCTTTGGGTTTTGGACTTAGTTGAGTTGCTTGGACTTGTATGATAATGAACCCATATTTTATCATATGGTCTAGGACAGTTCAAAAGTATCTGTTCTTCCACGTCAAAGCGAGACTAAATGTGTCCCGGAAAGTTGATGGGACACCATATTAATTTAAGTTGAAATGTTTATGGTATATGGTGAAGTAGTCCACTCAACGACTTGTGACTTCTTACCTGTATTTTTCAAATTGTGCATTAAGTTTGCGTAAAATTGCAACCAGTTTAAGGCTTAAGGGATTATAAATAGAGGGCACTTTTTGCCACCTATTATTGTTTTGCTAATAGTGGTCTACACTGTAAGTTCCTTGCGGTATTTTTTTGCATTGTTTTGGGAATCTTAGTGAAGAATAAATTAAAGTTCTATCCATCGCAAAGGCGAAAAAAATCTGAGTAAGTAAGTAAATCTGAAATTCTAAGTAAGCTCGTTGGTATAAATTTTCACCAAATAAAGGGCACATCTATACAAAAAAATTAAACCTAAAACCTTCAAGTGTGTACCATTATTTTAGAGTTGTTACTACATTGTGTTCTAAATTGTAGTATACAAGTTAGAATTTTTCCTTTAAAAACACAACATCGCCATTACCGTAGACTCAATTTCCACTACGAAATCTAAACACTCACAGGTAATTTTGACAAAACAAATTTATAATTTTAAAGCCAATTGCGTTTTGTACACGATTTGTGTAAGTACAGGAACGGTACAAGTACGATGCAGGTATCAGGCGAGCAGGCGTGTAGGTGGAATTCATGGCATCAATAGATAGTCAAGCTAAAAACCGTATTTTATGATTCTGCGTTATAGAATTACCTACTCATGTGACCTGCAATAAATTTTGTGAAACAAAACAGCCAGTGATTCAGCTCTCCAACATAAGATGGCCTTGAATTATTGTTAAGTAGTTTTCCGTTTAGAAATGAAATAAGAATGAGATTATAAGAATATAGAACATGGAAAATGTTCATCTTTTAATATATAATTGTCATCGTTTTAATTTAGTGTTTCGTTAGACGTCATACCGCTATTTAATAACATAGCATTCTCATTAATTTCAGAAATTTTAAACATAAATTGGAATTTAATTGAACCTAATTACAACAATAGTAATTATGCAACTGATTTTTTTATTTATTTATTTATTTATTTTAACAAACAATTTTAACAATTTTATAAAGAGAATTTTGGTGTTCCAATGGGATCGTCGATATGTCGTAGGTGGGTACCAATCGCATTACATCATTTTTTTGACAAAGTGATTCCTTCGGTGCTCTTTAAAGGCCCTTTTATATTTAAACTTTTTGTTGATATTATTACCGCTATGCCGCTAACATCCTAGAAAACACACAATTATATATCATGAAGTTAGACACTACAGTGACAAGAATTAAAGGAACCAAAATCATTATAATCCAGTATCAATTCAATCAAATTAGCCACACTGGACATAGCAGCTTTAGTGAAGGAGGAAATTATTTAGTATATTGATCAGCTATGGTTTAGTTAATAGTTATTCCAACCATAGGTTGAATAAATAAATTTGTAAGCTTTTAATAACTGTGAAAATTGTTATATTGGCTAACGTTTTGCAAGATAGAAAAGAATGCTCATGAATTTGTTAAATTTTATAGAAAAAACTATTGGAAATGTTTCTATAAGTGGAGAATATTAATTGAAACAATAACAGTATTAATTATAATACAGATACAACATTGCTAACCGTCGATTACCGAATAAACTATAAATGATTAATATATTGTAAATATTTGGTCTGGGACTGGTTTTTCCCGAAATCACTTTGGTAATGGTTTGATCACTGTTTGTTTTGTATCATCTCTATTCTTCCTTTTCAATTGTCCATATTTTTTTTCCCTTTATCTGCTTTAGTTTGAAATAGGATATTTTAATAACGAACCTCTATTTGAATTCACAAAATTGCTGCTATAGGTACTCTTTAAAATGTAACCGAACATACAGCTGGTATGTATAAAATTCAGTCTTTGGATTATTGATTGTGTAGTTTCTGAAAGAATTGGATATTGCAAAAACAATAATAGTGGCCTGATTATTGGGCTAAGCCTCATTCGTTATTACTTGTTTAGTACACTCATTGCCTCTCAGAAGCCATTATACACTGTCATTGTTAATAGTATTGGTTTGATAAATGTCACTGCTAATGTGTGTAATCTGTCTTTCTTCAGAACTTGCGTGGTAGAATTCAGTATTTTTAAGATTCTATGCATTTAATAATCTACGGTATAAGCAAGATAAAAGAATAGAATTTTCATTTTTGTCATTGACTTTGAGCTGTTTAGTCATTTTAGGCTACATTTTTTTCCACGACTGTTGAACAAATGGTAATGATACACCAACCGTCTGTTTTTGCGAGATATTATTGCTAACAACAAGTCGAAATTCTTTGCATCTTCAGCTATAAGAAATCAGTGGCAATTTACGGTAATGAGGTATTTTCGTTTGAAGCACACGTTGATTCATATGACGAATAATGACGGTACAGTGGTAGGAATATTTTCTAAACGTTGCTGCTTTCAGTACGCAGTTCTTTTATATCAAATCAAGATCAATATATCAATGAACTATTTATGAAAAGCAACCACTGTAACGCAGAGCGTACTTTGGGCAATATAGTCAACCAAAAACTTGGTCTTGACTTGCGTTAATTTGGCTTGCCAACAGCTAGCAATTTCAGCTTATCGTCAACCTATACAGATTTTCGAAATCTCGGTTATGCTGGTAGATTCTTCCTTCCAAGTCTAAAATCCTTATCTCGATAAAATAATCAGAAAATAGTTAATGTGTACTAGTTGAGCCGTAAATATAAACTACACAACACCACAGTAATCACTTTACTACAACAAACGGGGCTGTTTATTAATAATTCATGCTCGGGCTCTACATATATACTTATATAAATTGTAGAAATTGAAATTTCAATATCTCTGCCATAAGTTAAGAACCTAAAACTTTTTATGTGGTTTTGCATCACAGTGCGTTCATTCTTTATGTATCATCGCTAGTAAGTATCAAAGTAACTGTAATCTCTTCTCATTTCCACTACTTTTGTGATTATGTTTAAACTCGATTAACTAACCAGAATAGCGTTTGATTCCGAAAGTATTCCTTACCGTTAGTTTATGGTAACTTGCATTTTTCTGAATTGACAGGACACTTGCATTGTGAGAGAGGTCAAGAAGCTCCAAGAAAATAAGATCAATTAGCGATAGTTGGTAAGTTATGAGAATGTCAAGTTCAGGATCGGATACCACGTTCTATTTTAATTCATTAATATCGTTACGTTTAAAACGGCGCAGACGTAATAATTTTACACACAGTTACATAAGTACGAGTACTGCTATCCATTTACATAGCATGATGTGGAGTAATAAGTGTCTGACAGGATTGGTATAAGAATTATGTTCTTTTTTGTTACCATAAATATGTTTTGTGAGATTTAATTATTTCTCCTAATGCGGTTTTCTTGTACATTTGTCGATTTTTTCCAACATAAATAATTTAAAATTGTCAAAATAATTTTATCTTTTCATTTATAATCATATGTGAGTGAATCATATATATTTTTTCTGGAGTACATTGATAGAGATATATTAATATATAGGAATTCAGTTCGTGTCATTCAACCTGACCTTGAACATAAAGCCTAAATATCCACTAAGTGCATAATTTAGGAAACAATTTTCATATCTAGCTCTACGAAATGTAAAAGGAACAGCCCTAGTAATTTCGCAAAATGTGTCTAACTAGCTTTGCTTATCCGAAACCATCTAGACCATTTGCTTCTTTCTTGAATCTACTCATTGTTTTACAGGTTTTTTTGTAGATACAAGGGTGGTCTCAAATGAACTTGCTCAGTTAATAAGAAAAGCACCTTATGGTTTTCAAAGCTTTTATTTTTCGACATCATTTTTTTATCATAAATATCACGTCATTTTCTTCGGCGATGTTTTAGTGCCATTACTCGTCTCTATGACGATCCTTCGCCAGTATTCCAAAGTCCTCTCTACAGCTGCAATCGCTTCTTGATTGTACGAAAAACATTTGGGAGAATGAAATCTGGGGAAGAGAATACAAGGCTAAGAATTTCAAACTGAAAATCACTTAATTTTTCTTTCGTCAATACACTTGGTTGGTAGGTATATAATTGTAATGGATGAAATTTTTTCTTCTACAAGCCTTGCTTGTTCATGAATTTTTCTCTTTCAAGATATTCAATCAACATAATTCGGTGCACATCTAATCCCACCAACGCCAGAACCATAGATTTGCAACACATATTCAACTAACGAATTTTGATAAATTTACGCGAGGTTGTCGTTAAGCAATGTTATAGGTGAATATAATGCCAAAACATAAACATTATCCAGAAATCTAGATAGTGCATTAAATTTGATAGAAGAAAATGACGTGAGCTCGTCATCTTCCTCAATCATCCCAGAATCAAAAAGTATGCATATATCTGAATTAAATGAAGAACAGAATATAGCCCTCGTTTACTAAATACTCATCCCAGGTTCAAAAGATCGCATTTAATTCGAAAAAGATGATACATCAACAAGCGAAGTCCATTTATAGGGGACTTGTGATCAAAACAGTTAGGGTCCTTGCTTTTCTTAAGACTAGTATAAAGTTAGAAATCAAGAAAACACGAGTGACTTTTCACATTTCTAAACATCTGTAAATATAGTACCTAATGGAATCTAAGTAACGTCCTTCACATAATAGGAATTCAATATTGAAAGCCAAAATAACATGTTTGAATACAATTTTGGTTTATAATAATTATTGTTATAATGTGGAGGAAAACTATATCTTTATCATTTAGAAGAAAATTAATGTTAAAAACTCTGTATAACTCTAAATATGTCTTTTAGTTTAGTGATGAACCGATTCCTAGTATTGCTGCAAGGTTTTTCTATGAACGTTAATTATTATTGAGTGAAATGCAGAGATAACCGACATTATTTATTTGGTTAGATAGTACCATATTAAGAAAAATATTTTAAATTAATATTACGATCATGACATTTATACAAATTAGAGTAATTCTACTTATTGTTCTATTAGGAGATTATAATTGATGATGTACAGAACATAACGGATACAATTTGCAACTAAGAAAGCAAATAGTTCTCATAATATGCATGAAAATATATTGTCTAAATTACTTATGCTATCATAAGCACCTTAGCCTTGAGGTACAATTAGACCATACTGTATATATTATCCAGGCGCGAATGTAGGACAAGTTGAATTATTGACCAATAATAACAACAGATGTCATTAACCTTCTCTGTGAAATAAATTATCGCTTGCATTAAATAAATATGAATTGCTGTTCCTTTTTTCTCTAGGCAAGCGCGAGCGTCAGTAGGTACAAAGTTTACGATTATCGTGATTTCGAGTGAATGTGGAAAACTCTGTTTTAACACACAACAAATAATATATTTGCGAGTACGACAGCTAACATCAATATGAAAATATTAACCGAATACTACTATAACTTGTATATTATTCATGCATCCATGTACTATTACGTTACAAAGAATTGAATTAGTTTTTATGAGATCCACACCAGTATAAATTTGTTGCGCGTTACCAATAAACATAGACTTCTTCGGCTACTCGTTTATTCCATAGACTAAAACTATAGAGCAATAATTTTAAGTAAAGTCTTACAACACATAAATTTGTTTACTAAAGCTCTTACGAAATGTCTTATCTATTTTTATTTCATATTCCTACATTTTAGTAATGGTTATTACATTTGTTAATTATCACACAGATCTCAAGATTCATTTTCGGCATTTACAAGTAAAAAAATATAAAAATATATAAATTGTTTAGCTGGAAATCATTATTTACCAACACAACAACACATACTTGCATGCACGTACGGAATATGTATTATGAAAAACATATGTCAGTGAACCACTACTGTTACACTTACATTTTAAAGGCATAAACTCGGCTAACATATTGCACATATCCCGCTATATCTTCCGTAAGTGTTATCTCAGATATTAACAGGATTAATTACAATTGTACTAGTGCATTGTATGTATGAGCACACAACACGTCTTACAGATTATATGAAGTATTTAATAGCCTCTAGATTACGCCAAGACATCTATTAAAATTATTTAGCAATGGTTAATAAAAATAAATGGGGAATCTTAGGAATACTAAGAAAGCTAGACCACAAAGTAATTTTTCAAGTACGATACTAATGTTACTACAAGTAATAATATTGATTAAATATGCTTATATATATACAAAATATTTTATGGATGTAATGTGTATCTTCTATTGGTAATAAATTTACAGTAATACACAGAATATAGCGGCAACTACATAGATGTGTATAATTTTATGATCCTGTCTTAATTTTAATATCTATATACCTATTAATAAATGACTAAATTGGAAGCTTCTGGATAATGATCGCTACATATATACAAGAATACAAAAAAATGATCTTTTGTCTCAATTGATTTCACTGATTTGAATGAAAGTGTTCAGAATCACAAAACATCTTTACGGAATAGTTCTTGATCTTCATCACTAACATTAATAATAACTGATAATCTTCTGACAGAAGACTCAAGCGTGGTATACATGTTGAGCTACTGTGACCAACTGGCGCAGCCCTCATAATAGAGACTCGGGTAGAAGCCTTCTACAGCATTTACTTGAAGAAACACTCATCAGGTCTTATTCTTCTTCAAATTCAATCCCCTTCCGGGAAAATGTATTTGCTAGAATTAGGACTCAAATTTCTTATGTAAACCCACATTATCGTCAGTATCACTTTTTATGATTCAGCTCTGCCAAGTTACTGTGCATAAGTTTACAAACAATCAGACACATCTTAAAGTGCAAACAAATTCCGCTTTCTAGTTTCTTTCACTCTAGGGTGTCTGAACACTAAAGAATGATTCCTCAAGTAAGATCGTGGACTATCAGCTCCGCGAGAACTGATTTCCTGTCTGACAGTATCAACATTGTTCTGTCGATATAATTTCTATCCAACAGCAAATGAGTCACCGTAATTATAGCGTTTGTATATTTTTCTTTGAAGGACACCTCAGAGCAGTCTATGACCCCCACCATACCTTCGGACTAGAACCAATAACTAGTTCTGCTTGTCAATTTAAATCCGTATGTCCATTCCATTAGACATTCCATCTTTGACTAATATTCTCCACCACTCTGCTCTTTCCTATCTGTAGTAACAACTTGCTAGATGCTTGGTGAAACAGTAAGTTTTGTTACTATATCTTGAAGTTTAAGAACTGAAAAGTGTCCTTCTCGGTTTGGTTCTAGATATACCTTAGATACACCGTTAATATGATTCCCACTTTTACTTGACTACCTCTAGTGAGACATGCAGAGGTGGGTATATCCAGTAGCGCCTTCATAGCAACCGTTGAGTTACCATTACCTTATATATGTACATATATCCAATGGGTTATACTCGATTTGAGTTCCTACCATGATTCAAGCGTCCATAGAGCTGAAATAGCTCTATTGCAAATGTACCAGTAATTACTCTCAAAACTATATTTTATCCACGATTTAAGGATTTGTGTAGGTTTATGCTAGCACTAGAAATATTTCAAGTGTTGACTAAATCTAGAAAAGATTTTCCATTACCTACAGGCTTGTAAAATACCAACCCATTCAAGTCCTGATAGTCCGATAAAGCAAATCAAACTTATGTCATTACTATTGTCCGCTACTTTATCAAGATGTATAGCAAATTATTTTCGAGGTAACTCACAATCAAACGGAAGCTGTTGCTGAACATTCAATTATGCTTTAATTACAATTATATTGTTTGACAAAGGAATGTTTTCTGCTCAAGAAAGCATTCACTAAACATTGCTTCTGCCATGTCTATGACATACGCTTCTTTACTATTATTTAAACTAATTTTATTTCTAATTGGTTACTTAATTATGTCTTAATTATGCAGAAGAAAAAAGAGGATGAGGGTATAGAATTATTTAAGACACAAAATGGAAGACGTATAGCATGAAAGTTAGAAAAGCTTCAGTTTAGTAGCTTTCAGTTTCTTTCTAACGCAATTTGAGATTTTATATTTGATCTAAGCAAGTACAAATTTGAAATTTAAAAGTATTTCGTAAGAATTCTTTTTGTTTTTTTTTTTTTTAGTTAAGAAAAACTTTTCCCGATGCTATACGATGTATATTTTGCACTATATGATCGCAAGTTACTTGTAGTTGGACATGCCGATGTAAAACAATTAGTTTAATTTAAACGTTTTTATATTACAATAAGTTTCTAAACATCTCGATATGCGTTGGAAAATTTGTATTTTAAACTATTTTATTATAAGTGGAATACGCAAAAAAAATGAGCATCGTTGATGGTAGTACATAAACAATATTTTCAACTTTCTGCGGAATGTTTGTCCGCCCGTTGATAATTCGTTAACCTAAATTACTTCAATCTACTGGTTTGTATAAATCACTTATTTTAAAAACTCCTAACAAAGGCGATTGAGAGATCTCAGGTCGAGTAATCGTGGAAGCTATTTGATCGTAGTTGATGTTTATCAATCTAGTGATTTGTAAATCTTTAATTAAACGAGTTACGAACATCTGGGATTTATTTTGGAGCACCATCGTTCTGGAAGAAAAGTTGAGAGGGGCTTTGGGAGTGTAGATGGTAAGTGTGATTCATACCAATTACAATAAACGTAAGTAGGGTTATTATTTTTGTTTCCAAAAAAATCACACCGACTATGTATGTATGTAAATAAGAGAAACAGCAAAAAGAGCATTTTTCTACACATCGCATTTGTCATTAAATAGTACACATAATTTAGTTAAATATCATTTTCAAAATTTGAAGTTGACAGTGAGTACAAACGTATATTTCATTATGAAATTAGAATCCCTTTATATAACGATATTTACACCCACAGATTAATTACTCGGCGTGTGACATGCAAAAATATTCTCGAACGCGGAAGGAGTCTTATAAACGACGCCAAATAGTTTAAATCTTTCATATACAGAGGCAAACGAACTCAGAATGGAGTCTTGGAACGACCTTTTCGTAATCGATACGCAATATTACCATGGATAATGTTTGCTAATGTACATTTAGAAATGAGAAATACACGCACAAACTACAGTTGTTCCTTTTAGTTAAGCAGGTTATTGACTTTTTATTCGAAATATTTATTTATTAATTGCAAAGAAATACAAAATAAACTTAAATAGTATTTAATTATCTACTGAAAACGTTCTAATTAAATTAAAAATAAGCTACACATTATTTCTTCATATGCCACAACCATTGCACCGTTGTTCTGCTTGTAGTTACACCTTATATGTGTTTTAATACAAAATTATGTTTCAGTGCGTCAGATACAGCAGTCCCAAAAATATATATCGAATTTATACTTTTATAAATGACCAGCATAGGTTTCATGATCAGGAACTGCCAAACAACTACTGCAGGGAACGATTCGGTGGTCCCTAAATAAATAATTTCCACTTTTGTCAAATTTTGATTTTTTGCGGATTGCATGTAATGCTTAAGCATACCTATCGAAGTCGTGCAGAATAATTAGAGACGAAAAGCTATCGAATAGGACAATTTTCCATCACAGTAATTGACAATATGATTGTAGGAGACGAAAGAATTAACCTGTGAGGAATTGAGCCTGTTTTGAAAATTATGTTTGCTAAAATCCATGATTTCCATTAAACTTAACTTAACTTGTTACTGTGCTGATTAATTAATATCTTTAGCAAGATAAAATAGTTTACTAGAAAGAAAACAAACCTCATATTTAAGAAGATAACGCTTTATTTATGTATTCGTACACACATTCGTATACACATATTTACAAAGGACATTAATGACCATAATAAACCATTATGCTCAAAGAGAATTGCATTGTCACCAATAGAAATACCTACTCGATAATATAAGTATAATGGGAGAGATGGGCTCATGAATAGATTATAGTAAGACACTACAGGTCACCGTACTCTCCAGAAGAAAGTTCGTGCAGGTCCGGTCCATAGGTGATAAAGAAACTGGTAATTTGCATGTGAGAGAATATAATAAAGTAGGAATTCTCCGACACGAGAAGATGATACAACAGAAACTAACGGATTTTATCCTTCAGCGAGAAAAGTTTTAAATAAATTAAATAAATTTAATCATTTAGTTGACCTTACGAAGCGCAACTATGCTTGAAATACCTTGCTGTAACACAATATTTTTGGTTATACTTAAGAAATCGTCCGGATATTTATTAAATTAATATATTGCAGCAATGAAGCCATATATTTACGATCATAAAATCACCAACGTAATTATATGCCTTACAACTATAAAATTACAGTTAAAACTTTATTATATCATATTGTACCAACCAATATCCAATCAGTTACGGTACATATCTTGAATTAAAGTTAAGTGATTGAAGGTTAAACACGGAAAACGCTTAATAAAGAAAATTTTATAGTACAATATGGAAGTAAGTGCTGCTATACCAAACGAAGGAATAATTGAGAATGTTTTTTACGAGACAACACAGTTCTGTACAAAGCAAGAAATAAAAGCTATACAGAGATATTAAATAAAGATCCAGTAATTTTGATATTTTATCTTTGAAGATGAGGTACATATTATGTATTTAATTAATTCTTGATAATGCAATTGCAATTTGTATTATTTAAAAAATTTTTAAAATTAAGAGATTTATATATAGCACAAAGGTAAATTTATGTATGTGTACATTTATGTTTCTTCTCAAATAATTCAACCAAACATTTTTATAATATGAGCTGGACTATAGTTTTGTACTAATAGCGTCCGCAGGTAAGCGAGTGGGGTGAGGCTGGAATGTAGGAATGGAGATATAGAAGAATATCGCACTATTGTTGTATATTGCATTCTCTACTAGTTATGATCTCCTCATTACACATTCTCCTATCTCCTCATTGAAGGGTCATCTCCTCGACATTAAGACTTTCTGTGCTAATGCCATTGAACGTTTCACAATGCCAAACTATATAAATAAGTAATTATTCCTTCACTAGGCAACCTTGCCAAACTGTATCAAAGATTAAATTCCCAATGTGGCGCTAATGCTTCTTTATTTGGTACATCTGGTAACTGAAATTCTTTCTACTAGACACAGGTAGGTTCCTTGTCCTCCTGTTAGGTAGTATCTTTGAAAATTCGTAGCGGTTTTCTGTCCAGTGACCCTTCCCGGGTCATCACCATATTGACATTATGTTTACTTACGTCATCTAACTCTCTGGTTCCTTGATCTCGAAGCCCTAACTGGCTTTTTCTGTACCCCGAGAATCTTTCCAAAAGTGATGGTTGGTGTCAATCACTAACTACTGGCATCATTGCTATCTAATAACTAGTGAAATTTGCGTTCGTAATATACCACAGCGCTGCGTCAGTTCCCGTCAACTGACCATCACTATGGAACTGTCTCCATATGTCATCACCTCTGGCTGTGCCGTATAATCTTCGTTTTTAAAATTATTCTCTGATTGAAGTTACAGTTTCCGAAGGTTTAGCGAACCATAGGGTTTGGTCTTATTGATCACAATACCTAGTATCGGTGTCTACTTCTTGATTTAATTGTAATATGATTAAATAGTGAGTCCTGTCTTTAAAGCATCTATGTTGGTATCGATAGCCGCAATGGGGGCTGCTGAGTAGTACAGGAGAGGAAGTTAACTAGTGAACAGCGCAGGATTATAAACGGCGAAATAGTGCTGTAACAAGGCCATTGAAAATGCGTAACACACACAATTTACACAACAAAAGTTGCAACAGTAATCAAACAAGCAATATAGCTCTGGAAGTCGCTGCAACTAGCACCCATCACAGATAAAAAGAAATAGATATAGAGAAGACACATCTCTGTTCTTTTTTTTTCGAGTAAATATTCCACAGGAAGCTTTAGAAGGGTTTATATTCGGTTAATCGCTTTAGCATCATGCATCGACAACTGTTAAAATATCTAGAGGACGTTGCGCTTAAATCGACCACTTAGTACAATTGCTATGTTATCAGTATAAACAAAGTCTGAAAGTCTCTCAAGATGTCGTCCGCAAATAGCTGCCATAGCTGAGACGAGAGTGTCTTCTTTCTTAAGGTAGATCAAATTGACTCTAACTGTTACGTTTTCGTGATTTAGTAAGGCATAAACATACATATATTGGTCAATAATATATTTTTCTATAAATTTTTTCTATTACTATATGGAAAGATGGTCTCTCTTTAGAGTTTTAATTTAAAATCCACTTTTATCTCCGTCAATATTCTCTAGACGCAAGCTAGTACCAAGACAACCCTTAGCAATATCTGCATAGGAAAGATGAATAGGTTAATACTCTATTATATAATGCCGTGGGAGATTTCAATCTTTCTAAACGATACATTCTTTTTAAGATAACAAGGAACAAGATGAAACAATTTGTTGAGGATTTATTTCTATTACATATCGTTGACCTAATGTTGTAGCAGCCGTTTCTTCCTTTCAACTTTATTTTTTTAAGTATCAAGTGTATATTAGATTTGTCACGCTATTGAAATAAGTTGTACTTACCTATTCAGTGCACTCGTGTACTGTCTGCTAGCAATCGTGATCAATGTCCATTTTTCATGTTGGCACATTCTTTTTGACTTGAAAAATGTACGCTCAACAATACCCATTGTGAAAGCTTGCGGATCTTCACGTTGTAAATGCTTCTATTTTGCATACTTATATTTTTCTCGGCAGAAAATTTATAATAAACTACTTTACCACAGAGTAAGTTATACATTTTGGTGTTGCATAAATTATTTAATGTAAGAACTTCAAGTATGACGCATTTAATACAGATGTAATAATTCCATTAACGTTTAATGATAATAGCAAATACACAGTATTGTATCTGCCACAAAGGTTTACTTAACTAGAGGACAAGAATATCATCCAATAGTTAGATACATTTAAGGTGCCACACATGTTCTAAATAAGTACTACAGAAAAAGTCTTTTGCAGTAGAACCATGTCGTTAACAAAACGCAGGCTTTTTGGTTTAACAAAATATCCGTAATTTTTGGTCCACGCATGGTTGCCAGATGCTATCCTGTTATAATGTATTTGCTAATGAAGCTGAAAAGAGGAGAGCATTGCTACATAAATAATATCGCCTTGAAAAGAATTTTAATTATAGCAGGAAGGAACCATTGTTCTACTTGAACATATCTGATGTTATATAAGAACCACTAAGTCGAAGCTAGTGCGTTTATTACACCATTATATTGGTGATGCTTAATATTATGACTTAGGTACTTTTTGAAATACCAAATTGCTGGTGACAAAAGATTACTTTACTTTTTATTCTACATAAAATTTGTCATACTAATAATAATTACAGCAATATTTATATGGTGATTATTAAATAACAAAATGTCGTTGCACTCTTGAATATTCGACTATTTATTTAGAAAAATACTGTGGTATTTCGTCGAATACTAATTATACATCGTATAAAACCGAGTTGTAATATACATTCTCGGCTATGATTTACGATATATTACACAACGATCCGAAGATATGCAGATGTAATTAATTTATAATATACAGAATGCAAACTATCTCGGAAAAGAACGGAGAAATCGAATTATGAGTTAAAGGAATGTTTTAATTAATACATTGTGGTAATAAAGTAATATTCACTATTATTGGTAAAATTGGAATTATTGAAGCGCTAGATACGAGTAGAGTATATTTCGTATGTCTACGTCAACATGAATTTCATTATAAGAATGTTGTATGTATGGAGATTAATTTATTAAATGGAGATGCAAATCATAAAATAAAAATTAAATATTAAAATAGTAAAAATTGAATAATGACGGACTAGTACTTGTAGTGGCTGTAAACCCCAAGCATTTGTATATCAATTGCTCTAGTGATGGAAACAGTTACATAGTCTTTAACACAATTGTATTAAAAAAAACAACAAACTGTTTTTAAAACAACGTTTTGCAGGGATAACCAATACTATGTGGTGACGGAGTGAAAAAAAAACTTAAACATAATTAATTAGAAATATTTTTATACAGCTTCTTTTCTAAGCCCTCTTTATTCAAAAGACTGTTATCTTCACTCCATAGTAACAATAATTATAAATACTATTAGATTCCACAAGTTCCATCGTTTGCATTCATCTTATTAAAATTAGTCGTGGCACCTCAAAACCTGTGAAAGTGTACCACATGTACCCTACTTCCACTGTACTATTTAAAATATTATATACTCGTATATATTTGCAGAATTCTACAAAAACAAGTTATCAAAGAAGTGTGAAATTTTTGCAAAAATATGCATTTTTCTTTCCTCCAAAGATCCACTACTAGAGTTACCATCTAAAGACAAAGCAAGTTGAATGGATGTAATGTTGATGTTCCGAAGCTAAGAGCAATTCAGATGAGGATAAAAGTAGGTTGTAAAAGTTACTACATATTTAAACATGGAAGAAATGTGAAATGAAGTCAAATGTAAACGGCGTGTAACGGGTTGATAGCCGCAGTGATTAGGCGGCTGACTATCGTTGTGGTGCATTCAATTCTCCGGAGAGACGGTGACATTTTTTCGGAGAGTTGAAATCCGGATCAATTTCCCATTCGCTGTTGGATGCAAAGTGATTAACAGCGCGACATTATAAAAGGCGATGTGATGCTGTTACAAAGCCATTTGAACACAATTTACGCACACAAAACTACACAAGTTCACTGTGTAGACACAGCTTACGGAGTCACTGCAACTAGGCACCCACCACACAAAAAAAAAAAAAAAAATGTCGACACAACTGAAGATATTGGTTCAATAGCCAGAGAGAACCGAAAATTGTGTATGATAATACAAAAATACAAAAGGTATGTGAATGAAAAATAAATTTCTAAACACATAACTGCTCTAGCGTATGGTAGTGAGCCATTATTGCTCAGTTATCCATTCAAGAGCAATTCACAAGCATTTAATATGCTCTTTTGTTGATTTAGTTTTTATGAGTATGTAGTTATGTCCCTACTAGTAATAACAGACAATACATAACCTCGTTGGTTTACTCCTTAGTGGAAATATCAAATAAAATGGTTATTATTATTATTAAACGGGTTGATAGCCGCAGTGGCTACGCGGTTATCCAGTTATGTGGCACATCACTGCAGTCCGCGCTTAACTTCTCTGAGAAGACGGTGGAATTTTTCATAGTCCTGTGGACTGTGGAATTATAAATTTCGTTCGTGTTTACTCGTTTATAAGGCAGATACATATCTAACAATTGTGATATTCAAAAATAATGTCTCTGCTATTTCTTTATGCTGAGATCTGTAATTCTAGGTAATTTTCATTATGGGGCAACTACAGAATTAGATGGAACTATAGAAATTCCGCTGAGTGTAATATGATTTTCAGAACAGCTAAAACTCATAAAACAGAACTTTTTGAGTTACTTTTGGAGATGTGAAGTAAGTACTTCTTAGAATGCATGACACTATATATTGAAGTCTCTAGAAGAAATGTTGATATGCGTATCACCTGTTTGAGAGGCTTTACATCAAAATTATAATATCTTCAACAAATCAACATCTAACAAAACAAATACAATATAATATTAGACAATTACATATTACATGATTAATGCTTTTGATAGTATTTACGACATATGCCCAGTTAAGAACAAAATTTACAGAAAACGGATTGTTACCTATGTCATGATAATATTCAACTTAAAATATTCTAATTCATTATTTCTGACGACACTTAGTTTTAATTTAAATGCAAATGCATTTAATAGAATTTTACTTAAAATATTGTTGGTTCCTTTTAAGAACATGAGCGCTTTCTTGTTACGAAAAGTTTTACTGCTCCCATACAGATTGAATCATAACATAAAACATACAATAATCACGAATAATAGACTAAAAACGCGTCAAGCTAACCGTTGTGTTGCATATGACATCGATGACACTAATCGTGTATATGCGCTGTTATGTTTCCTCTACTTCTTTTGCTTCCTAGCCTTCTTATTTGTGTTGTGATCACCTTCGTGTTTGTTGTTGTTCTTCTTAGTATAGGTCCAACCAAGTGCGGTAACAGCAGGCAGAAGACAGCAGCAGTACCAGATAGCGGTGAGCACCACTTCTTCTTCTGTTGTTCTTCTCTTCTTTCTCAAGACCATCGGAGACACCGATGAGACGTCGTACCTAGTGACGTTGGCGCATACACACAATCCTGTAAGTTAACTGCTCTTGTACCGCTAGACCTCGCGCGTTCCGTTAGACGCTGGTGTGTGTCAGTGACCTCTGTTAACTCCTCACCTGGCCAGCTCAGTCTCTACAACACCGCGCCATAACAGGTGCGTTTCGAAACATCGGTGGAACCTTGTGCAACCCCTCAGTGATTTTTTTACGTATTATTAAAGACGAGACACGAGTGACAGTGCGAACTTCCGATTTTTTTAAGGATATTTTCCGGTGTGATTCCGGGTATACCGGAATCGTCGAACGCATCACAGGTGTTTGAACTGTGTTTATGAGATACTTTGCGCGGGATTTCAGACGCACATCTTGGGACTCCTCCAAAGAAGAATTGAACAGACTCCACTGTATCATTGGTAATGTCTATATACACACATAGCTTTATTTTTAAATATATTAATTAAATATTCAACGCATACGATAGGTAGAATATTTATAGACACACAGATGCGCAGAAAAATTTAATTAAATGCTAATTAATAAAGTTGGTTTTCCTTTTGTAAATGGCCATAAAACTCTAATTTAATTTTTTCCGCGAATTATCCTATTCAATCAAAAATTTTCGTAAGAGTTCAACAAATTTACGCAAAGTACTTTATCGAAGTTCGCTACGAGCGATTTCCTAAAACTTTCGGAGTTTGTGTCCCGCAACTTACACTCACAGCGCTCCCGTAAGTTCAAGTTCAATGTCCTTGCGTTCGAAATCATAATTTTATTCGATTCTTATATATTACGCATCCATTATATACTTATATATCGTTTCCTTATGGTCGATTCTATCGTTTTTAATTTCTTCGTCGTTTTAATAATTTATTTATGTTAGAGGGGTACTTATTTTTCAGTAATCAGTTCGTCTCGAAGTTGGAATAATAAAATAATAATACCGATTTAATAATTAGAATAAATGATGTGTATTCAATCGATAGTTGTAAATTATTAGGTAATATTGTGAATATAATTTAGTAATATTAAATGCAAGCTGTGTAAAATGTGTCAACCGCTATTAAATAATGTCAGCAGAATAGCTTTTGAAATCTACTTATATTAGAGTTTTTTAAAAACAAAGTTATATATAAAAGAGAACATTTTTTATTAAGGTATCTTTTATAACTGACTATTATTAATTAATAAGTAATCATATTTGAAAATCGTTCTATGAATGTTTGCCAACAAACTAAAATGTCGTTATTCAAATTTATTCACAAAAATGTTAACCTTGGTAGTAAGAAAGTAGTGATTTCAGCATTCTTTGCTGCTATATTTCTCAATACATACAATTCTATCTGGTGTTAAATAAACTATTTTTATAATAAAGATTGACTTTTTTTGTAACAATGATGATGGTAATCTAGAAATTCATATCAAAATCCGGGCAAGAATTGTTGACAATAAACAGCTATGTACTTTCTACACACAAAAAAATGGACACGTACTACCACCCTTCCTAAATAAAGCTACTCTACATACGTCATTTAGTGGAATCCTGAAATAAAACAATTCATTTCAACTTGTTTATGTCATAAATATAGCATTATTATATAAACATTTGGTGGCGGTGCCAGAGTTTTCAATGACACTAATATAGTTCTCAACTGCTCAGTTATCTTTTGCAGTAGTGTGTGAATATATTTTCTTGTATAGCCTTTTCAACGTTTCACCTACTTCCAAAGTTAAGTGGCAAGTGCTGACTGATGAATGAATCCCGTATGGCTAGTATACCTACTCATGATATGGCACATAAGTAAAAGATAGAATTGTGCATAGGAATTAATTGATACATAATTAAATAAATATTCCTTTGTTTTATTTTCAGAATGAAAAGTATACGATTTCTCTAAATTAAAAATACAAACGATATTTTATAAGTCAATATAGAATATAGTTTATTCAATTATAATTTATGTGTATTTCCATTAAATTGTATGGAGCAAACATAAGAACAAATGAAGATAATGGTTTGATTAACTAGCCCTTACTATCAACTTCCGTTTAGGATATGGAAGATAAAAGCTACAAAAATATTAAAATCTTAGTCGTATTAAATCTACTAAATGCAAAGTTTAAGTCATTATCTGATATTATGTGATTTTGGGCTCACTCTACCAGTACGTTTAGTCGCAATGCCGATTGTATTGAATTGAAAATTGAATAATACTGTTTTTTAGACCATAGATTTTTAAATTGGAAGGAATTTGAAAAATAATAAGGGGAATACCTTTTCTGTCAGCAAAATATTTGACTTCATTTACTATGTATGCTACTGATCCTCTCTTTTGGAGTTACTAGTAAAAAGCAGGCCAAAAAAAAGACAAAGGCCGCAAAGTAATAGTTATAGGTGACTTTGTTCTGGTAGAATTTCAACATTGTCATAAAAAACCCACACATACATTTTAGCACAACTCGGAGACGTTTATATATGACCTTTGAGTGTTTATCTTTTATTTTTAGACATATGTACTCGTACTTCCATGCTTATATCAATAAAACAATAAACAAAAGTTAGTAGAATAATAAATCACATATAATATCAAAATATACAGCCATGCTTGTCAACAAAAATATTTGGCATGCATTATCATGTATTTTCAATACAAATAAGTTCAAATGAAATTATATTAATAAATTTAAACAATGGTTAATAATAAAAAATCTATTTACGAATAAAAGTGTAGAACAAAAAACTATCAAAGTAATGATAGATATATAAATAAGCTGTAAATGCAACAAGTGCTATATCGGTCAAACTAAACAATATTTGACATAACGCATTTATTGAGTATTCTAATAAGCGATGCAAGTTTGATATCAAAATTCCGCTATATGGAACAATTGTAATTATGTATATCATGAAATAAAAAGAAACAGAAGAAGATATTTTTTTGAATAAGGTAGAAAATGATCATAACAGAAATTAATTCAAAACAGTTTATATAGTAATCTGCAAAAAAGATAAAACTGCAAATTATTTTAAAACTATAAGAACATTAATCAACTAAATATATCTGTCGTCCACAAAATCTCTTTTGACTTGACTCCCGTGATCATATTATGATCTATATGAAATTACTTTCATCTGATTAGTTAGCCACAAACTAATACAGAATTCTTTCCCGAATTGATTGCGGACAGAATGCATTTACACAATGACTCTAATGATTCGTATCAATTATCGAAATCATGTAGCTGTAGCTTATCTAATATCTCATTACAATAGTGAGATTTGTGGAAGCGTGTTGACATACAACTATCAATTGTTGCTCTACCTCAAACACTATTTTTTTTTCGAAGTAAAATAGATCGTTGCAACTCGTGAGATTTTAATGAGAACAACAAAGTTCTGAAATTTATTTATATATTGCGTTTATTTTTAAAGTTTGAAAAATCGCAGTAATTTCAAACCTTAATTGCTACCTCTAAAACTGAGATTCCATCCAGAACTCGTACAAAAAGTCAAAATTTTCGTCTCTTTAGTAGCATAACAGTTGACTTTATATAAAAAAATGTTCAAATGCTTGCATTCGCCTAACATAATAATACTGACTGGGTCCTTCACGAATTCTCACACTAATATGCCCTTTTTCTTTTCAGAAAATCAAGAGACTCATGACGATGATTTCATGATAAGGAGACGACTCATAAACATGTATCGCGGAAAATTTGGATCTTATCGAAAGAAGAAATAGAACATGGTTCCATATATATTCTTCAATATTTTAAGATAATAACTTAATACTTCGAAGCAGTTAAATCATATGTAGTTTATTTTCTTCATTGGTAGATATTAATTTTACCCAGATATTCCAACAGTAATTCATTTCATCTAATCTTATCATTTTATCATATAATTTTTACACGATCGCAAATCAATTTTCTCAACAAGTAGTAAAGGATGGGTTAATTTTAATAATTTTGTGCTTACTAATTTTACAATTGTGCGCGAAAGGAGACAAAAGAAATACACGAACATTGCATTGTGAAAGAACCGCTATAACGCCGAATTCTTAGTACCCGTATACGCTGCATGAAGAAATGCTACGATGCCCAGCACTATAAGAGGTAAGTGACTCAACATTTATTTCGTATCAACTCTACAATTGTCATTTTTTTCCTGGCTACGTGCGAATGCATTTTTCTCCGCGGTGCCGACGACCTAAGCAAATGGTTCTTCGACAAATAATAACATACGTACCATTAATATGCTAACGTAGGCCAGTTTTAATGGCAATATTAACGACGGGACGATTTGCAACTGCTCGCCAAAATGAATACGTTATCTTCCGCAAACAAAGCAGATTGACCGATGGATGTGTAAATTGCTGTATAACTATTAAAGAAGTGTAACTTGATAGTGAAGAATTACTTTCGTTTGAAACATCATCACAAAGCAAAAGGCAAACAGTATATATGTATCATTCTCATTACATATACATATATATGTATATAAACAATAGCAGAATAAAAGGAATTCCATTATCTCTGGCTACAAATGAAAGTCTTTCAATAAAGATTTCACATAATTTTATTTACTTACGAAATATTATAAGAAACTTTTCGAGAAAACGTAAATTAAATGATTTGATTTTTCTTTATGTAGTTTTAGTACAAAATATTCACAAACGTATTACAAGAGCAATGAAAATTTATTTTTGATTCAGATATTATTAGTTTCAATATCATAACATAATTTTGAAAATAATATCTTCGTTAGTCCAGCAAGTGATCCATAATGGCTTATATATAAATTTATAGTTATCCAACTTTGTTTTTTATTGGAATATTTTCTTTGGCTTTGAAAACAAGATCTATTTACAACTTTGACTACAGCTCACAAAATATAGTCCAAATCTCATAAAACTCCATTGGACAGTGATGCCGCAAGGTGAGATAAAACTTCGTACGGCTTTGTGTTTTATCACACTCTAATCAAACTTGACATCCGCCTATTCGTTCAGTTGTGCAACACGAATAGCTTCAGCGGGAGCGTTGAACATTAATTTTATTTGTCGCTTTATATTTGAATATGAATAACGATGAAATAAAGATTTCAGTGTCATGCATGTGCATGTCCATAGCTGTCACATTTTGTCTTCTCTCTGTAGATGTCACTTTTCCCACTTGCTCTCAATTTTTTCGCGGCAAAACCATTTTATTCTTGTGTACGCTAAAAAACACTACTACATATATGTATATATATATACTCACAGCTTTTTAAGCGTTAAGAAGAAGTTGATATTTATCAGGGAAATAAGTTGATGTGATGTTTGTTAAAATCTATAGCTGTTACCAAGGTTGTGGCTTCTGCTGATCGTAATAGAAGATCTGCATGACGTCCCAAAATGCATGATAAAAATTCTCTCGTGCAATCTTCTTTAATACGTTGCCTCTGTAACCAAGCAATATTTAAATTTACTTCTTTTGATTATAACATTAACATATTGTCTTTAAAATGGTCAAAATTGCTATAATTTGTTCGTGAACACTAGTATTCAGCACCTTCTACATTTCTGCTACCTCTGCTTTTCCTTTATTAACATATCTTTCAGCTCACTTTCAATTCAAGTATCACAGTTACCATTGAAGTTTGGCATTCTGTAACAAAATAAGAAAAAAATAACAGATCACTGTAGCGTCACTATATTTCCACTTAGAAGTATTAACAGTAGATGACTGATTGTCTGCAAGCACTAATGCTATTAACACAGTTAAAATTTGAATATCCATATAGGCGATTAGTAATTATACTGGAAAAAGTGGTGTAATCGAAGAAATATTGTAATCTGTTATCTTCAGCTCATAAGAAAATGCTAAGCTAACCACAAGCATGCTAATACCAAATATAATCACAAAACCATCGCAAAACAAATGTTGATACGTCCTCAAAAAACCCTGATATTAATTATAAAAATGTCAAAAACATATTGCTTCGATATTTGGATAAATACATAATATCTTACATTAGTTATAATTATTGCACATGTCTCCTTTGCTTTACAGCTGATCATCAGCAGTTGACAAAATGTGTACATTGAACGCGCGCAGCCGAATGTATTTTTGAACTTCTTCATGCGTGTATTTTCTTACATTTTGCGTCATATACATACATTTATTAAAATCAAAATTGCAACCTATCATAGTATATCAGTGAAAAAAAATTCGAGGGCTTCTATTCAAGGTTGAAATGTGTTGATAACCAAAAAGAAATCTCAGTTTTCAATACTCTTTGATATGGTTTTTGGATATATGTATGTACACAACCGGAAATCTATTGGTTACATTAAAAGTGCTATCGATATTCAGCTATTGGTCTATAAAACTGCTGATAAAACTGTTTACAGCTATTGGTCAGAAATCACCTCCTTCGTGCAAATATTGCTTCATACGTGTGGTTAGTAAGTACTATTATTCTTATCTTGAGACCCATTGTCGATGAATAAAAGAACTACATCACTTCATTGGAATTTTGTTGCACCAAGAGTATTTTGCCGTAATCTATAGAATACTAAAAAAATAGAAAAAGTAGCAAACCAGTCCAACTCTTAACAAATAATTAATCTGTATACCTCATCAGGTGAAACTCTACTAAAATATATGGAATATTAAAGTCAGATCACACTTGAATAGGCCACTGAATGGGCCATCTGCTACACCAGAACTTTCTTCATTTAACCGGTATTCTGCAAAAACGAATTCTAGATGCAGTTAATATCAGATTAGACTTGTATTATGCAGAATTATATCCCTGTATTACGTCTTTTCTATACCATTGCGCACTATAGTAATATATAATTTGTCACAGATACTGACAGACACAAACAAATCTTTAAAGATACAGGAACAATTTTTCAGCATGCTCACAATATACTGTTGTAAGCTAATCTTTGGTGGAATCAAATGTGTCGGATTTTAATACATTTACTGCTTCTAAGGCCGCCCTTTGCGGCACGAGCAACATGTATTATTTCAATGACTAAATTGTATGATTTGTGACCGCAACCACAAATATAAATGTGACCATTGTCCCATTTTTCTGTAATTTACCTCAAGGTGACGTTCCAAGCATATCAAAACATTTGCATTATATTTCGGGTTGTTGTCAGCCTCATCGGTAGACAGCATGATAGCTCTCTAATCTACTAATCTTCTATTCTATAACGCAACTTCTGGTGATCAGCTCTATCACATAATCCGTAACATGAAGAAAACATTCGTAAGAATTTATTCATTAAGACAATAACAGTTGCTACTTTAACATTTTCTAAATATTGCGAGATTTACGTTTAACTAATAGCAATTATTCTCGTAATTTTTCTGAATTTTTATTAGTATGCGGAAGCACTATTTCCCTTCAAGCTCAACGATACACATCCCATTAGAAAAAAAAACAAAAAAGGACAGCTAGGTACCCCATAACTCGATTTTTTTTCGATAATAGTATATGTCCTCCTTGAGACTATACAATATACTTTAAGATATATGTACACTCGGTTGATTTAAAATCGACTCACCCGGCAAGCGACGTAGACCTAACGTCGCACACAGAAACTTTCAACATTTAACTGGATGTTTGTAGTAATAAAGCAATTTGCTTATGAGCAGGTAAAATAGCTACGTAATGTGAAATGAATGGGAAGATAGCTGCAGAAATATATTCTTTTTCAGATACTTTTAATACCTGCGTTATTACGTAGTATAGCGTTTGCCATTAATTGACATATAAGCGCAAATAAAATAATAATACAAATCAATTTTAGAACCATAAGAAAAATTATTTATCAAAGCAGATAGACAGGAATCTATGTTCATCTTAAGTTTGTTTCGTTAAAAACACTGATTTTATTCGAGAATTAATAACAAAACACACAGTAAACAAATAATAATTTATTTCAAATAATAGAGACGGTAAACGAAAAGGCAGTCAAACTGAAAACAAATTAATACACAGAAAAAACTTTTGAATTATTGGTTGGTTCTGAAGGACATTTTCTGCACCATCATGCGAATATTCATTCTCTAAAGTATATGTAATAGGCTGAATCGAAAAACGCGTTTTTTTTCTGCAATACAATTCTAATAGCACGGAAAACTTGCGCATAGGCGTCATTATAAATAAAAATTTTTTTTTTCAAAATTTGAAATCGGGCAGCAAAAATTACAAAAAAAAAACGTTTTTTGTTGTAATAGTGAAAAAAGTGTTTTAAGGGTGTCCTTAATACATACAAAAAGTAATTAGACCCATTTTTGTTTTACTGAACTCGCGCAAAAGACCTAAAGTTGCGGGCAGGATAACCGCCCTGAAAATATTATCTTGGCTATGATAATGGATGAGAGACCACACATTAGAGAACTTGGCTACAGGAGGATCCTTAAATCCAGAAATGAGCCATCGGCTGAAGGTTACGTAAGAGACTTCAAAATACCTTCAATAAATTTTAGTGCAAACTACTATACCGAAGTAATTGATTGGTCAATCTGCAAGTTAACACCGCCGCCACTACTGTCCAAGATGCCAACTGAACACATTGCTTCTTTGTTGAAAGACGCGCTATCAGCGTTGAACTACCTCAAATTCCCATGCCATAGCCAGTCAGTTGAGAGGTATGTAAAACTGGTTACAGAAGCAGCAGAAAAAGTGTGCGGGCATGAAAATCGAGATGGTTATATTAGAGCTACTTTAAAATCAAGACACCTGATACCCACATTTAATTAAAAGTCAGAACTCAAAAGGGCTTCTATGTAAATAATCTTTTGCCTATAACGAACATATGCATTGTACAAAGTAAATAGTTACTGTAAATATTATAAATAAAATTCACCCTGGTTGGTTGGTTGCGTAGGGTGGATGTGGAAATCACTTGTTAGAGTGTTACAAACTTAATGTATTAAATAAACACTCATCAGATATGGAAAACGGCGTTTTTACGGGACTATAACTTAACTTATACTATAATTTAGACCTTTTGCACGAATACAGTTAAGGAATAACAGGTCTGAAAGTATTTTTTCTGGATTGGGAAAACTATTTTGAATGGTTTTTACACTATTACAAATTAAAAATAAAACTTTTATGGGTTTTCGCACATATTTACAAATCGTCGAAAATCATGAAATATCGTTTTTTTGCGATACAACCCGCAACTTTAGACCTTTTGCGCAAATTCAGTAAAACAAGTATGGGTCTAATTATTTTTTGTATGCCTTAAGGACACTCTTAAAAACACTTTTTTCACTACTTATTACAACAAAAAGTGTATTTTTTGTAATTTTTGCATTTTTTTTTAAATTTATCGGTATTTTGACTTTTTTGGTAACTTTAGGTCTTCTGCGTGATTTCAAATTTTGAAAAAAAATGTTTTTAATATTTTTTCATTTATAATGACGTCTATGCGCAAGTTTTCCGCGTTATTAGAATTGAATTGCAGAAAAAAAAACGCGTTTTTCGATCCACTCTAATATGTAATAGACTTTTATATCTTGCCGCCATACATGTGGCATACATTCATGTAATTTCTTAATTACATAAATACTTAGAATTATAGTGACATTGTATGCGATAGCGATTTAACTATACATATGTTAAGCTCGCATTAAGAAATTATCGGTTTAGGAATTTATAAATGATCCCTTGCATATGAAACTGGATTTAATAGAAAAATATATATTGTATATACATAGATAGTAATTTACATACGTAATAATTTACATATAGTTGACCATACTATTACTGCTTTGCATTCGGGGGCCTCAATAAAGCATACTTTCAACGGGTTTTATGGCAGTTTGAGTCGATTCTAAATCAACCGAGTGTACATATTGTGTAGATGTTCTGGTGGTTTTGCAAGATATTTACAAATATTTAAAAATCCTGCCCCTGTACCCGGAAATCACTCACTAAAATATGTACAACACAGTTAATCTTACAGACTCAAATAAATAAATTGATTCCACTAAAAAAAAAATCAAATTTTACCAACATCTAGCAGAATTACATCGCTTATTTTATCAATACTGAAATAATTCTTATATATCACGTGTATGTGTGTTAATGTGAATACATAAATAGCGTCCCCCTCGAAAGCCATAATTTCTGCCTCGCGGATGTTAAATAAAGGTCTATTTCTTTCCGGGTTTGATAAGAGGTCAACGCCACTTTCACTGAATTCGGTATTTATTCAAATTTCATAGAATACGGAGAGTTTACAAGATTCATGCATAAACAAACGTATGCGTGTTTCTTGGTGTTCCATTAAATAATTGAATTTTAAAGCAAAACGATGTATGTATATGGTGTGATTGCGTGTAAGAGGAGACTCATTTTTTAATTAATTTATTCGCATGCGGAAAATATGTCATAATAGCAGGCTTGTAATTTAATTGGGCGTAATTTCGTCTAAATCGTAAATACTCCTAATTCTTTCTATCTTTTAAGTCATAATTTATTTATTTGTTTTTATTTCTTGTGAATGCAACAACTTCATAAGCTGCATTTCCTGTCATAACTAACTTTAAAAATGTTACTATTTATTTAGATGTATGTATGAAGAAAATTTCCAGATCTTTGTGTGCTTTTGGAAACTATAAATCATGGGTATTCGGAGTACATGTTTTATGGTTAGCGTAAATTTGTTCAGAAAGTCTTGTATCTATGCTGTACATGTCGCAACAGGTTTCTATTTGGTGATAGCTGATATTTATTGCAAAACAGTTGCAAGGTTGAATGCACCACTAACGGAGTTAAAATCGTTTGTGTGTATGTAGGAATGATGATATCAGTCATTATGTAACCTAAGCAGTATGTAGACATACAGATAACCATTAAAGCATAAGCAGTAGCATGTTTTGTGTACGTTTAATAAGTAAATTAATTCTGCCATTTGAGTGTTATCATAATATTGATTTAGCCAATTTTATCATTTTCTTTTCTTAAGGTCCAAGTCAACCAATATACTTATTAAAAAAAACTACTACATTATGGTAACGCTTACGATTGTCACCCGTAGATAGGAAGCAATTGAATTTTTTTTCTAGGAACGACAATAAGTTATCTTTAAGACTTTAAGAAGCAATAAATTATGTATCTTATTTAAGTATATTTTAGTTATGGGAATTCTCTTCTTCTAATTATAATTATACTATAATGGAACTATTTAGTATATCAATTTGCATGTTCTCTATCTATTTGATGCACATCAATTTCTATTTTCATCGGCGAATTGAAGATTTTTTTATTATGCTTTCTAGTGTGTATAGATAGATGGTTTTCAAGAATTCCCGATACCGACTTTTCAGTCGCCTTTGACTTAAATTTCAACAACAAAAATAGTGATATCCTTCGGTATTTTTCAGATATTTTCTGTTAGGATGTGCGCTTTATTGTAGTAAATTATATTGTTCTATATATGTTATAATTCAGGGCACTATGTTATTATCGATTATACAAAACAACTAATAAATTTTACGTTCATTGCTTCACCAAAACTTAGATGTTACCTACCGTTCAGACAAATTGCCTTCTTGTGCTGCCTTGTTCTTCCTCAATTCTGAAATAGCTGCGAATCAATAATTCTAGGAGAGAAACAATATTAGAAATTTTAACAATAAATACTTCACCTTACATTTATATTTTTCTGGTTTCACTTGCATTCGAAAGCTTTGCATCTATGTACCTTTGCTCTGTAAAAGCTGTCGGATCTAGACACATTTCCCCTTGCTCTGTTGTGGTTTTTCAGAAAAACACAACCGCCATTTAAAGATGTTGCACATAATTTCTACGTATTCATTTTTACCGGTATTCAAGGTCGCAATATGTCAACTGCCGTAGGTAGTTTGCTTGTATATAAACCTATTTTGAACCTCAGATATACCTACTGAGTGATCTTTAGTTAGGAAACGATCATTCTCGAAATTTCCAAAAACAAAAAATTGAGAGTTTTTGGAACTAACTTTATCACTAAAAGTTAATAGTAACTCAAAATTTCACTTTGTTAATAACTATCGCTAAAAAATATTTTGTGATCATCAAAAACTAATCTAATGCGTTAATTCATTAACTGCTCATATAATACCGGAGAGTAAAATAAAAGAAAAACTAGAATTTTATATCATTGTCAATGAGAATAAAATTACAAAACACACAGATGACCTACTAAAATAAATTATCAATTGTCAGCATGCTGATAAGCAAATAAGTAAATCAACAGTGATCACAATTTGATCAAAATTCCAAACAACAGTGTAAAAAACAATTATAGAAGATTTAACACTGATGGAATAATAATAATAATTAATTGGGTGAGTAGTCGAAATTAAAATCAAGGTTATAAATGTCTTCCCGTGCGTTGAACACATGCAATGTTTCTGGAGTAAAGTTTTATTGAAACACCTCGTAACTTTCCTGGAGGAATAGTGCTTATAAACTTGGTTTTTTCAAATAGCTTAACAAAAATCTTACGGTCACAAGTCAACGGTAAAGTTTATCGAAAGCTTCTTTTGTTAAAATAACAAATACCTTTCGGAATTCTAATTTTCTCTGAAGAATTAGCGTCCAACCATTTAATTATTGAAAATTTCACACCAGACCTTAGTTTTAAAATAATATTGGTGTCGACCTTCAAGGAGAAAGTAGGGGTTTCTATCAGCCCACCATCAGCAGTTTTGGAAACTGTCTGCTAATGTGAATGTTGATTCGTACGTTAAAGGCACATAGCTGCCATAGGCAGGATCCTCTCCAATCTGTCCCAAAAACTATGCAATTATCCCAGACTCATTCTTTCAGAGTGTAGATGAAAAGTTCTCCACGCAGATGTGATAGACAGATCATTGTATTTTGTAAGTTCTTGAGCACTACATCTAGAGTTGTCAAGATGACTCTGCAACGCCTCCAAGTTACGACGTTCATTAATTACATGTATAGCAGTGTAAAGCTGTGTGTATATGTTTTTCACGTTTGCTGTAATTTTAAACTTTAGTAAGATTCTGCTCGTTGTTTGTTTATTTATTTACTTATCAGGCCGTCATTGATTAAAGTTAATGTATTTACAATTATCTGCGACAATTGAAACTATTTCAAGTTTTTCTCTTCTGTTAAGTAATTCAGCTATAATTAAATAATAGAAGTACCAATTCAAAATTATTTCAGGCCAATTGCCGCAAACCAATTAGCAATGTTGAGTGGCGTAAGTTATGAGAGCACTTTTTTCGAAATAGAAGCCTGAAATAATGGTTGACAATTCAATTTCTATTATACTAAACATTGTTTATCTTAATTTCCACTGCGCAAGTGAAATTTTCATACTATGATAGTTTTTGAGGAATCCTTAAATTTTTATTTAAATTCTAAGAAGTCTTAATCTTATTTTTTACCAATATAAAGACATCTACATATATTACGATATAACCTATTCTAAGAATAAAAGTAAACATTAGCACATACTGACACGATAACATACTTTTGAGACAAATTCAAAATAAGACAGCTGCCGTCAAGTAAATCAATTTACACTGTGACTGTCACAAATTTAAACACTCATCCATTACACATCTAACATATACACTCATAAAATTGTTTACTCACATCATTACCATAACGGTACAAAATCGCGACCTGTAACCGAGCTGTATCGAAACATGTCGCTGGCATTCGGATTTATTCGTACTAAAGTGAATATAACGGATTTGGATTTTGAATGTTGTTCCTGATGAGTACGTTTGTTTTCCTCGCGTTCTAATAATGGTAGGGGGTCCCGTTTAGGAACTCAAAAGGCACACCTATTACACTCCGTATGCCGTTTACACACGAAATACCGCCTAAGGTGAAGTTTTCTTCTTTCTTCTATTAACTTAATTCGTTAGCGGGCTTCTTTCTTCGTTAATCGGCAGTCAGTTGAGGCTACGCTCTTTTGAATGTGCGAACGATAATACATGTACCCATCTTTAACTGTACTTGATTACATGTTAGAAGCCATGATTCCTTGGCGATTCATTAATTATATTGTCATATAAATATGCGTATGCATATGTACGATGTAACTGAATAGGAGAAACTTAAGTATTAGGTAGATGTTGAGATATATGACGCAAAAATAACAGAATTTATAACACATGTTGAAATCTTTTGCTCTAATGAACAAAAAAAAGATTATAATCTGAAAATCCGACAATAAAATCCCAATAAATCAATGAAATAGAAGATATCTTCCTGTACAACAGAACCAAATTAGTTGTTTCTAGAGATCTTTGAGGCTAAATACTGCATTATTCTTTTATAGCTAAAATTATTAAAATTAGATCTAGTAAAATGTTTGTTTAACCAAGGTTCGCATGTTACTATACTATATATATTTACCTACCCGCACAATTTAGCCAGAAGCAGGGAGAAGCCACAAACTGCGGAGGAGATCGGAAAAAAAGATTTGAGAAAGGAAATGTTGAACAGATATACAGGACGGATAACAAGATAGGTGAGAAAGGTGTCCATAAAGTGAGATATGGAGGTATTGTGATACAAACCATCCCTCATCGTAGCATTATTCAACGTAGTGCGCGTAAGATATTGGTGCTTGGTGACAGTCATGTTCGCGATTCTGCTATAATTCTGTATTCAAGCTTGGGAGAACATAAATGTGTGGTGCAAACTATATGCAAACCAAATGCGTTGTTTGGAAGTGTTGTTGCTGATGTTGATAAGCTGATTGAGAGTTTTGGTCCTGAGGACTATGTTATTGCAGAAGCAGATTCAAATAACATACTACGGGGTGTAAGATTTAAAATTGACATTGTTAACGAACTGATTACTAAACTTGCTCACACGAATGTATTATTTTTAAGCGTACCTTTTGCAAATGAACGCCCAGTACTGTACAATTTAATTGTTGATTTTAATTACAATCTTTACAAAGTATTGTTATCATGAGGTTCTGCTAGTGTGGGTTTTATTGATATAAATAAGATAGTAAGCAATGGTTTTAGAAATACTGACGGCTTTCACATGAGCAAAAAGGGAAATAGAAAATATTTGATTACATTATGCGATGTCTTGACGTATATAATTCTTGTAATGAATCTGTAAAATATTTTATAAATACTGAAAATTTAATCCAAGTGAATGTGAGTGATGATTGAGAGAGTTCACATTTTTAACACCCGATGAAATATTAACGGAAACATGTAAAAAAGCAGACAAACGTGTCCATAGTAATAGTTGCACAATCAATATCTTACATTAAAATGTACAATGTATAAAGAACAAAGTTGATACAGTAGAGGTATTTTTAAGCGAATGTGATGCGAATGTAGCATGTTTTACTGAGGATTGGGCAAACCAGGGCGAGATGAGTAGTATTAATCTATGTAATTATGAATTAGTTAGCTCTTACTGTAGAAGTCGGATCAGGATTGGTGGAGTTGCAATATTCAATCGAGTTGACTATCAATTGCGCGCTACAGCTTAGAAGTTTTTAGAATCTTTTTGCGTTAAGAAACAGTTTGAAGTCTGTGGAGCAACTATAATTTGATAACCTGATAAACAGGTAAAATTTAAATTACTGAATATATACAGGTCTCCAGATTCAGATGTCAAGGTGTTTCTTCAATCTCTTAGTGAGGTACTTCACAATATATGTATAGATGTTAATATCGAGGTAATTATGTGTGGTGAATTTAATATTGACCAGCTAAAAGATTCAGACCATAAGTCTGATTTGAATAATCTACTATATTTCTACGGCTTTGAAAACTTAGTTAATGAACCCAGTAAAATTGCACTTAATTCAATCACTCAAATTGATTATGTATGTTCCAATTACACCCTGAATTCCGTCTGTGAAGTGATTCATAATGCTAAATGTAAACGCACCTGTAAGTGGAAGATGTTATTCTAAACAAAATTATGACACATTTGTAGCTAGTATATCCAGAGAGAGTTGCAATGAGGTCTTCTTCGTTGATTGTGTTGATGAGGGCTTTAGGTTGTTTGTCGAAACTTTAAAATTTTATATTGATATTTCTTTTCCCATTAAAAATAAACCAGCTTCCGCTAACCAAAATCAGTGGATTACTAATCATATCCGTACATCGAGTGCTAACTTGAAATATTTGTTTCGTGTAGCTACTAAGTCACAAATTCCAGCAGACTGGGAGACATATAAAAACTTAAAAATAAGAGCACAGAGCTAATATTAGAGCCCCTAGAGATTAAACTTTACAAATCAAATTTCTTCGGCCCCTAACAAAACAAAAAAAAAACTGGAACATAATCAACAAAAATGTTACTACATATACCAGAACATCTCCTGATTATATACAATTTGAAGAGGACACATTTTATGAACCCTGCGATATTGCTAACGTATTTAATAAATTTTTGGTAAATATTCCTATTACATTAAATATCTCGGCTACTAAGAGAGATAGGACCGAAATCTCTTCGGTACAACAGTCAGGGCGATGAGGACAATCTTTTCCACCCGTCGGAAATCGAAAATTCGACAAATGCCCGGCTAGAAATCTTTCGGTTTTTTTAAATATCTCGGCCATTAAGCGAGATTAGACCGAAATCAAACGCGTCAATGTGCCTTGCTGGGAGTTTGCCCTCTTATTTAGATTAACAAGGTGAACCTACTTGCCGAAGAGGAAGCAGATACATCAAACGGTTATTGAGCTAGGTAATATTTATATGATGAAAATGTTGTCCAGAAAAATTTATGAAAATGTAACGGTCACAGCGCTCAAACGAGTTAATGTGCCTTCCTGGGAGTTTGTCCTCTCGTTTAGATTAACAAGATGAACCAACTTGCCCAGAGCGAAGCAGATTCAGAACCTACTTGCCGGGGCGGAAGCAGATCCATCAAACGATTCTCGAGAAAATATCGATGAAAATTTAGCCCCATAAGGCGCTAATGTGCGCTGCTGGGCGTTTGGCCTCTCGTTTAGATTAACAAGGTGAACCTACTTGCCGAGGAGGAAGCAGATCCATCAAACGGTTAATGAGCTAGGTAACATTTATATGATGAAAATGTTGTCCAGAAAAATTTATGAAAATGTAACGGTCACAGCGCTCAAACGAGTTAATGTGCCTTCCTGGGAGTTTGTCCTCTCGTTTAGATTAACAAGATGAACCAACTTGCCCAGAGTGAAGCAGATTCATCAAACGATTCTCGAGAAAATATCGATGAAAATTTAGCCCTATAAGGCGCTAATGTGCCCTGCTGGGCGTTTGGCCTCTCGTTTAGATTAACAAGGTGAACCTACTTGCCGAGGCGGAAGCAGATCCATCAATCGGTTATTGAGCTAGGTAACATTTATATGATGAAAATGTTGTCCAGAAAATTTATGAAAATGTAACGGTCACAGCGCTCAAACGAGTTAATGTGCCTTCCTGGGAGTTTGTCCTCTCGTTTAGATTAACAAGACGAACCAACTTGCCCAGAGCGAAGCAGATTCATCAAACGATTCTCGAGAAAATATCGATGAAAATTTAGCCCTATAAGGTGCTAATGTGCCCTGCTGGGCGTTTGGCCTCTCGTTTAGATTAACAAGGTGAACCTACTTGCCGAGGCGGAAGCAGATCCATCAAACGGTTATTGAGCTAGGTAACATTTATACGATGAAAATGTTGTCCAGAAAAATTTATGAAAATGTAACTGTCACAGCGCTCAAACGAGTTAATGTGCCGTCCTGAGAGTTTGTCCTCTCGTTTAGATTAACAAGACGAACCAATTTGCCCAGAGCGAAGCAGAGTCTACTTATTCACTCCCTATCGCAATATTTGACAAGCTTGAATTATTCCGTTACAATTGATGCGCGTACATACCATATCCTAAATAAGGAAGCCCAAAACGTAACTGATACACTAACCTGCTAGGTTTTGAAAAATTTAAGCCAAAATCTTCCACTGACTGCAATAAGAACTATAAGAAAACAAAACAAACAAAATATATTTACTAGAAGCATTATTTTATCCTACTTGCTTTTCAGGAAGGATATACTACGGTCTCATATTGACCAGAAGTTGCTCTCTGGATTTATGCTTTATATGGTAATGACAATTAATGAATCAAAAAAGAAACTGAAGTTACACCTTTTAATAATCTTATTAAGTTAAAATTGACGAGTTATCCATTGTCATATCTGGATATGTTTCATCGTTGATATTAAATAAAATATATATGTATATACGTATGTATGTATAATAAATTCGTTAGCTTTATTATTTAAAAGAACATTGTTTCAACGGTTTCTTTCCAATTATTCATGCTACGTGCCCAAATAAATAACACATTGTGCATGCAATTTTGGTTTAAATTGTTCTTTTATGTCGTTTGTAAGGTATAAAAGGTAATTTTATGGAATATAATCAAACAAGTTTGCAATATTTATTTTTGTACATTTGGATACCGTTAGCTCACGATATGGTAAAGAAAAACATTTGGAAGAAGTAAACTACATATTTTAATCCAGAAAGACAAATGAGCAGCGAAGAAGGTAATCCTCTCCACATTTGAATAGGATTCGAACAGTACTTCCGTTTAACCCAAGAAATTGACCAAAATATAGTAGTTGTCGCAAAAACCAATCTCTGAAACAAAATTAGTTGCAGATCCGATTGTTATTATTCTCAATGCAGGATGGGTACAGTGCAACGACAAGAAAATTTTAATAAAGCAAATATTTATGGCGGTGAGCGGTTTTCCAAGATTTATTGGTGCTATAGTTTGTACCTATGTATGTGTCAATCTTAGTGTTTAAAAGAGAAATATATTTTTTTTACCGCATGGGGTTTCATTCCAAAAAGTGCAAGTTTTAATAATTCTAAAATTGTGTACATATGCTTTAACCGAATATGAGTAGAGATTATTTGGCTATGTTACAAAAAAAATAATTTTCAGATATAGACTTATGATATGAAAATTATGTAAATGAATGCACAGTACCATGGTTCAATCATAAAACGTTATTGACGAGAGCTTATAAAGGTAAAGGAAGAATATTTATTTGAAGCTTAAAAAGTAGTTAATATATCCATTAGTGTGCTGCGTTAAATAATTAAAATGGAAACAATGTTAATGTTATCAATATTATCACTGCGTGAGAAAACAATATTCTGAATTGCATTTTTTATATTGTAATTTTAGTATCCTCCCATATTAAAATATAAACATAGATCGGATATTGGATATTTATTATATGTTTCAAATACAACGAACTTATTAACACCAGAAAGTTCTGTTAAGAAAACTTATTAATTTGCATGAATTTAATTTTCTACATGAGAACCACGATCACATATGAAAACCTGTAATAATAATTACATTTTTCTTCCCATGCAATAATTAATAAATGTCTCAGTTTTTTCCTTATTTTTAAGAGATATATATTCAATTATACTTAATATTAAACAATATTTATGACAGCATTAAACATCAAAGGCAAGCGCAAACATTACTTTAAGTACTGCCAGTAAAGAAACACTGTGGAATTTCTTTATGCAATTGCACCGTATCATTCGACGTTTTTCTGTTTCCTAATTACCAATCTTGAATTTCCACATAAAGCTTTTACGTGTACACAATTTCCTTACAATCGTTCCATTAATGCGAAGTTGGCTGTATTACGGCGTCATTGTAGAGTTTTCTGTGCTTTCGCATTAATTATGCCAGCTGAAAAGGTGATCATCCGTTCAACGACCCCCACGAAATGTGAATATCCTTTCGTTTTTTTTTCGCAATCTCCTTTCGTGACGGACGAGAAGATCTCTTGTCAATATCATCCGTCTTGTAAATTCATAATAATTTCAGGTTCAATACGGTGGCCGCGTTTTCGTGGCCGTTACTGAGGCTGTTTTCTGTCGCTCGATGCTCTTTCATGTAGTGAATAATTCAGAGTCCAGTCCGTTTGTTCGTCTGATTAATGCACACGTACACAGAGAACGAATAAAATGTTATCTTTAAATTGAAATCGAACCTTGTATTGTACGCAATGGCGAGATGTAATTGCTGATACAGTTGAAACGTCGACAATTATTAATAGCAGCAGCGATTTGCAATAGTTATTTACAAGCAACGCTAAATATTCAGCAATGTATTTTTTACAAAATACGCTTATAATATTTACATATTATTAAGGTATGGCACGACGAGTGAATTAAGTCACGATTACCAACAGTTAACAAAATACCTTAGTGGGTAGAATTTGGGCAAACAATTATTCTTTGTGTGTATGTATGTGTGTAGAGAATTGAGAGATAAAACCTCGTCGAGAACTTGACATAACACGCTACATTCTAATCGTGTATTTCAAGAGTATTTAAAGGCTAGTATGGCAATAATTTTTTTTATTATACTTAATTACATTCTATAAAAAAATAACCAAACTAGAAATCGAACTTCAACTGAAACATCTCTAGAATATATTCAGAAGCAATGGATCTACATCGATCATTCGCTGTCTGCATAAATGTTTTTGTGGGATGAAGTTTCATTGATGTGATGAAAGATTTATCAATCAATGTACATATGTTTCCTACACATGCATAGAAAGAACTATAAACAACAACATTTCCTTTTTAGCCGATCAATGTTGCTAAAAAGTCTATCCATCTTTACATTCTTTCATTCATTATGCCTTCTAGATCTTCTTGCTTTGTATATATTCATCTTCATGTTCCTTTATCTGAATTCTTACAAGTACACACGTACATTTTTCTTCAAGGTTATTTGAAAAAAATTTTGTCGGCATTCAAAGATGAGGATGTGTTTGGATTTTATTCTGTTTTTTTTTCTAAAATGAAACGATTTACCAAAAAAAAAAAACAAGAAGGAACCAAAAAAGTTGTATTCCTAACTTGCTTCATTCACCAAAACTATAGAAATTGCACAAAATCTACTATGTGATGTTTATTTCTAAACACATTCTAGACAGTACTGGATCAATTACTTAGTTAAAAATATACCTCATTAAGATATCACGAAATTATAAAAACATTATTAAAATCTGCCAACACGTTTTGATATACTAGTTAAAGAACGACCTTATATTTTTATCCAAAGAATCTGAAATAAATCTGACATTAAATTTTCTTGCAATTTTAATGAATCACTCCATATATAACCTCTATTTTAATATTGTCGAAGTTCTTTTCTATATCCAGGGAACATATGTACATACATACATACACATATATGTGGTCCTAGCTTAGCTCTTTCCTTTTTCATTTATCCTGTAATAAAAAGGTTGTCGCTTATTCCTTTTTGTTTTCTAAATCCGTTCTGACTTACCGCCGTGCTTGGATCTAATTCTCCTGCCGTTATCTGCGCTCCGGTATTCTAGCGTATACTTTACCCTCATCTTCCTCAAAACTACTTCCTTTTCTGTAATCTTTTTTTAGTTATAAATGAAATAATTTATGCCGTTCGATCAATATTTGATTTGGGAGCTGTTTATGCAGTTTGCAATACAAAATGCAATATTAAAAGTGACATTTATAGTTGTATACTAAAAATATAAATACACCCAGCCATATAAAATTAAAAGTCTGCTAAGAAGTTGGATTCAGTGTTCTTGAGTTTTAAATTTCTACAATCTATTATATGCATATCTGATGCACTGGCGCTGCAAGTATTGTGCAAATAACAAACACTTATTATTCTGACCATAAATTGAGTGTTAATAACTACAATGCAGCTTAAGTCCATGAGTCACGTATTCCTTTTTTAGTAAGGAGAGTCCGTTAATAATAAAAATACAAGCGATGACAGCATTACGCAATCTGTCATGAATGTATGAGCATATATCATTTTTGAAATCTATTCGATATAAAAACCTTATTCTACTTGATCAATTGAACTTGAGACATTTTAGTGTTCTATTGCGTCCTTCAGTTTGTGCTCTTTTTCATAGCATAATAGAATATATGTTGTTATTGTTTGTATGAAAATGACGATGCTTTCTACATAATAATTTTTTTCTAGAAATTTTGCTAGAAAAGTAGGATAAATATTATTTCAATTTTGTAGACATTTTACGACAATATTTGCTGTTTCTATACAAAAAGCACCCGCAAAGCCACAAACTATACATGAACATATAAAACATATCGCACAATTTATTGATAATTCTGTATTTGGGCAGAGGGTAAACACGTTTAACCTATACTTGTATTTGAATTTATTAGTGTGAGAGTCGCTCTCATCTCCGTTTAAGGGTTGAGGTAATTCATTAAAAGTTTATATGTTGTGTTTGGTAAAAACATATTTAGCTTTTACGTATGGAACAGAACCTATCTCATCCAAATTACCTTGACATAAATATTACCAAACCACCATCGCACGTCATCAAACGTATGTTTCTATCAACCAGTTCAATATGGCTGATATCCATCTGTTTGATTTTAGGAAATGTGTCCAAATGAGGTCCAAAATCCTCAAAGAGGGGAAAACCAAATCTACTAGAAAGTATTAAGAAAGCTACGAAGATATTTACTTAATATTACTCTGACATTTTCATTTTCTTTAAGGTTAGCCTCTAGTTTTTTGTGGCATCTAAAGCATCATTTTGACCATTGGATTTCTATATAAACATTTAGTGGGGCTCCGTCTTAAAACTCGACCGTAGTCTGGAATTATGCAATCCTTTCGAGGATACACTAAATTATAACGCAAGATGGATGTGTACCCTGCAAACAGAAATTCTAAATCTATATACATTTGCGCTTTGCATACAAAATATTCTGGTAGATTTTCAGTCGTTTTGCCACGTCAAGGCGCCATTGGCTGAAGAAAGTAAGCGGTAATCAAAAGCATGATGATGTTCAGTCTTAGGAAACATCTTAACACAAAAGTCAAGCTAAGGCGTAATGTCAGTCTCGCCTTCTTAGTGACACAAGGATATTGGAAGCCTCCAGAGCAACCTATTCTCTTCAACAGTGATGGTTTACGTCAGGTTTTTTCCAGATGAACGAAATAGTATCGTCCTGAGTTTCAATTTTGTTCAGTATAACAAAACTATGTGGAAAATTGAAAAATGCCTTCTGCTTATTATTAAATATGTATACAAATGCATTTTAGGTGACTACGTCTAACAACAAATTAGATTAGTTCTTCAGGTATGACCTACTTAATCGCATTTTATCGTAATGATATTTCACACTTAGCACCGCCACCACATTATTTATCCAATTTTTATTACATTACCTCATTGAAAAAGTGTGAACGAATTATGTAACCAGCGAATTCGATTGTAATCACTTTTTGTAATAAAAGTCTTGATTGTATCAATAGTATGAAAATTAAATTTGAAACTAATTATTCAGGCGGGCGTATACTATACAGAAGAATCAATCTCAATTATATTTTATTATGACTTGGAAACTGATCAGGAGATAAATGTATCTGCTACAACAATGACTTGACGTTTCACAATTAATTTTGTTCTAGTTGTAATATTTTGTCATTTTATATTGCTCAAACTAAAATAACATAAATGCATTTGAGGACACTTCTACCTAAATCCAACATAAATTTTTCCTGATTGGAACCGTCACTTGAAGAGCAATACGAATCAATTAATCCCAACCGTGGGTATAGACACTTTCTGGGTCTCATGTAAGCAAGATTTATTTTCGGCTTTGCATACAACGAATTCGCAACGCTGATAAGACGATATGAAGAGAGAAATAATCATTCATACGGATTTTGTGTATAGTTGTGTTTGTGTTGTATGTGCGTGCCGGTGAGATGGCACACCCACATTGTCACAAAAAAAACACCATGACAGATATTCGGGAGGCAATGGGGATAATAAAAAAGCGGTAGGCCAGCTTCATTAAAAATGCGGTGGGAGGTAAGAGCGGACAATGTGCGTGTTAGCCAGTTATTTCGGCGGTATGGCCGGTCACTGACCCTATGTAACACTGCGGGCCACGGAGTGTATAACCCACCAAAACGTAATGCTGTTGTATGTACGTACAAATTGTTCGATGGAAGGTGAAAATCCTAACGACCCTACCTCACTAAGCTACACATATAGGTATTCCTAAAGTTCACGACTTAACCTCTAAATCTGGATTGATGAATCTATGCTGTATAGCGAATGGTGAACCTGAAATATCGATCAATGGGAGTACCACTATTATATTATTGACAATACATTATGCGACATAATTACTAAATGTTTAGACATAATAGAAGTGTGTATGTGTTCGAAAAATATTCTTAGGTGAAATCATCAAAATAATTTATATTATTAGGAAGAATAAATATGTTATTTATATAAAATTGAATGCAGATATACATATTAGCAACATAATTGATTCCCTTTTCTAACTCTAACACTATTAACTGGGAAGTGAACGACTGCCTTATGATACAACTTCTGCATTAAACATAATCCAGATCAATCATAATCGTTGAGTGTGTGGTTTTTCTTATAATCATTACTTTTACTGCTACTATAATTATAGCAGTGTGGTTTTGAAACCTTAACTCGGTTATAGAAACGAACGGTAAATAATATTAAAATGCCATATTATAAATCATAAATAATAATTTACTTAACTTACATGACTTGCATTTCGTAGCAACACTCCCTAAGACTTATATTTGGTTAAAATAGCATGCTTGCTTACTTCCCTAATGCTAAATGATGCTCATCCCAATGTAAATCTTCAAGGTGAAGGTATAAACAGCTCTTGAATCTATGGATTCGATTGTGGCTAATTCTTCTTTGTGTTGCTGCATTAAATCTGCCAGTCTAAGATGATCAAAATTTTAGCAATATGGCGGACATTTGTACCAAAATACTTTACAGATTTATGATTTCTTAGTTAGAGTTAGAACCTCTACTCTTCGGAATTATAACTTGGCAAAATTCGTCCAAAATCGGCGTTGTGAAGACGTATTCGCTCTCCAAGTCGATGTTGCATAAAGCTTTAACTACCACCGCCTGACAGTATCCATAGATCCAACTCCGGATACGAATAAATCGGTGTCATCTTCGACGTAACAATTTAATATCGATTCCCGCACGACTCTAACGCTTTCGACTACGTTTTCCTCGTCTTTGGTAAATTCGATTTGAACCGGTTGAGATATCTGATCCAAACCAGACGTCACGATGAAGATAGTGAATTTGTTCCCAAGTTCCTCAAAGTTTTAAAATCAAATTTGCCTGACAACAATGACAATAATGATCCGAAAATTTTGGCACCCAGAAGAAACGGGCGACAGCGAACAAGAGGAGGAATCTTAATCTGTATAACTAATGATAATATTTTTAGCCAGTCTTCGGAACGTTAGAATAAATATTTATATAAAAATGCAAAAACCGAATCATTATTTCACTGAACTAAGTGTAATAGTTTTGGATTGTTAATTAGGATGAAGAAAGCTTTTCAACAATTCTATGTATTATGGTAAATGCTCCAATTATTTGTCCGTCAACTCCAGCAAAGCACTTTTAGATCGAAATTGGTTGTTGCTTAAAACTTGACGTTTTCTAGAATTAAATTAAATGATTAAGGACACTCATTTCGATCGAGAAAACCAGTAAAACAAATATTTATCTGTTTCTGACAACTTTCTCCCGAATTCCCTCACTATGAACAAGACTGGTATCACATTTTAAAAGATTTGTAGATTTGTATAATTGTATTAGTTCCACTAGATAGGAAACTACTATATTTGGGTGGGAAGTATCAATAAAACTAAATCATTAACATTATGTAATCAAAGTATTTATATCAAAGGTACACCAATTTAAATTAAATCAACATTATTTAACAACAATACTACAAATAATGACAAGCGCGATCATCTATAAAACGTAGCGCGATCATAATTTATTGATATCTAAATTGTAATCATAAGAACATTTATTAATGCCTCCATACATAGATATGTAGTATAGGAGTATTCGTTCGCCCAAATATTGTCAAAAGGTCAATAGTCTCTGTTGTCTCCAGAAATAACCGTTAAACGATATTGAAATAAAACTCTATAAACAAGATTAACAAAAGAAAGGCATAATAGAATGTAATTTAATTTTTCCGTATAAGAAGATATAGATCCATATTTTATATAGACGAGCAATATAAAAATATAATATTGCTATCCATGTTTGATCTGGTAATATGGGAGTTAAATATAGATTAATGGCTTATATCGATGGTTTTATATGATTGGGCTTTTAAGTTCGCCAACGTCCCGGGATTAAAATTTATTAAAGTCAAACAAGAAAGAAAGATGATAACATATGTAGGTGCCACCGGTACTGGTTAACTTTTATATTCATATTCATTTACTACATATCGTAACATTGACGTAATCAGACTCGTGCGTACTGTCAAGCACATCCATTCCATGCATTTATGTGAATGTATGTTATGTGGTAGGTACGCGAAACTATTTGCATTCTATTTCTTGTGTATGTCTGTTAATAGACCGTTGCAAAGTGTACGATAGACGGAGATGCATGACTTAGATTAAATGAAAAGTTTTCAGCATATATGCTGCTTGTTTTATGTTTACAGCTAATAAACACAATGAAGAGCTTTTTATATACACGGCGTTAAGAATGAAATCAAATTTACTAAACTACTAAACTAATTTGAGTATAATTTGAAATTTTTAAACATTGGTTAGAATTTTCAAACGAAAGTCAAACATTAATAAACAAATATAATTAACATTTAAACTGCATATAGTTTTAAAAAATACCTTTCTAATATGCTTATCGCACCAATTTTAAAAGTAATATAATATACTACTCATGTCTTTCTTGAAAGTGGAATTGCGATTTTGTCACATATATGCATCTGCTTTCGCTTGTTAAAATATTTCTCCGATTTTAAAGACATATGTTTATGGATTCAACGAAGTTTAAGGCAATTAAAGTGGTATAAATATCTTATTTAAATTTCTATATTTGCATCCAACATGTTCTCAGAACGAAGAATACGTAACTGGCAATTATCTCTTGTATGGAAAAGTAAGAAGATACACCTTTGAAAAAGCCAAAAAAATATGACTTATGCAATTAAGAGTTTCAACATTGTTATATAAATTTGGTGAGGTTTATTATTTACTGTTTGTATTCTACTACTAAAAATATTAACCTTTGTATAATTTTCATCAAAAGTTCATCATTTTATTTATTCTACGTATCATAAAGTAATAAATTATACATTTCATTTTTTAATAAATAATCTGCGCTGTAACCGATATGCATTATAAAGTTTTTAGAAAGCATTAAGCATCTCTGAAAGATACAGTACAAAATCAGCGATGGTGTTCGAAACGATAAAAGGGATCTACGGAAATGACCCTTCGTCCTGCTTTACAAAGCTATTCGCTGCCTTGCTGATGCCCATCATGACCTCGTACCCATATCATTTTAAGTGTGTTATTTTGAGACCGCTCTTTGATGGTAACCCTCAGGTAGTAATGCCTCACATTTAATAATTGATTTAAATGTCGTTAATAAAACGTTTATGAATTAAAGAACATGTAGTATTTTCTCCGCTGATTTGATGTATTGTATTAATTTTGACCAGAACGCCATAAACTTCTAATGAACGGTCTCGCTGAGACCCTGTATAGCATGCCGAAAATCGTCTAACCGATGCCCATCGATCTACTGCGTTTCACTTCCAACCATTCTACTAATGTTCATATAGACAACACAATGTTAGGTCACCGAAGGATAAGATAAAATAATGTATTGGGAATTGAAATTAATTATGAAATTTAAATGAAACAAACTCAAGCTTTCAGTTTATTTCAAATCTTCATCAGAAGTGTGTAATCTCATAGATCAGTCTTATTAGAAAATAATTATGCCTAATGAGAATAAAATCAAATAATTAGAATCAAATAACAAAATATAAATACACACCCATAACTATGCAAAAATAGTTGCAAACTAATCATTGGTGTGTATAATGATCAATCACTAATAATGACACCTAATAAACACATTTCTGATTTATGCAGGTTGAACTCACAAGTCATAAATTTTCCGTACAATGTCTTGTTACCAGAAAACTAGCACAATGAAAATGATAAGCGCGAGTGGCCGGCAGAGAAAATCAACCCAGAAGACAAATTTCTTATTAGTAAGAGAAGTTAAAAATACCCGTTCAAATAAACTCCAGAGTTGGTAAAAAAGATTCAAATCGCACCTGTGTTTTTTACACTGACATGCAAGCTTATAGCTTCGCAAAAAACGTCTACAGTTCTCGCAAGAATCAATAAATCGGATATTGAATAAATGGAAAACCGTATTGCTCACAGATTCACAATTATCAACAGTGATTTTGGAAGCCTAAAAGCACGAAATCTTCAAAAATTATTTTGGATTAAGAAGACAGGTACTCACATTATGTGTTAAGTATGTTGTCTTGCTAATGGAATATGCCTACGTCACCGCATATATGGAATAGTAGATAACTAAACCTATAAAGATGTCTTCGAAAGTGTAATGTAACCATATGTTATGAGTGTTACCAGTCTAATATGATGGATCTGCCACATTATACATTCGATGTACCAAAAACTTTTTTCTAAATATAACACTATTGTACATATATCAAATGAGCTGAGCTAAGACTGCATATTATATTTCTAAGCCAATACTTGTACTACCATTTTCAGTAGCACTAAATGTAAATTTGTATAGTAATATTTCAATTGATCAAAATATTAACAAAAATAAATCAATGAACTTTTATTTCAATTTTTGAAACTAATGTTACAGCAATCTATAGTAACTCACTCTAATTTTAGTTCTTTTTTGGTAGTAAGTAGTATTACCTGTTAGATAGATTTGTCGTGTCACTAACACTGAATAATATTCTCGTGCAAGTAATTCTATTTCCGGGGAATTGATAGATTGTAACAGTGTTATGATTAATAATGTAACATCGAACGATATCCGGTATTATCTAGCAATATAGTTACATTTCCTACCTCAATTTCCCTCTAAAAATAATCTACAAATCAATATACATATGTATATCTTCTGGATTATAGAGTGACTTTTAATAATACATGATATTTGTAAACTTAAGAATATTTTTATAATTTAACTTATAAATATAGTTAAGAATAACATTATTATTTGCTATTATAAAATTGTATATGTTATTGAGGATTTTACTTTTTCCTATATAAAATGGAATCATTAACATTTTCAAATTAACCGACAAAAGCATTGTTAACCACTTCTATCAATTATCTAACTGTTAAAACATAAAAACGTCACTGTATTCCTAAACAATGCTGGTATGATTAAAGTGTTGAGTAACAAAAAGGCCATAAATATTTAAGAGAACAACCCACGCTAGTTCGAACACAATACCGTTAGCTTAACTATCTTAGATTACCTATGTCTTGTCTACTCGAGTATACATATAGAATGATAACTGCCACCCTCGGATATATCGGATTTCGGTAGAAGTGTATCACAAGATCCTAAGGTACGAAAATTGAATACATCGATCATCTATCGACTGTACATTTGTAATATCCCACGCATGCAGACTTACTTATATCGGATAGGTAAAGAAGAATATTTCAGGTAGCACCGTTTCTAACAGATGCATCCCAGGCTCGTATATCAAGGTACAGTTAGGTCGCGACCCTTGAACCACCTGGTAAGATCAGGTACCTTTAGTCTTCGCCGTTTCCTGGGAATTTACATAATAATCGACGTTTACTTTGATCGTAAACACTTTACTAGAAATATTTAAGAATTATATACAGCGTGTACCACGATGACCGCTGCTTATAAACATTTGGCAAACTATGTGGGTTTGAAGCTGGAAACCTAGATATTTCTAATAGTCATGGTGACTTAGTGGATAGAACATCATAACATGTTAGGTTTTCGAATTTAATATTGTTGTTTCGTATACATGTAGATTATGAATATATAAGCTCAAGTTAACAACAGAAGAAAATCCATAGTAAAAACTTACAACCGTAAATTGTTTTTTTTTCTTGCGAATAAGATTTATCTGCTTCACTGGCAAATTATCATGTAAAACGCTCTCTCACCTTTACCACGAAACCTACATCTTCATAAATTACTGCACTATTAAAGTTGGAAGCGATTTTGATCTCGTTAATTGCATGCGATTCGTTTTTTTTTTTTTCTTCTTTTCTAGTGTAGTCTAATGTATGTATTGTCCGACAAAAATAAAATATTGTGATGAACTACATAAACTCCAGACGATTTACATTAGAAGCGTCTGCACGCTAACGCTTGATAAAAAGCTTGACGTTAATATAGACTGGTCATTCGCCCCATACACTGTTTGCCATAGATTTCAGAGAATATTTGGGTTACGCTAGGAAAGAGAAAGTGACGCAATGTATAACGAGATCTACAAATGAGAACAAGGGCGAGGTTTCACTTTCAATACACGGAAAAACGAAATACGAAGCTCTTAAGGTGATCTGCATTCGAGATTGTATTAAATTACGGAAGGAATTTATTTTCTTCCGTTCGATAGTTTAACATATAAATTACTGACTGACTTTTCGTGAGTTGATGTAAAGTTTTGTACTTTGTGACTACTATTGATTGTAACAGCAGCAGTGTAGCTAATACGTGGATAAATGAAAATAATCTAGCTATCTTTGATAGTGAACAACCTTAGTATAAAATATATTATATAAAGAATTAAGGATGCCAGTTTTCAAAATAATAGGAATCATTATTAGTATCTCACTCGTGTATTTCTGCTTAAATAAGTACTGGAAACAGATACATGTTACCATTTTCTCGTTGCGCAAATATAAGTTCAGCTATTTTATTACGAGGGAAGTTCACACTTTGGTGTCCCTAACATAGAATGAAACGACATGGAAAGATTCATTTTTTTAACATAGTCCTGTAAGATGTTGACCCATTTAATATAACGACGGTAAAGAGCTTTAACATTTTAGTGTTTAACGCTTTAACGCTGCAAACCAGTCGTTCATCTCTATCATCAGTCCCAAAAGTGAATCCCACAAAGGTCTTCTTTGAGTTTGGGGATTACATGAAAGTCACTAAGTGCCAAATCTGGAGAATAAAATGGCTATTGAAAAATGTCGAAGCCTGCATTATAAATTGCTGTCATTAAAACACAGCTCCTATGAGCAGGAGCGCTGCCCTGATGAAACAGCACACCACATCTGGCGTTTTTCCTTCCTTTTGTCTTTGATTGAACCACGCAATTTTGAAATAAAAGAAGCATAATATTGCCCACTTATAGTCTGACCACATGGTAAAAAATCTGTAAGGATAATTCTTTCGGCATCCCAAAAAGTCGTGGCCATGGTCTTTCCTACAGATGCTCTTGGACAAAACTTTCAACGGAGTGGTAAACCCTTACGCCTCCATTCCATGCTCTGCCTTTTTGGTTCAGGTTGTTAGTCCTGTTAGGAAGTATTCAGGATCTTTGTTAATGATAGCGAAATTCGTTTCCGACGTGACCTGTCGAAAGCGCTTTTGTTCTTACGTCAACATGCCCCTACCCTTCCTGCAGCCACCATTTTGAGACTTAATTCTTTATGTAAAATGGTTTCTACGCTACCTGTTGAAAAGCCTCAAGCCCGATCAATGAGTTTCAGAGTGACTTATTTTTGAGGACCATGTTATAGATAAGATCAATAAATGTAGATATACATAGATGATCGTAAACTAGCAGCCAAACCCTGCTAACCCCACTAGTTTACGATCATCATCATAGTTTTCGGCCAGATGATCGTAAACTAGACTAACGATAAGATCATTGTTTTCTTTGGAAACAACAGTTTTCGGCCATCCAGCCACACCTTGTTCAAAGGAGTCTCTGCCAACTTGAAGATGCAGATTTACCTAATACTTGTACCATATCCATATGAATTTTTTGCGGACACAAACCTTTCTTACAGAGATATTTGATAACCGTACTGTTCTCAAATTTATCCATTTCGGCAATTTGGGCAACACGTTGTAACAATCCGCTCTATAACGTAATAAGGCAATAACTCAACCAAAATTCTTGTAACTTATTGAAATTAATTGAAATTAGTGACGACTATGACAATCAATGACACCCATGTCGAAGACAATAGTATATATTTGAACTGCCCTCGTAATAACAACTCAGTTGACTAGGGTTTACCGATTTTGTCGTGATGCATGGAAATTAATAACGTAACTCCCTCGATAAATTGTACAAGACACAAATGAAATGATTTTGAAAGAGTTGCTACTAAACGCATCAGAAAATTAGAAAATTAATTAATTCATTAAAAAATAACTAAGAAATTGTGAAGCTATGGCATCTATAGTTGGAGCAAATGATATACGTATATACTTATTGGTCAAAATAAACAATATTTAAAGAAATGATTTTATAATCATGAATACGCTGTTTCACCTAACATAACCGCTAAAACTGCTTTGTCTCTTTGGAGTGCTTAAAGATAGATCACATAATTTTGATTTCAAAAATATTAGGATTAAAAAAATCAAAATAATTATAAATCATATTAATTTGTGAAATGATATTTATATTAATTTAATTCACCCCTGAACTTAAGTTAAGCTCTATATTTCCGTGATTTCTTTCTTTTTAGATATTTTTGTTGATAGTCATGGCTACATGTTTTAATATTACACATTAAATTTCTTCCGCTGAAAAAATATTTTAACTAAGACATAATTTGTGTTCAAGCTTTCAATTCATTCCCGTTTTATTGATCTATAAGTGGAAAGATGTCTGGGATTGAAAGGGTAAGTAATTACAGGTATTATTTGCGGCTGCACAAGTTTGCAGATTATACAATTTTTAGATCTGCGATAATATATCTATATATATTAAATGAGAGCAAAATTCGTTGGTTTACCTTCCCAGAAAATTTTATTTCATCTAACATTTTAATAACTATATCTGGTAATCTTCAGCCGTAATTTTCCAACGCAACTCTTCCAAAATATCATTGTCTGATGTAAAAATGATGATGAAAAGAACATAACATTTAACGAACAAAAGATGGTCATTACAACAAAACAATGACTTTTGAAAATAAAAATTAACATTTAGTACTATGTCTTCATCAAAATTACAAATAAATAGGCAGCTTTAAAACGTTTAGTAATACAGAACTCGTAGAGACTTAATTAAAGTCTTATTATTATTCCTTATCCTAAGTCTATTCTAATACACATTTATGAGAAACTAAACTTTTTTAACAAGTTCAATATATAAGATCAATTACACATATCGCATTATATTCACTGCTTTACGCTAAACTCAAATATGCCGAGCTGTTGCTAATTTGAAATTCGTGAACGTATGCATACTTAGTCATCTCGATTGTAAACAGATAATTCTGCTATGGAACATCAATATGTAAATAAGATTATTCATAAGACCCATGTCATGAATTACGGTTAGTATATCCATTATACACAAGCTTATAAGAATATATATATGTAGATACCGATAATTTGTAATACCTTAAACAGAAACGCCTTCGATGATTATGTCATGTAAGTAGTGTTAGTATCTATAGCATTAATTTGTAGCTTTTACGCTATGAACCACTCATAACAACAATTTAACTTAAACACATATCTATTCCGCCACAAAAAAAAAAAATGGAAACCCATACTTATATCGTATACCTACTATGATCTTTTCTTTTTGAAATCCTTTCTTCAACACATTTCAAATGCTGTTTAAATTATTACACATTCTTTCCTGTGATACAATTAAGGTAAGATGAATTTATACTATTTCGCGTAAAATTTTTCAACAAAACGCAGAAATCAATCCTGAGAGGGCGTGAATTTTTCTGCAGTCTTTTCAATTAGCAACAGCGATTTTATGTTAAGAGGACAAATGATGATGAATGCCAGATTGATTGAAATCATGCCATTCACCTGTTGACTATTGGCGTACATAGTATTTGATCCTGAAGCGATTGGTGTGTCCTATTTCTGAAGTTGATTCCATATATCCATCCATATTTGACGAGAACTTTGTATGTACAACAGTATTTTTTTACATTGATCAAGGGTAATAAGCATGTATCTAGCTATCTAGCTTAGTTTAAGATTAAATGGAATGCTCTATACGAATGTATGGTTTATCCATTATACATTTCTTTCATGTATTGAAGGTTTCAAATTTTAGAAAATTTTAAAATATTGTACGTAAATATTTAGCTTTCCATGGATTACCATATATTATTAAGAAGAATATTTATATTATACCTTCATTTGATATTACTTCAGACGATAAATTTATGTAGCAACACTAGTCAAAACAAAGTTCTGTGTGCACATCTTAATGTTAATTATTATGGGAACCAAATATATTTGATTACACATAAAGATGGAAATGTTCCGGAACGTCGCCACGACGTTCTCAGAATACCTGAACATACAGCATTATTTGTAAGTACTCAGTACAGTTTTCTTGATGCCTATTGGGATAAACCGCCGATTAGTAAGTATCAGGGACACGAATCTTTTACCTTAAAGAAAATTCAACAGTTAGACGGTGACCCGAAGGTCATGATGCATTTATTGTACGCAATCATTGAAATCTACAGCCGCTATAGTGGTACTAACGGTTTCTCAGATGCAGTAGTAAAGAAAAAGACTTCTAGAAGTCGTTAATAAAACGCGTGACGGTAGGTTTTAAAACGTACTACAGCGTTAAAAGCAGTAATTTTATGAAACTAGTAATAAACTCATTTAAGGAACTCTATTATATTATCATTACACGATGGAGACGACTGGAGGTCGAAATGTGTTGTTTAGGTACATTAAACTATTGTAGGATCGTTACCTGTTTATTTTTAACAATATCTAATAAGAGTTTGGTTTTCTTAAATATAGCTGAATGTAAGAAATAGTCAGAATTAACTGTTATAAACAGAATTATACCTACTATTGTATAGAAGCGCAAATACATACACGATTTGCTGTGAAGTTATGAAAAGATAATCAAGAATTTGCATTTCACGTATGATCAACACCTTCTTTGAAAAATAAACCACAATTTCGTACTTTAAAATACATGCGTTGTTAATGGGACATGACATTATCCAGAAAAGATATACGCAGACCTAGTCCATTTTGGTAGATAATGTTTTAAATTTTAAACTTGTATCTTTATATGACATTAGCAAGAGCACAATTAGATATGCAAAACATGATAGATACAGACAATTGTAATAGGTTATTTACTAACTGAAAGCTAGGTAACTTAATTTATATACAGTACAGTACCCTATAATCGAATCAAGACATTTCTGTAAAATATTAAGATAGGAACAGAACCTAATATATATTATACATATATGTAATTTTTGGAGATTTCAACCTACATATTAGCCTACAAATCGACAGACAGTGTCTTTTCGCCCTCTCCTGTAAAGCAAGGTTCGTTTTAGCAAAAAGGGCAGAGTGTCAAAATATCAAGGCAGCTGTTTGTCAACTTGGTGTGGTTCATATTTATGTTGAAGAGCTGCGGAGCTAGTGTTGCTGATTGTCAATTCATGTGAATTTGCAACAAAAATAATTGCTTCTTTAATTAGTTGAGTCCTTTAGTCCAAATTTTGCTTTAGATTACCCTATCAGATATCAATTCTCATGCCTTTTGTATTACTTTTATACTTCAACGTTTTCTCTAATATCATAATATACAAATCTGGCACCCTTGCAACAAATATCACAATAAAAAATGAGAACAAAGTTTTCGATGAGATAAGAAATAAGAAAAAGTTTTAATAACACTGATAAAAGCGAATCAAAATATCATGCAAAATCTAGGTCTGGTCTATTTCAAACAATAAAGTTATAAATGGTTCTATATAAATAGTAGTATCTGTCGCTTAAATAGTTACAACGATTACTTAAAATTATTGCCTCTAATGTGTATGTGTGTAAAAGAAATAAGCTATCAAAGAGATCATTTCGGCTGGGACACCTCTATACTTTTTAAATTTTTGTTTTATTTTGATTTTTTTGTATTTTTCCTTTTTTGATTACAATAATTTTCGTTTGTATTGTGACTTGTTTTGACTTGTGTACACACGAATTGTGTCATTGTAATCAGTAAACTATCATTATTTAGAAAATACCAAGGTAACGGCCCTCTGGTAACATGATATGATATTTCATGACTAAACGAAACTGGATATAATTCTTCGCTTCGTCTAGGGAAACAATGTTAGATCAATCTATGTATGTTGGTGCATTATCTCCGTATTTATCTAAATTGGAGTATTTTATTTGGGAATATTGGAAAAATCTTAAGCGTTGACACAGGTACGTAAGATGGTGTAACTCCCAAGACATACCTCGCTAAGTTGTCTCGATGCAATCACGTAAAACAGCAAAAAATGTTCAGGGATAGCTGGTGATCGAATATGGGAGTATACCTACATACAAAATGATGGTAGAAAATCCAATTAATACCTGACAAGATTCAGTAATTACATTATGTTTAAATCATAAACCATTTGGAATAAGCATATCTATATCAGAAATTCTTAACATTATTATTATAAGAAAGAAGTAGCTTGGTTTCAAAACTTTTTTCCATTAAATATTTTTAAAATGTCTCCAAATCGTCTCAAAATAGTTCAGAGTTTCATCGTACAGATTAACTTATGCACCTTTGCTAATATACTTGCTACATACCTTGCTTACTAACTACTACAACTAACAGGTACTGACAAGGATTCTTATTTTTGACCTCAATTCATTCGTCTTATTATCCAATATTTCATAATTGTGTAGATTCACTTATATGCTTTTGGTAAAACAATTGTAACAGAACCAACGAGAGGTAAAAAATATGGATTTCTTTTGTCTTACATAGATACCAAGATATACATTATTTATTACAAAATTTGTATAAATAGAGTCCAATATATTATTAACAATCTCACCAAATTTATTGTACTGTTCTTTGTACTGTTATGTGTACAAACCACAAACATCAGTTTACATTCGACTTGCTACTTATTTATTGCATCTTCGCATTTTTACGATATCACATCTTCACACATAAACACGACCACAAAACAACGGTACGCAAAATATGTTTAGCATAATAACAGCTAGTTAATAAGCAATTATTAATGCGAAAAACTGTACTGTCGATGGCGAAGTGCTGAACTAATACAAATATATCTATGAAACCTAGTTAGTTTCGCACATATTAATGGTGCGGCAAATCTATTGTTAAAATGCACGTCGCGTATTTTAGGTTAAAATGTAATTGTAGTCATTGCGCCAGAAGAGAAGTGGTACAGTAGTTGAAGGAAATTTTTGTTCATAATAATTGGCAGTACGTTACTATACATACGTTTCGTAATAGTACATCTTAGAACTGCTACTATGTGAATCGTATTCTTAACGGTATAATTAGCATAAAAATTTGGCTGGATGTAAATGAAAAACAGTAACATTTTATGTAGGATAACATATTGAGCCTTTTCTATACAGGGACATGAGGCAACAAGTTTGCAACATAACAATAATCGAAATAATTTCTTTTTTTTTACAAAAGACAAATTTTGAAATTATCAATAAAGTACCAACCGCAGTTAGGCAGTAACTAGTTATTCATTTCCTGAAACTTTATTTTTAAAAGAATTAGAAGAAGACGCTATGTCATATTTCATTATAAGTTGAAATCGCCAGAAAGAACTGCTACAGTATTTTTCAACTGAATAATCTCTTTCGTTTTGCAAAAATGTTGACGGTTTAATGCGAGAATTAGGTTACAAACACCAACCGGAAGAATGGCGTCTTTTTGTAGATGCTTTTAAATTGAGTTTGAAAGCTGTCCTTCTACATATAGGAAACATCTACCTCTCCATTCCTGTTGGTCATGCCGTGCACATGAAGGAAACATATCATAATATGACACGTCTCCTTGATAAAATCAATTACAAAACCTATAAATGGTACATCAGTGCTGATCTCAAAGTAGTTGCAATTCTACTTGGTCTACAACTTGGATTCACGAAGTATTGCTGTTTCCTTTGTGAATGAGATAGTCGAGCGAGGAATTTGCACTATACTGTTAAGCAATGGCCAACTAGAACACAATATACTCCTGGAGAAAAGAACGTAATCCATAATTCGTTGGTGGAGCCTCATAAAATACTTTTACCGCGATTACACACAAAATTAGGTCTGATGAAAAATTTCGTCAAAGCATTGGACAAAGAGGGATCAGGATTTCGATACCTTAAACAAACATTTACTAATATATCTGAGGCAAAACTTAAAGGAGGGATTTTTATAGTATCCCAGATTAATCTGTTACAACAGGATCGCGAGTTTGACGTACGCTTGGGCGATTAAGTACGGACTGCTTGGGGTGCATTTAAAAGTGTGACAAAGAATTTCTTAGGAAATCAAAAATCTGAAGATTACGAGGAAGTTGTTAGTGAACTTCTTAGAAGTTACCATGGATTAGGCTGTAATATGAGTCTTAAAATACATTTCTTGCATTCGCAGCTGAACTTCTTTCCCCCAGGAAAGTTTCATCAGGATATTTCCACTATTGAAAATGCTATCAGGGAAGTGGAATAGCGAGATGCTTGTTGACTACTGTTGGCCTTTAATTTCGGAGTATTCTTCATCCCAATATAAAAGAAAAGTGAAAAGAAAGACTTTCTAAATACGTCCCAGAATAGCATATACTTAGTTAGTGTTAGTATTGTATGATCAATATGAATTTCATTTGTTTATAATACCAGACGTGATAGAAGATATTTGTTTTTATAATAATTATTATTATATAAAATAAAATAAGTTTGTGTATAATTTATAAAGAAAAATAAAAAAAAATAAAGTTTGTTGTTCTGTGTTATTATTTCCTAGGATTAGTGGAGCAGATTGATGAGAATTTTTGAAGGCATAATGCAAAAATTTGGAAACCAGTTGATTTCTAACACGTGTACACATACTTTGACGAATAAGCTTCGATTTTCGATACCATACGGTCATTCCAGATAAGACAGACAAATTTCGAGGAGTTCATGGAACGGTAACAGTGCTTGATATCTTAGGTTTGCATATAAAATAATGCTGGTTTCTAAATTTTAATTTCTAAATGATAAGGTCCAAATTACCTGTATCGAAAACGATAAAGTTAAGAAACAAGTAGTTCGATTTATTCTACGTTCTAAAATTTAAACTCAACGCCTACTCAAACATTAAAATTATGTAGCTGTCTGCGCACGCAACTCGGAAAAGTTAACGCTTTTACTTCATCCGCATCTGCAGACGCACACTTCCAGGACTACATTCGTCGAGTTACAACATCTCTTTTTTTTTACTGATTGGACGTAACCTATTATGTAGGAGGAACTAGTAAAGCATGGAGCCGCTGTCCGAAATTTTTATTTAAACACCCGCACTTTTTCGTCGTACGTGCGCGTGTTAGTAATGCATGAATTTCCTCTTTGAAAATTTTACACTAATTAATTATAATACAGAATAGGTACCGAAGTGAGCAATTCTTATATCCGCAGTCGACCCGGAGTCGATACTGAATCCACAGGTATAGTACGGAATTTCGTCCTTCTGGATCGAATTGGAAGGAATCGTTTCAGAGTGTGGAAACTTGCGCACGCGTAGGACGAAAGTTACGTTCACATTAGGCTAAACATACAATTATAAAATAGTTTATCAAAAAAATTAATTACTTTTATATACGCCAGTTGTGTACTTATTGCTGTACGAAGAGATTTGCGTGCAAAGTAACCGCTAGCGTTGAGAATGAAAAAAAGCTCTTGCATTCATAAACTCTATGCAGGTTTCATACTTTCACGAATACCTATAATTATATCTTTTCAACTCATTGTATTCCTTTTACACTTTTTCATTTTCGTAAATTATTATGAAAATTACAGCTTACAATTACAATTTAAAATATTTTTTGTATAACCAAATAGGTTGAGAATTCCCGGTTAAGTCAATAGGATGTAGTTGTATTATTTTTTCTACGCTTAACAGAGATTAAGTAAGATTAGATTCCTATAATAGAACCTGAATGAGTTGCTATTTTTTTCAGTAATTTATATAATCATAATAGTGCTGCCAATTTTGGCCGAATTTGTTATTGTTTGCTTATTGTTAACTAAATTTCAATAAAAAGAACACTGGCATTGCAGCAAGTATAATATACGTAAATAAACATATATAAAGTATGTATCATTCTACTTACAATTACTACAATTACTTAAATAGAATTTCGTTAAGAATGTCTAGCTATGAATTTGTGAGGAACAGATTTTTCATAGCTTCTTTTTCTGTCTCTTCTATTCTTCTCTATTGGATGCATCCTGAATTATGTTCGGAAATAAATTGCCTCATCCAAAATGAGTGACTTAAGGAATGGTATTATATCTATGTATACCAAGGTACACTTGGAGAAAAGAGTATCCGTCCAATTCAAAGAAAGCTTTTACCTAAACTGCAGAAAAACTTTCTGTTCCGAATGTAGATACAGGGAATATTTATGGCACATATCTTTTTCTCAAAGTATATTACTCAGATTCACGATAAAATAACTAATTTATTACTAATAAGTTGTTTTTTTAAAGAATAATGCACAAAAATTTAAAATTACCACTCTCATCAATAGCTGATTTTACGTCGTCTCCTCCTTTCTGTTGAATAATTTTGCTCACCACAAAGTGATCACACAAAAAGATCATTATATTTATTTTTCCACAATAAATTCTAGTCAAAGTTTTGATTATTTCAGCTAGTATACGACTAAGTAATAGAGTTAATCTTCAGCAATTTACATAAAATTCTATAGACGCATCAACTGTTAAATAACAATTCCTAGGAGTAGATCATATCCTGTTGATAAGTAGTGAATCAAATTTAAAAAAATTAAGGAGATTACAAAAAATACAACAATAGTAAAACGATACAGATGAAGATAATAACATTAGGAGATACAAGTGAATGAATCAGATAACTCTTCAAAACAAAGAAATGAGAAAGCTGAGTTAGCACGATAATTTGACGTATAAACCACGCTAGAAGCGAAATTATTCTAAGATGATGTATGAACCTCGCTAAAAGTAAACAGTTTCTTAGCTAACACAACGAAGCATCACAGTAAGATATAAACGTTCCTGTTGTTGATTTAAACTGTGGCAACTTGTGAGACAACACGGGAGACTATCAATTAAGAATGAAGGCGAAAACGTTGTAGTAACTCGTGGAGATTACCAGATAGAGAACTGCCAAAACTTTCATAGGGGAGCCATCAGCAACAAGACTGGGAATTTATTTATCTATAGTAGGAAGAGTCTGAGGGGTGTTACAGGAGTATAAATGAATACGGCCACCTAAAAGAGAGGATATTAAAGTACTTCCCCGTCTATTATGCAATTGCGAGGCATTCAGTGGCATTAGAAAGCAAATCTTCGGCGTTAAGAAGTTAAGAATAGACTGTAGGGGAGGACAAATCAGTTACATGTATTCTAAACTTTACTAAGAAATAGAGAGAAAGAGAGAGTGAATATAAAATCCAACTTATGGCGAATTTTTTAAATACTCAGTTGCTTTATTTGACAAACATTATAGAAACTACTACTACTATTTATTTCAATTTCATCAAGAAACAAGTTTAACGATCTGACGCAAAACATTCCGTTAAAACCCATCATTTTGATTAACAGCTAATAAAGAAGATCACTATAAAAAAACTAAAGCTTTAATTTGAACTCTGAACTTCGCAAAATAATTCTAATATCCGAGCGAGAATTATTGACAGTTTTTATTGACAAACAAAATTAAATAAAATTTTATTGCAAATATGTATCAACCGTTTCAAATTTAGAATTTAATTATAATAAAATCAATAAGATACCGTTAGAGTTATTTCTGTATATAATCAGCAAATCGCTAATTTCAGCAGTAAATATTTGAACAAAACTTGTTTACTTTTCAAGTAGTAAGAGCTTAGTACATACATATGTATAGTAAATAGTATATTCGACAATGTTCTTGTCATGTAAAATATATGCAAAAAAAATATTTCGCTAATATATTGTGTAAATGTATAAATCTTCTTACGTCCATCAAAATAAAGTAGCTTGATATGCATTGTAGGTCATGGGCTGTAAGCCATCTATTTTCTATATTATAAGGTATATACATATGTATGATTACAAATATTTGTCATGGAAGAGAATAAACTTCAGTTATGAAGCGTTTAAGTATTGTAAACTAAACCAGCACATCGGAGATCATCCACTATATGCATATATGTATAATATTGTCAATTAGTTGATACATATTCATATATCACACTGCGAAATTACTCGATTATATTTCGTGATTTTGTCGGCTAGGTAAGATGTTTCATTTCAACTTACTACTGTAATGAAAGATTGTATATGCAGTTCGCATGTTCAACGGTATGCTATCCTTTTAAATCAACCTATAATTTTTTTACTTGCTTACAGTGATAGTAGTGACGTTTGAATAAAAAAATTGAACATAAATATAGTTTAGACATATTTGTACCGGAATGTGAAGTTTTGTGTGCGTTGGGGATTTTAAAACATGACTATTAAAATTAATATGGGTGCAAGGAGACTGATAGTTTTTACATGTAATAGAATACCTTGGAACGTGTTTTTACTACATACCTATGCCAGAGATTTCCGCTACTCTATCGTGTGAATATGTATATGGCATAGGATTTCTAAATAAAATAATATTCTACATTAATGTTAAAGAAAACGATAAGGCAATTTTAAAAGGAAATACTAAATCTACGAGTACCAATAAATTTGATAATTTATATATGTATTTGATAATTATATACAGGACATTTTTAGCCACAAAAGTACAAAAGTTGTCAGTTATCTCGCTTCTGTCCTAACCTACTGGAACATTGTAAAATAAGTTTGTGAACCAGTTTCTGAATACTTTGATGTTAATTTTATAGAAGATAATGCTCTAATGATTACATTTTCAATCGTTCCCTCATTTTCTTTAAAACAGTATATAAAGAAGAAATCGATTTAGTTGCGACGGAAATTATTGGTGGAATTGTGTGAGATTCAGAAATATTATACATGATAACTTGATATCTCTAATAAAATCAAAATATTGTAATAAAACGATTACATTGTACGACAACATGGAATTTGATAGAATTTTGAAATGAAGCATGAAGATTAACTAATAATTAATAATGACTACCAATCGGTACGTTATATCTGCCAACACATATTTTTAACACTATAAAAACGTGAAAGAATAGTTTTCTATTTTTCAAGACCCTTAATTAAATCAGGCAATTGACGATTTCTGGCCCGAACAAATCATTTCAATGGTATGAAGAATAAAAGTTGATTAAGTGTCAACTGTCCTATAAGGAAAACGCAGTCGAGAAGTTAATTAAAAAAACTGTTTTAACAATCGATATTTGCGTGCTTGAAACTAATGCTACACATTGTGTATCCGTTCCGCATTTGCTATCGTTTCAAATATCATAAGGTATATTCCGATATGGCAACAAAATTGCTGCGTAAATTTAAAGTATTCTTATCCAAAATTAAATAATATTTATACTTCTACATACTGAAATTAGAGACAAAATCTTACATAGACATACAATTGTTCAGCTGTTTCAATTTCGCAGGACACTAGGAAAATCTCCCTTATTATAAAAGATATATTATAGGTAGGTCTAAACAAGAATCTAATAAAAATTATTGGGTAGGTTCAAGGCCTCCCCATTATATGGCAGAAATAATAATAATAATAATAATAATAATAATAATAATAATAATAATAATAATAATAATAATAATAATAATAATAATAATAATAATAATAATAATAATAATAATAATAATAATAATAATAATAATAATAATAATAATAATAATAATAATAATAATAATAATAATAATAATAATAATAATAATAATAATAATAATAATAATAATAATAATAATAATAATAATAATAATAATAATAATAATAATAATTCATGCCTTAGCATCCCCCAACAGCTTGCGCCAATTACAGGGGGCATCGGCTGGCCATGAGCTATTATTACGCCTGCGGCTGTAGACCGACTTAAGATGTAACCTTTCCGCATTTTCCGTGGAATTTGGAAAACTACAAAAAACCAAACTCAGAAAGGCACCGGGATTCGAACCCGGTACTGCCGGACTATGAGGCAAGTGTGCAAGCCACTAGGCCACGAGCCCGATAATAAGAATTTACTGTTTTAAATTTCAGCATTTTTTAAAACTGACCCATCTCAAATTCATTTTTCTAAACAAAAACCTGTTTCTATCACACATATACGAATGAAATTCTCGAGAATAGAGTGAGCCTTATAGAATTGTTTTGTGCAATACCATCAGAAACTAACAAAATAAGGTCCTCTTAAGTATCCACAAATATGACAATAGATTAAATGATGCAAATAAAAAAAAAAGTATCTCTACTCATTTATCAAAACCTAATATGGACAAACTCTTTAGGAAACGTAATTTGAACGGACAAATGAAATTTTTCAATACAAACGACACACATCACTGGGGCATTGGGAACCATTTATGAATTGATAGGTATGGTATCAGGGAATAAATACATAATAAAACCGTTACATTGTGGTGGGAACATAACGATGCTTTATGTGGTGAAGCAAATTATTTTCGATTAGTTAAATGGAATACCTCTTAGACGGGAATAATATAACTACCTAATTTTCGGTCAGCCAGGCTGAGTACCTTTGGCTATTAGGTTTAATTCTGAAGTGGCACTAGAGTACTATAGAAAGCTCGAAAACCAGGAGGAACATCACAGCATTACGCTGGGATGGGCGCCAAGCCACTTTGAGATCAGAGGTAATGAAGCAGCTGACAAGTTAACAAGAGGTGCCAGTGAACGATCATTTACAATTCTAGAACCGACGTGTAGGAGTTCGCATGACATGAGGAAAAACTCCGTAAGGTAGTTTATGAGCACAGAGAGGCTGAGGTAACTCACGGGGACCTTAACCGGCCACTGGGAACTCAACTCTCCCCGTGTAGAAACTGGAAGAGTGCGGAGGAAACTCCAGTCCTTTTCCTTGCCGACTACCTAGGAGCGGACAGGGAGAGACGGATGTATGTACTTTGGGGTCGATCGATTAGACGATCCCAGACTAATATAAGTAAGTTAAGTAAACTCTCGACCAAGTTGTGGACTTCTTTATCCATATGCAATCTGGTCGAGAAGCCTGAAACGGCATAGCGGCACAATAGGCCTTTTTGGCCGAGTTGCCTTTTGAGGTCGCAAAAGAAACTGCGTAATTTAAGCTTATAGTGTATATTTCATAGTAAACGACATACTGACATAATATTTACTTACACTTACACTTCTAATTTGAATATTTTTACAAAACAGGTTATCTGAAACTAAGAAGCTCCATATCGTCACGCATCGTCTTACATTCCTAGTACCAGGTTTTGATGTATGAATGAAAGTATTAAGTTTACCTAAACTATTGTGACTGTCTATTAGTGTCGTGACTGTAGAATATCAATTTTTTTAATGTTGCTACAGATTACCGACCGTGTCTTTAAAATTGCCCTCTGTGTTATTAATTTTCTGCCTTTTAAGTTGTTACAAAACTTATCCTTCACAAGCGATGCTCTCAGTCATTTCCTTATCGGCTATAGACGCGTTAGCTAATGAGAAACAAACTATACCAAACTATTTTCTATGTTTCGGGGTATTAGGATTGCTCTTCAGCGTGTCAGCAAATGCCCTAGCTAGTAATGCCGCAAGTTGTACTTTACTATGCTTATAACATTTCGTGCTATTACTGACTTTTGACATTTAATTTTCATTAATTCGTGCAAAACCAATTGGTCGTACTATATACGTTTGTCATACGTAACCAATAACAAAAAGAGTAAAAGCGATATGACGGGGCATTTACAGTCATCGTGATCTGGTAATACAGGTCATTTGACCGGCATGACACGACACAAATATAACTTTATGCCAGTCACTTGACCAACGTCACCCACATTACATAATGGAATTTGTTACAATTTTTTTAGATATAAATATTGTCATTCTTAGTATTCTTCTTGATGTTAGATATTTCAATTCAATTTATACAGTAAATGATATTCCAAGATAATTCTGGACGTACTCGAGTTAAAATTCTGCAGAAACAATACAAGTCTCTGATTTATACATATGCTTAAAATTATAACTGTAAAGGTAGCATAGAGTTCATAATCTAGCGCGGATAGATAATGATGGTCAAACGCACTTTTTTCGTACTAGTTATTTTTTTAATTTTACTTTTTGATTGGATATACTTTATTTTAAAATTTATATTTTAACACTTGATTCTCCTAATCTGTTGAAAATAATCTTTGTATTTCTTCGTTTGCTACTGCTTTTTTCTAGAATTAGTTGCAACTACTTGATGATTCTCATCAAAAAGAGACAAACACCATATGGATAATATGCTTGAAATTGTAACGTTAATTAAAATATTTATAAAAATATTTTCATAAATTTTCTTAGTCTTAATTATATAGGGGCAATAAACAAGTTTAAATATACCAAATTCAGTTACCTTTACATTTACAGTTTATAGTTACATTTCAAAAAGAACAACGCGGTACATATACGTATTTCACTGTGTCAATTAAGTTTGCGTAACGATACATAGAACGGTAGCAGGATAATTGCATAAATTACGTCGTTTCCTAAAATGTGTTTACGATGATAGCAAACAAAAAATTAATTCGCCAATCCCGCAAATCGAGTTATTAGGTAGTGATGTAACTACGTGGTATCACGAGCTTTCCTTTATTATGGACAAGAGCTTTTCCGGGGAGAAATTTTCCCAATGTGAACTGGTCTCGTCCGTTCTGCAGCAGCGTTCCTGCCGGCATAGTATCGAATTATACTTACATCGCTTCACAAATATAGACTCACCACCACAAAAAACCACCATTTCTATAGTAAATAATACCGGGCAGATCACCGATTTTATAATATATACGTAGTTGCCACAAATTTATAATAAGCATAATAACAGAATCGAGATTTTTGCAAGCTTTAAGTTCACGTAAAATAGAGTGTCGTGAAACGTCATAGTTCGAAATAACACGGAAATGCAGATCATCCTTGCCTTGAATTATGTCTGGTATGTTCTTAACCTGCATCCACTGAAATCGATCCTGAAGCTATATTGATTCCAAAGAAATAATAATAAATAGATAACTAAAGTAACGTAAAGAGGGTATTTACATTAATATTTATAAAAATTTTAAAATATAACCAAGTGGTGCGATCTGATTTCGTCATTCTTTAAATAAATAAATAAAAATTGCACGTTACGTCATTCGAAACGATTTAAACATAAAAGCGATTCACATTATATGAATATAATTTATACATGACAACATATAATAACCTAAATGTGTTCCGGTATTTGTGATGTACAAGAAAGGAAGAGTGTTTTCATATTATTATTATTATTAATGCATATTATATAAAAAGAGAATATCTCTATGTTAATTGTTATGAGTTTATCATAGTTTAATCGTGTTACTTATTGTGTTTAAACCGCAAAAAGATTATAAATTTACCGTGGTCACCTATATAGTTCAAACAAAATTTTTTACGTTTTATATTTACAATAATCATCTCTATTTGGTAGCTCTATATCTCTATACATACATTATTAATATAGCGGCCTTCTTCTATATTAAATCGTAAGTTTCTTATATGAATATATCTATTATATTAATAGTAATAGTAAGTATACTTCAATAAATATAAATAATAATAAAATTTAAAATATTTCGCGAAGCAATATATTATTGAACGACTTAATTTCCACATTATTACATTTACACACACATTACGTCAAAAATAAATATCAGAATATAATTGAATCAACATAGAATTCAACCATCACTCAACCATCTATTTGTTTTAAATATAGAAGACTGTATTAGACTGAATTTTGACTGAGAAGATCTTTTTATACCGACTGAATAACAACACCAATATTGACGTCGAAAATTTCTTTCTTCGATTTTTTGGTGTCCACTTTGTTTTCTCTTCTGATTGGCGCGGGCGATTTTTTGTACATTTATAACATACCTGTAATGATATTAATCTAAATGTCGTGTTGAACGTCGTCGTAAAATTGCTATAATAAAAAAAGAAAATCATACAATCAATCAATTCCCTTCTCGCTAAATTTATTATATACTAAAAATAAATATATACAAGGATACACGAATTGCGAACTGTTTTATACCATTTTTTACCGTTTTTTAAAGTGTAAATTTGATTTTTCGTAAATTTAAATCGGACGTATAATAAAGACTGAATCGGTTTGTAAACGAAAGAATCACGTCTTCGTCGTGATACCAAGTAAGTGAAAATAAAACGAGACACAAATAAAAAGCTCGCCTGCTATATTACAATTTAATTTATATAAACCGCGTTACTAACTAATCAGTTAAACTGGCTGGACAAGAGGTAATCGCAGCTGACCTCCCAGAGGTGGAGGATGATTCGCCAACTTCGGAGACACGAGCGGAAAACACTCCGACGACAACTACATCTACACAAGCACCACCCTCGCCTTCTAATACCGTCATGACAGGTAAAGGTTAGGTATATTTACACATTACTATCTATGTTGTAATTTATCTTTTTCACCATGGTGTAAGTAGTCGAGTTGTTGCATGTTTTTCTTGTAGCAGAGTTAAGTAGAATTTAATCTGGTAATGTAAGAGGTTTGCTTCCTATAGGAGGGTAGATCTTAATGTAATTTTTTATATATTGCGAAGCTGCTGAGCAACTGAATAGTGTAAAATTAGTGCTTATAAACTTGAATATAGAAGCTTTATATAATTATCAACAACAAAACGAACTTCTTCTTCCATCGTATGATCGAGTAAAATTATGGCACAAACAATTTCGTTGTGACTTCATGCAACGAGCTCGCCAAGAAAATTTAATGCAATAAAAACAAAATTATATAAACGATAAAAAACGATAAACCTGGGAGGAGTTTGATGAAGAATTTTTAATTAATAAATTTACCCTGTCTATAAGAAATAAGTTTGATATTCTTATGCTTACTGAGACGCGGTTGACAAACAATGTAGATGATGGTTTAATATTTATCCATGCATATTTGGGTACTTTCGAGGAACACGCATGTAACGAGCCGAGGAGAAGGGGTTGTCGCTTATATTCGTTTTTTACTAGATTGCGAAAGACCGGAATTTTATTTTACAATAAATGATGCTTCAAATTATGTAATATTACCTATATTCCTAACTTTTAAAATCCTCGTCTAATCAACCTTAATAAATTCATTGGTAATAATATTCTTTCTTATATTTACTCATTGACTGATCATGTTGTATGGTTTAGTGATTTTAATGCTAAGTATTTCAACCTAACTAACCTAAGTTATTAATAACCCGACTGCAATTATGGCTTCCTTTACTTCACTTCTTGATTTTATCTTTATATGTCATTCTGAATCAGCAAAGATTGCAGGAAAGATTTTGGCAGATATAATTTCGGTCCACATATTATTTTATTGTAATGTATTAATGAGGAATGCAAAAACTACAAATTAATGCATTTTTGACGATCTGTATCATCTTCTTTGGTTTATGTATTTATTTATTTATTTCATATACAGAACAAACACATTGTTTATTGTAACAATTAAAAGAAACAATATTGAACATAATTATTCAAAAACTGGAAAACCAGCTACCATATACTATATAAACTTAATCTTAAGTTGTTGACGACATACACTCTATTTTTTTATAATACTAAAAGCAATGAGGAAAACTTTGTTAAAAAATTCAAAGCAATTCTCGTGGGGTGTTTAGGAATGGTTTGATGTTATTAGACAAGGTACAGGATCTGAAAGTGTTTGCAAATTACCTATATAATCTGAACGGATATTTCTATAACTGATCAATATTTTCAGGTTCTTTAATGGAAATTTCTTCTGAAGAAACTATTTTTTTAAATATAAAAAAAGGCTTTGTTAAAAAACCAGCTCTGTGGTTTGCTTTGTAGATAAATCAATGTTCAAAACAATTCTTTAAAAACGGAAGAAACAATAAAACAATCACAACAAGTAAAACAGTAACAATAAGTGCTACTTGCAAACGCGAGTAAACTAAAGTTGGAAGCCTCAAGTAGATTTCCGGTAAACATGATGACATTAGAACTGACCTGCACAATATTAATATCCGCAGAAAAGATATTATTGATATATCTAGACACCGCACCCAGTAATTTAAGAGAGGTTGCAGTTACCATTGTGCCCTTATGCTTAACCAGCTAACTTTTACAGGCGTGTTTCGGATCTGCTAAGGAATGAGCAATTCTTAGCAACCTTTAGTTGATTAGATTTTTATTTAGTTACGTTAGCTACTCAATGCAGTTTTTTTCTCTGGTATATTACCGTTGAAGGGTCATCATTAATAGCAGGATGCTCTTATCGAGTTACTGACGACGATCCTGTTGACTTTTTGTTGTTTTAGTGCATCTTACAATGTATTTATTTATTTATTTTGCCAATAAATGATTTATTATTATTATTATTATTATTATTAAATTTAAAACTTCTAAAAGTAAAAATGACAAGCTAAAATAACGTGTGTTGAACAAATAGAAAAGTGAAAAGAAATAAACGTCTTTGAAAAGAACTAAAGTCTAATTTGGTGATTATAAAATATTACAGTAAATGCCGCTGACAAGAGAATACCGGTAGGTGTTCCGATCCTACACAATCTTTTAGACCGTGTAATATGCTACAAATCCTTTCAAAAGAATGTTTTAATATCTGTTATAATTTCGAGATATTAGTAAAAATTGAAAAATTGTTCAAACTGTGGAGGGGGCTGGAGTTCAAAATCAGGCGATTAGGCCGCTAAAAAAATACGTATTTCTTATTTCAAAGTACTCTTTCAGTCTGCAAAGTTTCATCGAAGTCGGGAGTTAACACCTCCCGGTATTCCCCTGTGAGTCAAATTAAGATCAACTTTAAGGTTAACCGTGTTGTTAACAGATTGTTTTGTATATCACACATTTCCAAAAAGAGAGTATTCCTCCTGATTATCGCAGATTGTAGTTCTTTGACGCTATTGCATTGTTTATTATTGGCATACACCTCTCTTGCGAATATTCTCCACAGATTTTCGATGTGGTTCAGATCCAGCGAGCGAGCAGAGGGTATTGTAATAAATTGATTTCCTTTTGATGAAACCACTCCATTGGTTGTTTGGAATATATCTGGAAGGAAGAACGTTGACCTATACGTATACATACGAAAACAGCAACACTATTGATAAGGCGCTTCTCGTAATTTATTTGCCCAATATCAATAACCTAGGTACGTGGTAAATCTGCTCTTTACATGGCTGGCCGACTATACCGCTGTCAATGAAAGAAATTTTCGGTTTTAAAACAGTAAACAGTATTGCACTTGAAAAATGGGTCTGAGGTAGGTAACAGCTGATAAAGAAATTGATGTGTAATTATTATTGATTATTGTTAGTGAAAATGCTTTAGTAACCTTGTCCGGGGAGGTGTACGTTTTTTTCCTGATATCAATAAAGTGTTGGTCCTGAAAAGGACGGATTGTTAATGTGAAACAGGTGGATTATTACTATTGTCCAGCTAAGGTATGAATTTACTGCGCGCGATAATAAAAAATGCGCCTTTTGCAGTACATATTTTATTAAGTATACTTCATATCATACCAATAGAACACATGTAGTAAATAAAGTAGGAAAACGATATACTTAATTAAATTAAAAAACATATAAAGTACAAAATTAAAGATATTAAGGTAATTTAAATTAATTACAATTGTACAATTTTGCTAATAATTAACTTATTAAACAAATATTTCATATTTATGCTGATGTTTTACTTATTCTATTGCTGTGACAAAAACAATGTCAACCTCTATCTAAGAGCAAATGTATATAATTGGACATTATGATTTTTATGAGAGTCATCTGCGCCTAAATTAATTATCATGCCCGTGCTTTTCCTTTAAGAATAAATCATTAATATACTTGCCGCTTGTTTGTCTCAAAAATGCGTGCAAACGTAGAGAAGTGATTGATTTGTTTTTGAAAATGACAGCTATTACCAACTAAACGCTATTTATCATAATTTCTAATTAAATTAATTAAAAAATGGCTTTTATGGAGTTCTTAAAAATAAAATAAAACGTCTTATTCCATAAGAAAAATCCACCGTGATGATGCTCTTTGAATGACCTTGTATAATGTAAAATATTAAATTATTTCTCATATTAAACAATTTTAAAACTTAGGAAAGTTATATTCATATTTGAATTTTTTAATAATAGAGTTAAATCCTCCTCATTTACTCCTTGAAACTGTATTTCTGTTTACATTAAATCCAGTTCCAGTATGTCACAAAAACGACTATAAACTTTTTTTTTTGCTAATACGTCGCCCGTAACATTATTAGTTTAAACCTATGCACAAAGCAGTTGGATTTTAGACGGGATGTGGCGAAGATGCTTTCGATATTCATTTAATTTAATATAAATTGTAAAACTGAGAAAAATGAACTTTTTTTAATTAACTTAAAACTGTGTGAAAATTAGTGCATTGTTACATCATACCAAAGAGTGATCTAAGGTAGGTCAAATTATTATTTCTACGAAACATTTCTAAAAATATTTCCTTTGTTTAATTGTTTGAAAACAGTGTTATATCCAAAAATGTTTAATTCATTTTTACATTAAATCAACACTACAACATTTGGCTAAATGGATCCGTAATTCTAATTTTGAGTTTAATTCGTGCAAATTATTTATATTGAGGTATGAGGTATGTCCTTCAAGCGTATTACATATTAAGTTATAAATGTGCCTTCACTTTTATTAAATTTTCAAAAATAAAATAAGACTAGTTATTCCATTAAAAACATTTTTAAAATAGATTTGTATTCTGGTCATTTAAACTTGTTGAAACTGTATTTTTGATGTTTACATTAAATTGAGTTCCAGTATATCACAAAAACGATTTCAAACATTTTTTGCTGATGCGTCACCCTATAACGTTGTCGGTGTATACCAATGCAAAAAGCAGTTAGATTTTAGGTGCGATGTGGTTAAGATGATGGTGAAGGTGCAAGGGTGATAAAGTTAAAATTTGTTTTAATTAACGTAAAATAGCGTGAAAATTAATAGAGTGTTATATAATTATACCATAGTGTCATTTAAGTTGGTAAGTGAAATTGTAGTTTTTATAATTATAATTTCCAAAAGTTTGATTATTAAGTTTTATTTCAATTCGTCTTGCGTTAAAAATTTGGAATTTGTTTAATATTAAAAATACAAATAGCTTTTCTAGTTGCAAAATCATTGATAACATGACTTAAATTATTATAATATACTATAATAATTATAGCTAGATTTGACAAACGATTCTAAGACATTGCACTCCGTAAATAGTTTTTTATAACTTTTAATTTAGAAAACGACCTTTCTCCAGTAGCCACAGATACAAGGAGAGTAACAAGAATTTTGAGAGCTACGTATACATAAGTCCGAAAAAGTAGAATATAAATTATTTGCTACAAAACAATTTAGAATTCTTCACTTACCAGTGATTTAAGAGTATTTCTTTCTTCGAACAGCTCTGCACCGTTAATGCCTTTGTCGTTTTCGTCCGTTAAATAAATCGAAACAGCTTTTTTAACTATTTTTTGATCAATATTTCTAATATCTAGTAAAAAATTTAAAACAATAGCATGCTCTTTCATATGGTTAAATCGCTGTTCGATAGAATATTTTGTGCAATCAAGAATAGCAAAATAAAAAAAATATTTTGAATGATCTCTAGAGTTTACCACTGGTTTATCGGTCGGCTCCTATACAAAAAGACGTTTTTTTCTTCTAATCCTGTTTATAGAAACTGGTGGGAAATCGTGTCTTCATCAATTTCATTGCTAATAGTTTTTGCCTTTTCCATTAAAATATCAACATTTTCATCTGTTCTCTGAGTGGAAACAAATTGTATCAAATTTTGTAAAGCGTTAAGACACTTCTTTTGTTGTTGTAGACGTGTTCTTAATGAGTTTACTGACAACGTTTATCTTTACTAAAAGATAGTGCCATATTGTTAAGGAAGATATATACTACGTGTAATTGGAAAAAGAGATGTCTGATAGCTTTTATTCTACTTTTCTAACGAGTTCCTGATACAGGTTAAATATTAAGAGAACTGATATTTGATTTTTGTGTATTCTATATATACAGAGATGACGAAAAAAGAATTATATACTAAAGAACGTTAAACCTTCATTGACTGATTTTGCAGCATCGTTTACTATTAAATTTAAAGTATGTATCAGTAGCACAAGGAACGAACGTAGCTCTAGGATTAACGGAAATAATACGGTTCTGTACCCCAGCATTTGCCTCACGCATATTAGAGCCATTATATTTTCCTTGGCCACGCATATCCTTAATATTTAAATTAAATTGAGATAGAATAGTATCAGTCAAACACTCGAAAATTCCTTCACCTGTTGTTGTTGTCGAAAGGAAAAATCTAAAAACCTTTCTCTTATATTTGCCACGCCCTTTGAGCAATCAAGGAACCTTACGATAAAAGTTAACTGCTCTGTATGACTTCGATCAGTAGTACTACCCATAATAATTGAATAATATTTAGCATTCTCAAGTTCATTTCTTATATTGTTTGTAACATCATCACCTAGGAGATTAATAATTTCATTTTGAAAATCAGGGCTAATATAATGAGGCATATGTGTTTTCAGTTCAAGAGATTTTTTTACATTGGTTAAGTGTTCTCTCATTCCCGGATCAAACTGACCAATCATTTCCACTGCTTACAGAAAATTACCGTTATTGTATTCATATAACTTGCTAGAATAGTCCCGAAACGCTAAACATGGTCTCGCCAACTACTGAACAATTGTCTTTCAATAATCGCATGCCCGTTTTTTTCTAAATTAAATAATTTTTGCTGTTCGGAGTCAATTGTCAAATTTAATTTTAAACGGCGGCGCAAATCAAACCAATTTGAATAAGATTCTAAATGAGAAGTAGATGTTTCATGACGTTTTAAATTAATTGAAGAGTGGATCCAATCACTGTATCCATTTTTACTAGCTAGATATAGGTATATCAGAAGAGCAAAACAATTTATAACAAAAGCAAAAATTTACATTGGCTTTGTCGGAGTAAACTAACCACTCTCTTAATACTTTTTGAAGATTTGTTAAAATTCTAAAGTAATAAGTATTTGAAACTTCAAGCAAAAAATTTTCACCTAAGGCGTGAAGGCGTTTGCGTGAAAACCACGCATGCTTATCGCGCGTGCGTAACGTATTTGTTGTAATTGTTTTTTCTCCATTGTCTTCAAATAGTAAATGCGTATCTATACCCGATAATACATATATTTAACGATAAATAAACTTTTGAAAGTGTTTAGGCTCGTTTTTACACTAGAAGGTAATACCTAATTTCATAGGATATCTGTCTAACTCTGAGAATTATAGAAATCTCGCTTGCATTTATTCAGACATGTAATTCTAGATAACTCCCATCTCCTACCGTTGCTAAATGTTTATAAGGGAACTATAAAATGAGATAGAACTGTATTAGAAATTTCGCTAAGTATATATGTTTTAATCTAAAGTACTAATTACATTATGAAGGTCAATAAGAGCTTAATTCCGCAAAATCTATGTATAAAAGCTGCATGACTAAGGAGTTTACAATCTTACTAAAATAACATAGCTTGGATTAAATTCAGAAACGTATAATCAGTAAATTTCACCGAATGGTATTTCCGAGGAGTTCAATAAACCGTTACCATGTATTACTGACAGGTGACTAAAAAGAATTTAATTGCTTAAGTACATTTTATGTTACCTGAATTTATTATTACTTTCAATGCAATACAAAAGCCTGGGAAATATTCGATTAAATATTTCTAAAATTTGTTTCTAAACATACAAAGTGGATCGTTACAAAATTGGATCAAACTAGATCGAACAGCAATAACTAAATTACTCCATTATAGCCTGTAAAATTGTTAAAAGGTATCATATATGTACAGAGAACACTACCAAACATAAATCATTCACACCTTTCTGCCGTCGCAGATTATGTATTACGCGTCAGCTATAACAACAAATGAACGAGTTCTTCTCTAGAGCTAATGCAACTCTTCGTATTATAATCATCGGCACCAGCCGTGTGAGTCTACGCCAGCTATCATAAACGCAGTTGCTACAAAACATCGGCGAACTACATCCGCTTGCGTATGGGAAGCGTACGGGAATTAATAAGCGGAGAATCCGCGGCCGCTTAGCGGGATCCTCTTCGGCACTGGGTTACCAGCACCACAGTACAGTTATTCAAGGCGACCGGTCCGTTATACGGATCGTACCTTCTTGCGGCTTGGCTGTTATTATACCGTTTCTTCTTTGCTTTCTGTCTCTTTTCTCGCACCTTCTGGCTTACTCCTCCTGCTGCTTGCCAGTTCTTGCGTAAAATGTCTTTCAACAGTATACAGTGCATCGCAATAGTGTCTGTGCACCAAGAATTTTTGGTATTGATATTACACAATTTTGAAAAATACGATCGAGGCTATTATTGATTATTGTAATATTTATGTTCAAATGGATTTTATTGTTGTAGGCGAATTTTCACATAAACAGATGCAATAATATGTAACATCTTTTCCAAAAAAGAATTAATAGTTTTAGTTAAACTTAATAACACAAGCCGATAATTTTTTTTTTTTTGAACAACTGTTGTCTTATTCTTTTGATTTTCCAGGAAATGTTTACAAACGTTTTTAAAAGAAATCTATGCTGCAAACTCTGTCTTTCATGGTACGTTCAAAATTTTCATCTCTTAGAAGCTTCCTAATTTGTGGATCAACAAATATTCCTTCGAGAACTTTTGCATCAGACAGCTTTGGAAATTTGTCCCTTAAGTATTTAGAACAATTGTCTTCTTCTTTTTCTAGTACTTTCACAAGCTCGAGCTTGTTACAATACTTTTGGAATTTGTAAGTTTGCTTTAATTTTAATCGAAACAGATAAAAATATTATTATATTATACTATGCAGCAAAATTCCGAATAGTACCTAACAACATGACATATCATTTCACATCTCTTTATTTCGGACATTAATTCTTAGACGCTATCATAGTGCTTTTTATTGGAACACACCTTTATTGCCAATATTCCCTAAATTTTTTGAAAAGGTTCAGACCTGGTTTGTCATCTATCTAATTCTTTCTTGGTCTGGAAGTATAAACAGTAGTGCAGTTGTATTTTCAAAAGTGGCATTATTGTCTAAGATAAAATCCGGCCAAACTATATCTTGCTTATTTGTATTGATTTGTTAAGCATAGTTTTGAAACCTATTTTACCAATTAAAAAATAATTACTGCCGGAGAGATTTTATTGTACTTGTCTTTTAGTTACTGGTAGATTCACATCACATGTTATTTGGCTTACGGTTATATTACCAGAAGGCGCTAACGGAAATATTAATGTGCACACTATTCCAATTAGCTTTCAAGTTTAATCTCTTTCTTTAGCGCAAACTTTGCCGTAGGAATCACCCAATTCAATAAAATCGTTAATCAGATAATCCTGCCTTTTTATTAGTTTCGTGCGCGGTTTGCATGAACTTTGAGGAAATTTAAGAGTTTCTTGTGCTGGAAAACACGAAAATATGAAGTCGTACAACAATTAATGCTAAAATGCTATCTACATAGTTGACGTGAAATAAATACTTATGACTAAAATCATAGTAGTTACCATAAAAACAAAACAGAAATTTTTTCACTACTTTCTGTTGGTTTAAACGAAATCATGTTAGTATGGCCTTGGAAAAAGGCAAAGAAATCTGATTAGTACTAGCTAATATATTGCTGAACAAGAAAGAACAAAAAGAGCATTTTGTTCCGCAAAGAGAGATGAATTAATGTCCAAATGCTGATGATGGATGATGAGATAGCGAAGATATCATTCGTAATCTGTCACATTCTGCCAACCTAGCTAAGACAACATTTCAGATGTGGCTTAATGAAATACAAATATGCTCACTTGAGACTCGAGGTATAATAATCTCAGATTTATTTGTTTATTTTGAATGAGTTGAATCCTTCAGAGACGGTGAAGGTATTGATGGAAACAATTTCACCTTTTTTATCACTTTAAATGTATTTCCTGAATTCCATTGATTGATATTACTTGCTTGATAAAACCCTGTATGAACTGCTTGCCGTATTTAGTTAATGCTACATCTCAATAGTTATTTCAATAATCCTTTAGAAAGCTTTGCTATAGAGTAAATGATACAAGTTTTGTAATCCTTCTTACAGCTTATTATTAAACCAAACGTATAAAAAATATATTGTAAGAATAGAAACAATATTTAATAGTTCAAAACCTTATAAAGTTAGATTAATCTTCGTTCTAATATGATTTACAAAATAATTTCCTAAATTCAACAAATAAGTACTTATATTGAGTGAGGAAACATCTAAACTGTACTTGAAAGAACAGATGTAACTTTCATGCGTTTTATATTGCATCAAGATGTGGTTAGTTCCAGTAATCTTTAACTAGTACAACTGATGAGGATGAGGAGTCATGGTGTTATTACTTAGCACTGTGCTGTTCATTCTGTCAACTTCTCTAGAAGTAATTTTTTTTAATTAACTTCTGGAAAACATGGTAGAATGAACTTCGAAGCAAGTCATAATGCAATACAACTCAGTGTAAAAAAACTACATTCAACAGAATAACTATTATTCAATTCCAGATAACATAACTAAAAGTAACTATAAATCTCTTTTAGAAGCTGCCAGCACTACATAGAATGAATTATACTCGGCATCAAAGTTGTTATACATGTTTGTCAATTTTCGCAATATTGATTTCAGTGACAGACTTTTAGTACCAACTGTTGGTCCTAAATAAGCTGCGCATTGTTGTATGATTTACGATAGAAATTAATACATCAGTTCAGTTGGTAGTTTTAAAACATAACCTACTTCTGCTAACTGTGTTTTGATAAAAAATGACGAATTATAAAGTTTATTCTTATGATTGAGCAAAATCTTTCTTCAACGGGTCGATGGCCGCAGTGGTTAGGCGGCTGACTATTGTTGTGAGAGGACGATAGGTGCCGGGGTTCAATTCTCTGGAGGGACGGTGACATTTTTTCAGAGAGTTTAATCCCGGATCGACTTGCCATTCGCTGTTGGGAGCAAAGTGATTAACAGCGCGGCATCATAAAAGGCGATATGATGCTGTCACAAAGCCATTTCAACACAACTTACACACACTAAACTGCACCGCAAAGTTGCAGTGATAGCCAGACAAGTAATACAGCTTACGGAGTCACTGCAACTAAGCACCCACCACACATTAAAAAAAAAATTATAGCTAGTGATACACGCAGTATAATTAATATAAAATCTAGGAATTCTCTACAGCATCACGAATGTTTGTTAGCATTATTTTCTAATAAAAAGACTACTTAAGATTTTCAATGTAGCTCAGAATTACTTTCAAACAGTTTTGCTATGTAAGCAACATCCTCATAAAAATAGGCAATGAAGCGCTGCTGAATGAACTGCTGTTTAACAAATTTTGATTCTTAAAATTCAATTGTTGAACGTGCTTTGTCTCACAGGGTTGATTTTTCCAGGTGCTATCTCTTTCACTAGGAAAGGTTTCATACTCTTTGAAAAATTTCAAAAATAATAAAATTAAAAGCAACTCACTCTAGAATTTAGCTGGCATGTTCAGTAGCATAACAGAAGAGATTAACAAAACAAACACGGTAAAACTTAGTATTACTATCAAATCAAATCAGAAAGAAGTATCATGACTATGGACTGATAGGTGGACTACCAACTCCAAATCAATTAATTTTTGTACAAGTACAAACGACAAATTACTGTAAAAAGCACTCAACCCCTTTTTTGATAGAAAAACCAATTAATGCAGAATTATTTCAAAATTGAGAATTAATTACTGAGGGACATCTTATACCGCTTACCGCTCTTCAAAACTGTCTATCTGTAATTCCTGTGTCTTAACTTTAATTACAGCATCAAAACATACAAAAGAAGCTAAGACGCCGTTTCACAGAGAGCTACAGATATGTCCACATATGGAATAGATAACTTCGAATAGTTTAGAAATAATATACTTGAAGATAAGATGTTAGAAAGATAATGCTAGGCAGGGAATAAATGAAGAAAGTTGAGGAATTGTAAAGACTAAAGAAAAAATGTAAAGTGATGAAATATTAATTGCTAAAATTATAAAAAATGACGTAGATAGTGCAACCATACCTTATACAGAAGAGATTGTGTGTCGTAGACATTTATGGTATCATTCTATTTTAGTCACAACGATGATTCTTTCGAAATCTCTAAAGACTTATTATCTTTCGTCTTATTCTCGTTTTCTTGTTAAGTAATACATATAGTTCGAATTGAATTATTTAGATAGCTTTCCTAAACAATTTCTCGCTGTTAATCAACTTTATGGCTTTTTCTCTGTAGCGTACCGTTATTGGATTGTTGCTTGGAACAAATTAAGTAATATTTGTGATAACTAACCGCATCAAATATTGTTGTAAAATTGTTTGCATAATAATATGAAATTCTAAGCTGCCCAAATCCTTTTGCGGGTTACTGTATATCAGCGGTAGTCTCGCTTGTACGGCATCATATCACCTCCACGCTCTTGACGAAGGTACCGTTAACCAAGCAGTGACTTTATATGGAAAGAGGATAGTACGTGCATGTGTTCGAGAGAAGCATTCGCGTAAAATTGCTTTTTTTTTCTTTTTCAGATCGCTCTAAGTCAATGATGCAATCGGTGGGAAACGAGAAATACATCTCTTTATTTATTTATCGTTTTTCTATTACGTTCCAGTTTTTCTACGTCATAAAATCACAAGTTCAGTAGTATTGATATCGGTTAGTTAACGTCAATAAATCTTTATTTACATTTATAATAAGGAAGCTGTTGTAATTTTAAATTTAAACTTTCATATAAAATTCACTCAATAAATCGTCTTGTCCAGGTTTTATATTTTCTGAAGTTTTTTTTTATTATAACGGTGATCCAATGAAAGATTTTTAAATGTACATAAATAAAGTGATTAGACATGTTTGGTATATTTTAATCCATGTTTTATGAGGAATGCAAAACAAAACATAAAACAAGGAAAAGGGATGTACTTTTTCCTACTACTTACAGAGAACTACTCCTACATATTAATATGTGAAAGGATAATCTGCATTTTGATTTCTTGGATTAGGTTATAATTCGAAGTAATGTCATTTGTGAATTCAAAAATTTTAATGCTTCTGCTATAATTCCTAGCCATACCTTACATTAAAAGATGTTGGTGTCATTAATCTGTTGAAGGATAGGTAACGCCTTTACTTATAACTTTTAGCACACAAAACACGGTGCACTAATAAATTGGATGCGAATTGCAAATTTGGGGTATTGGTAATAAATCAGATAGCATAGCTGAAAAACAAAATTGAACATTTTTAGGTTTGTCATCAAGTGATGTCTGCCAACATTTTATTTTTTCCAAGTATTATTTAATTTATATTTTAAATGAGACGAAATATTATCTCTTATAAGTAACAATCAGTCTTTTTAACGTCCAATAGTAATTTTCTAACATTACAAGATTAGATTGTTCTAATGTCCTTTTTCTATGCTAATATTTCTTTGTGGAGTCGCCTAGCGTGCTTTTCACAACAAACGTCCAAATCAGAATCTAGAATATGTACTTTAGGAGACAAATTCTCATATGTTGACTACTAACGTCCTGTAATATTCTGCTTCTTTGTTTGCCAAAAAAATTGGTTACAGCATATAGAATGAACACCCACACAATTATTTGGTTATAATATTTGGAATTTTTCTCGAAGATATTTAGAATTGTCACCTTTTTGATTCGCTGGTTTCGCCATGATTTTCATAAGCTCTAATTTTACATACAGAGATGGCATTATGATCATTTATTTTTCCACTGAAGGCTGATGTTGTATATTGTCTTTTCTGAATGTAAAATTCTATCCTGTAACGAGAATAGTATAATTTTTAGGCTCTAATGAGCTTATTTCACAGAAAGATAGTGACTTATTGACTTGTAGGGTGAGGGAAGGGGTAAAGGTTTTTCATTATACAACAGCACTCTTTTCTGGTTGACCTCTGAGAGATCATGATGTAAGCTTGTAAGTAGTTTCTTGATAATCTTTCGTAACACATCCGTACTTTACATTTTATTATGTAAAAGTTTACTTCAGAATATAATAGAAAACCTAATGAAATTGTTTCCTATTTTATGCGTTAAGTAATACATTAGAAATTGTATCTATTTTTTTCGATTTTCATAGTGTCAGACGTGTATGGAATATTAAATGATGTGAATTTTGTGATTAAGAACTCTTTAGAAACTTTAAGAAGTCTTTTTTGTGAAGTTTTGTTTGTAAAAGGTTAAGTTTGCAAAACATCTCCAACCACTCTTTTCAAAATGTTAGAGAAAAAATACTTAAAATGCGAGTTAGTGATTGGAAGGCCGTCTTCAAGTTTCCACCAATGTAGTAGTAGTAAAAATGGACGTAGCAGTTAACTAAATAGTTCTTCACATACATATCGCTAATTAAGAAATTTATACCAACTTTTATAAATCAATATAACAGAGTAATTACAAGACGTACGGTTCAAAATATACAGCCCGTAAAATCACAATACAGTAGAACCTCGATTATCCGTGTGCGGATTAACCGTGCTGCGGATTAACCGTGTTAGCAAACAGCTCCGATTATCCGGGTTTCAATTATCCGTGCAGAATGCAAATTAGTACAAACGGTGCACGTCAATTCACCGTACCATCATCGTATACATCGTACAACTTATACTGCTTTCCACGTTAACGCCTTGAATCGTTTTGCAATATCTCCTACAATTTTAACTTTTTCTAAACAATTTTTTCATCAAAAACTTCTGTAGTTCTCTATCTTCAAATTTGTCGCTGGAAGTTTTTCGAAATCTAAACTTTCTTCGATTCAATTGTCAATGAAAGTTGAAGAAGCATTTCGATCAACTCGTATTAATAAATAAAAATGAATTTACTCAGAAAAGAGAAACAAATGAAATTAACTGATTATTTTTCTTAATTAAATTTTGATTTAATTTTTTACGCAATTATTGTAATAAGAAAAGCATGTTTTGATTTTTTTATATCTACATGTTATGTGTTATGTTTTTTGAGAATTTTATATTGTTTTTTATTAATATTTTCTTTGCCATAATAAACTTTACCAACTTAATTTTATATTTATTCCAAGTTAGATATTTTTTCGTAGTACGGTAAGTAGTCATAATAATTTGTAAAACAACTTTTTTGACTAAAATAAGTAGGTGCGGATTAACCGTGCTTTTCGATTTTCCGGGCTTGGTTCATTCCCGACCAGCACGGATAATCGAGGTTCTACTGTACTTATCAGATGAAGTTGTCCGTAATGGCTGATATATCCTATATAGATTCAAACAACAATTTACTTTCGGAAAGGCAAGAGACGGTTGAAATCATACATGAAATGAAGTATATTGCATTTTTATTTCATAAATACAGTACAAGCTCGATAATACCCTGTTTGTTAAACCAACACGCTCAGTAATCCGCTATTTCAAGAAACAGAAGCGATGATTGATAAGCCCACGTTTTCAGTTATCTAACGCTTATATGTAATCCGACATTACATCACCGATATTCATACATAAGAGTATGTATTAGTAATTGTACAGCGTTCAATACATACACACGTAATATATAAACAATACGTAGTTGCAACAGGTTGAAACACGTTTTATTATTAACATTCTCAAACGCAAGCATACCACTTTAACCTTAGATGTAAAAACAGAAATTTTGAAAAAACTAGATAGTGGATATAAGATTACTGAATCAGCAGGTCTCTATAATATATGTTGTGCAATTATTTATGATATTTGAAGAAAGAGAATGAGCTTAGTTATAACATAATAACTAGGGAAGATGATATCGAAAACACTTTAAAAGACGTGAAGATGTGATCAAACTTACAGAATTCTAGGAAGGTGTGCCCTGAAAAGTAATTGTTTCCCATTGGAAAAAGTTGTGGGCATCTACGCATATTAACGAGAGTGAAGAAAACTAGAGTGTTAAAGGCAATTTGCCTTTGGACGCGCTACTGTATATATGTTAAAAATAGCTGAAACTACAGAATTAACTGTACACGACATTGAAGAATGGATTGCGAAGAATTCTGATCATAATATCGTGACGGATGAAGAATTATTTAATAAAATCGTAGAGGACGATTTTAATAATGGTAGTGATGATGTTGTTTTATTGACAGACAGCATAGACGTAAAAACAGAATATACACTAAACGCCAGCGATACGGTTATTCTATGGGGTGAAGAGAACAGCATTATGGATCGTAGGTTACTTATGTTGAAGAAGGCAAGAGCTTGATTGAAAGCTGTTGCATTATTAGATATCACATACAAGGTGTTTGGTAACTGGACTGCCAAAATAAATCATTTAAGGAAAACTCAATGACAAAAGCTGACTTTATTATTTTGTTGGACACAAAGTTACAATAAATTAATTTTAACATAAAAGTTATTACAACGTTTTACAAACGAACTAGCCTAATTTTGTACTATATTTTCAAACGAATCAATTGTAATATATTTCAAACAAAATTGTATTTTATAATTGTTTAGTAATATAACTTGGCTTTAAGTGACCCCATAAATAAAAGTCTAGGAGATTTAGTTTCGGGGATCTTGCAGCTCAATGAATCCATCTCCCCTGCAAATTAGTATGAAGCTACCTTTCAACATTTCTTCCAACATGTGGTCCATTAACAATACCACACTGAATGTTAATTGTAGGTAAATAATAATTGTGTGGATTTTGTCCAGTTCGCATATGCTCGTTATGGACGCTGTTTTTTCAATTCCTGAAAAAAGTTTGCCTCATCTGCCCGGAATGCTTAACTAATAAAGATGGGATTGTCTTCTAGTCATCTATTTCCAAATGATAAAGTCCAGGTGAAGTTATGTAGCTATTGTTAATGGGTGGAAATTCTTTCAGTATTGGTTGTTGAATTATTAAGTACTGCATCAGTAAACGACATTTTTTATTCAACGGCGATGAAGATGTGGGCGTCCATTACATCATTAACCAATTCCAAATTCACGAAATCTTCGAAATATATATAAAAAAATGCTATAAGGTTGACGTCTATTTCGATATCTTCTATAATATTCCCGACACGCACATGTTGCTAGTATAATACTCATAAACATAAACAATTTCAGCAAACTCTTTATGCTTTTAATATAATATAATGCTAAAAAACAATTTTTTATTTCTCTAAAGGCAAGTTTGAAATTTTTCGCACCGATTAATCACCCTGTAGTTTTGCCGTATCTCCAAGCCATATACACGCTAAAATCAACCTTCTGTCATAGCATTTTTTATCCAACACAACTGCCATCACTTAATAAATCTTTAGAAATTTGCTCAACTTTGAAAGAATATCTCAAGAGATATTATCATAGCTCTAAATGGTACAACTGCAGATATACATAGCTATTATATATTCGTATTAAAATGTTGAATTATTCTATTAATAAAATCATCTACAATAAAATTTTAATTGTCTTAATGCAATTGTGAAGATATGTTGACGACTGATAACTTTGTATACGTTTCACAGTTTACTTGAGATTCCATTAAAAATATTTCAATACGCCGCATAATTACTTTGCTGATTTATCAAAAACCAGCAAGCAGAAATTGATGAGCATTCTATATAAATTCCTCGTAAAACTATTTCAAAGTATCTTACCGCAAAACTCAACATCATCGCATTCCATTATCTTTTTTGCTAACACGCACTCTTCGTAAGTATGGGGCTATTAGAATCGCATCGTCGTCGGTAGTGTCGTTTGGCTGGATCTTTGTAAAGCGGGTTGCCAATATCCGCATCAGTTAATAGTGTGGCTATGACGTATACTTCCGCGTACGTCACCAGGTCAATAAACTGCCTTGAAAGGTCGAAAGACAATATACGCGAATAGTTCTGCTACTCTCCGCGTGGCGGCGTCGGCGGTATTCTCCGTTCTCAACTATTTATCGTACGCATCGCGTCCTCTGCTGATTCATTCTTCGACGCCAGATGGAGACACCGCATATTCTGATCGATTAGCGTTCTCTGCCTCTATACTGTTACGGAATTGTACACGGTTGCTGCTCGCTGTGAATGAATTTTTCATGCGGTTATTAACTTATTTAAATCGTGTTTTTGCAGCGGCAACCGTTGGTTCATATCTATCTCTCTCACCGCATGGGATACGTCATCAACCAACACACGGTCGGTAAACGAACGCTATTGCAGTTTTATAAATAGAGCTTTTACTGTTTTTTAACGCTACTGCATAGCGAGCGCTTATTTCATACTTCATATATGTATATCCATGGCCTTTCACGAATTGTTTATCTACATAATCGACATCGTGTGCATCTAATTGTAATGTTACGGCATAGTTGACGGCGTTTAATGAACCCAGTTTTTATAGCTTTTCAGATGTTCTATTCTACATTGTATTAATTTTAGTTAAGGAATTAGTACCACGTTTTAATGTTTTCCGTAAGAGCGAGTGTTTTTTTAAGAAAAGCAAAACATACTTCCAAGAACACTAAAATTATTAATTAATTCTTTGAAGTGGTACCTTTGTAAATCCTTCCCGTAAGAGAAATATAAGCACAGCTATTTCTTTGCCTCTTTACTCTCAAAAAGAAATTTGAAGATGTTGTGGTTATAATTATGAGGTATATGAAACTAATCTAACAGCATTTTAGAATCTAGTATGCTAATGACGGCTGTCAATAAAATGTGCCCGCTATAAATTACTAACAAGGTGAAAGCTTTGTGGATGAATCTTTATGTTTTGAAATCAAGTGTATTTGTCTGGTAATTATTTGATGGCTTAGTACTCCCTATGATTAGTTTATATTCAAAGTTATCACGTTTGTTAAAATTGATATAAGATCGTCTTTGAAAATGTCTGCTTTTTCAGCTAAGCCTGAACAGCTTTAATTTACATTAAGAATTCAGTTGTTTCTGTGCCACAACTATATAATATTCCCTTGTTGCATTTTTTTTTGTGTAATCAACCCTAGCCTTTCGTTTTACTTCAGGACACCATAGTCAACATAAACATCTACAGCATTCACCTTCAGCGAACATCTTCAGAGGCGTAAACAGCATACTTGAATTAATTACGGACTTAATTTTTCATGTACTAACATAATTTGAATGTTTATCAAACAGAAGCTTATAGATTTTACAAAAACATATTTTAGCTCGTAAATCCTCTTATAAATATCTTCTGAGAAACTTTTTAAAAATAAATACTTTATGGCAACGTATTTTTGTTAAAAGCACTATTTTCATTTTATGAATTAACTATCAAGAAGTAATGAACTTGACAGATTTTGAGTAAAATTGTTAAGCTAAGTACAAAAGTCTTGACATAACAAATACTAGAATGTTTACTTTGTATGAAGAATACAAAAACATTTAACTACCCAGAAAGAAAAATGTCTGGCATTTCAAAGTATTGCATAAATAGAGTTATTTCTTCTTTTTAGGTTGGCGGTTGTCCTCTCTAACGAGAAACCGCCAATATAATCACCCATCATGGCAGAACCCCACCTATCCTGATATTGTTTTTCCATTACTACAATATCCTGATGGAATCTTTCCCCATGTTCATCGCTCATCTTTCCTAAATTAGCAGAAAAGAAATTCAAATGTAACTTCAAAAAAATTAACGTTTAGCAATATTTCACACCCTATTTTTCTAACAAATTAGCTACGATTGGTAGTTTGCACTCTTTTGATTTGTCAGAGAATATTTGCAAACATTTTTAAAAGAAGCCAACTCTAAATCATTTATCGTACATTCAAAATTTTCATCTTTGAATGGCTTTCTAATTTGTGAACCAACAAATATTCCTTCGTGATTTTTTGCATCCGTTAGCTTTTCGTGACGTCGTATCCGTGGTAGTTACCACCTCCCTTCATGGAATACCTGTGATCATGCGCAAACTTGTTAGAATAATTTTCGAATTTAAATGTAAGTAAATATAGTTTATTAATGATATTTTTTCATACCTACGATTTGTTGATTATTAAATAGTGTTTAAATTTGAAATATTTCGGCAAAACTTACACAAAATTTAGATATAAACAATATAATGGAAAACAATGATAAGGTGGAATCGCGATTTTGAGAACTTCTTCCGGGATTTCACTATTTTGCCAGGTTTAAGATTAATGACAACTATTTAAGTAAATAATGTTTAATAATATTTTTTTTTATAAAAGTTTACGTTGTTTTTTACTATTGTTTCTCTAAAAATACACAATACAAGCAAGCTATTGTTGCAAAACTTGGCCTCTTCATTTATTGTTGTTATTTTCCTCTTTCAATTCGGAATCAATTCTTATTTCATTCTGATTTAAATATTCTGGTTCTAGATCTTTATTCCATTCGTTAATGATGTTTATCTCACATGCTGTATTCTCAGAAGTTGTAACATGCAGAATTCAGAATGATTTTCGCATAAACATCAAATACGTGTTCTTGTACTTTTGCTTACATCTGGATTAATATTTTTCAAGGAATTTAGAACAATTTGGTTAGCATTGTCTTCTTCATTATTTAGTAAATGTGCTTTTAAAACATATCAAGGAACATTATCATCCATATTGATTCGAAAAATATGTTTGTTTTGGCCGTATTCAGGTCATACCCAAATTTGAAACTGCATTCCTTAAAGCTTTACAAGCTTCATAAAATAGCTTCAATAATGCTCTCAGATAAGAACCTTTTGATAACTATATTAGTACATTTTTACGACATAAAACCTTACTAATTGCATGGATCAGAGGTGTTACATTTGGAACATATAAAATACAGTAATTAGTTCATCAATACTCTTCAACTCCAGATCAGATGCATGATCTGGTACATTATCCAACAATAACGCCTTGATAGGCAAGTTCCGACTATGTAAAACGTTTTCGTCTAAAAGTGCTATTGTACCGTTGATATGACTACTTCATTATACCACAATTACATCTTGTGAAACCATTCTTGAAAAATGTATGACGCCATCCATGCAGAAGTTGTAATTTGTGTCTGCTTGTAACATTTGTACATACCTAACATGTTATTCGTTTTTTAGAGATTTTTCTGTCTGCTGCAGTATTCTCTATGACTAATACGTATTTAAGTACCAACTTCCAATAAAGGCCACTTTCGTATGTATTATAAATTAATTCTGATATCAGATTGAGCTTGCCAATAATACATCGATCAAGCTAATTCAGTTTAGGACGATAACTTATTCCACCTTATTTGTAGTAGTAATATGTTATAACGTTGTTTGAACCTGTTTAACTAACCTATGGAAGGACAAAGTTTCATCAGTTGATCTTTGTGTAATCTTCGCCTTGCTCGAACATCAGTCCTTCTTTCAAGTTTAGAAAATACACACAACTAAGGAAGTTTATTTCTGCATAGGTATTATAATTTCGCAATAAATCTGTTATTATAGTAAAGATATTGTTATTCACCATTTGGTGTTATACATACACAGAAATTAACTATTTATCACTAAAACGAGGTTGCCCAATCGTAGTTTTATTATTCCATAGGCTACGTGTCTCATAGATAAGTAACTGTAAATAAACTCAAATGTACATTATCTGTTAGGTATATTTATCTTGCCGATCATGCTCTCAAAGTTTTATTCCTAAGTGAATAAAAGAAGCATTAGGAAATGAAATAAAAAATACAGCACATACCTAACTACCATATCATTAGTAAACCAATTAGATAGCAATTCTACAATGAGTTAGCATATCTCACAATAGATTTTGAATAGATGAAATAGGTAAGACAATGACAAACAGTTTTAGATGAGATCAAGTTCTTCGGGAGAATAAGAGTATTTGTTTATGTATAGATAAACTATTACCAGGTGTTGATTTATTTGGGTGTAATTGTAGACGATTTATTTGGGTGTAATTGTAGAATTTATTGCGAAACATTTGATAAACTTAATCAAATATGGTGTAATATTACTGAAGGCCTAATTAGTGAAATGTGAGACGTTTCTCACTTTGATACAACTTACCAGTTTAAACCGATAGTAATGATCTGACAGATAAAAGAATTGTAATTTTAATTTTGAATGTGCCTCGGATTTCATTGTAAGAGCGGATGTGAATTAAGGAGCTACATACGGAATGGTACCTATGTATACCAAGTTCAAGAATATAACACGATCAAGTAGTTAATTTGCTACGTACATATATGTGTATATGATACATTTCTAGTCAATTACAAAAACTAGAAATTTCGCCCGTTGCGGATTACAATTATAACTTCTAGCACACGCATCCCAAGTGGTTACTGTAAATAGAAACGCTTTATTCTAAACATCTGTCGTGTAACAGGTGTACATAATATAGAAAACAATGAGAGACAAATCTTCCGTCTACTGAATGTAAGAGCGACTAGCTTATATAACCATTGCTTACAATATTATTAGATACTGCATCATACAGTGCACTTAAATAATATGCAGATGTAATAAGTATGAGTACACTGTATGTCTTATCAGTTAGAAAACTTAAACGTTGCCAATTCCAAATCACACTGACAACGTTTGCAGATACTTTTATACTGAGGTAACGCAAAAATAGCATCCCAGGGGTCAATTCTCTTATCCATTGTTTGTATTCATTTGTTCTTGAAAAACTCCTTAATTGCTTTAAAAAATATCTAAGTGTATGTATGTGTATGGTTAGTGTTTTATGTAGTTACATATTCATTCCCGTCCTTAATAAACTTAACAATGTTATTATTTTACATTGCTATTAATTAACTAACGATATCGATTAAGCTTGTTTACTAAAAACGTTTTAGTAAAAGTGGTAGACGTTATGACTAGTTAAAATTTTGATGGGATCCCAAGGCTTCTGTAATCCATACCGACTGTTGAGAAATTCTGTAGCATGGGATTTCTACTATTATTACACAATGGTATAATTTGGTGCTTGACAAACTGAAATTTGAGCTAAAGAATCGTCTTGCTCTGGGTTGGACCCGAAATTTGATATTCTTTAATATATATGGTATATAGACGAGACAATATTCCCTCATTCGCTGTTTGCAATGGTCATACTACATACCATAATTAATTGTAACCACCAGCTAATAAGGTAAATGAGAAAAACTACGCTCTGTCCTCTCAAATCGTACAACTTACCTGGACAAGATACGATCTTCTCACGTCTAATATTAGCGTATTAAGCTGTTAGCATCCTCTTTATTTACTCTGCTACAAACCTAGCTTATATTCCAAAGAATGGAATGCTCATACCTGAACTAGGTAAGAAGATGTATGCTACAAAAAATCTTTTATGTCAATTTGCTTAAAATTCTTTCTCTAGCATATTTTGAATAAATTGTTAGAACGGAACATTGGGGATGGGGCGCTACTATGCATACCCATGTACAGGAATCAATGTTCATAGGTTTCCCTTTCAAAGCAAAGAATTTGTTTTAGCAACATTTATAGTCATGAAAGAGGTAGTTGACAATATCGGCGCTTGTCCATTAGCCCCTAGAAATTTGTAGCAGTGAGTCGAGAAAAATAAATGAGTGCCCAACCAACCTCCCTGCGGGTGGTGGGAGGCTGCCTTGGTCAACGAACGTCAATTACCTCGGTGTTACATTCGACACGCATCTCACATTTCGGTAGCATTTTTTTTCCGATATTGGTGTCAAATTCTTACGTGCGAAGTCTTTTATCCGCTCCTCTGTTAGAAAAGCTCTATGAGCTTAAAACTGAAGCTTTTAATCTACGTTACGTTTCTCAGACTGACAATAACTTATGACTCTTGACTATTGATAAGGTCCAGCGCCTCAAAAACAAATGCAAAGACTGATTATGCTTCAAAATTGCGTCTTACGCATCATTGTCGCAACTGCGTGGTTTGTATCCCACTCATAAGTTGCGGCGTATATTAGAAGAACCATAATAGCGCAAAGCCACGGCCTAGTCTTCGCCTCAAAAAAAATCAAATAAATCCTCTCACACTCCACGGTAAGACCGAACCGCTCAAACAAGAGTTTAGAAGGTTGAACGATTTCTTTATTTCTTTATTACACCTACGATAAAGAATTCCCTTTTCAAGTGTTTTAAAATTTCCTACAAAATCACCTCTTTTAATTTACTTAAATGCGTATAGACATTAAATGAATAGGCAGGTTTTTGTATGGTAACGCATGCAGAAATGTGCCTTTGTTACCAAATATTAATTATTAAGGAAGTTTCAAGACGGACTATGAAAATTATTACGTTTATTTATATAATAAATGCTTCTGGGTATATATTAGATTGAAATGATTTACTAACGAATTCCGTTTCCAGATCATTTAGTCGCTCAAAACTTACTCAAGATAATACGTACTAATAATATACACAACTTACTATGCATTTTTGCAAGATGATCCCATCTACGTGCATGATTATGTAAGCTTGATCTTTCAAGAATGTAACTATTACCGTACAGGTAACTTTCGAATAATATCAATAGCAAAATAGGTTACATAAATTAATCATTAAAAAATATACTATAAAAAGAAAGAAAGAAAAAAACCGAAACCTAACCATATATGCATATAACTCTCTAAGGTATTAATAAAGAATATTGCCCGTAGGACGATTACCACATACTCTTACTGTATTTTATTGATGTATTTGAATGGAAACTTATTCTGCAACGGCGATACGTGTGTTCGCCAAAAACTAATAACAATGGTACAAGGGTTATCCGCTTAACTAATAACGTGTTTTCTTTTTCAGGTAAGCGATTGTAAATTGTCCGTCCACAAATGCGCGCATATCTGCATGAACCGTGTGTGGTGATTGCGAAATTTCGAGGAATACAAAAGGTAAAGACGTTTCTTAAATTCAACTTTCAAAAACATACCGTATGTATATGTATCTTTTCTTATTACGTATATGTGTTTACATTCATAGATCGACGAATATTAGCTTCTTCTCATTGTTAAAGAGGACTTATCTGGCTCCTTTGTACTGAAAAAGAATTGAACATTAGGATTATATGTTAGGAAAAACGTAAATTTAGGGTATGTTATGAAATCCACGACATAATGAGGAAGTAATTGTCTAGTCCAAGAACTACGTAATAATAATTTCATCTGTATTAAAGAATTTTCCTGAAGAATTTTATGTTTTCTACTATTTTGCCATAACGCACTACGGCAAGAAGATGTGATTGGTTCACACACCATAAAAGTACTCAGTGTGTGTATTTTTCATGAGTATTCGTAAAATATTTGGAGATTTATTTATATGTTGATTTCATAACTTTTTTCCAAACTTACTATACTTTTATCATTGAACTATTTTTGTTTCATTGAATTTTTTTTCTAAACTTGTGTTTTGTTTACCAATAAGAAAAAAGGTCATTACTGTGCATTAATAACATTCCTCCTTTTATGGTAATATAATGTATAATATTAGGTTCAAGTATAATTTAATTATTATTAATTGATATGAGTATTACAGGCAAGCTTGAACAATAGATATAAATTCAATTTAGTAATAGTGATACGAGCGTGTGATCATTATCATTAATAGAAGGACCGGGAAAATGTTTTGTAATAAAATATAATAAAAATGTTCCTATATATGTACAAAGAAACAACTGTTTGTTTTATATCTCCTGTTGTACTGTTATAATAATTGAAATAGTCTTTAAAACAAATTAACGGATCTGTTCTTGAACAAAATCGAACTATGCTGGAACGCTATTATTTTGTACTCACTATTTGCGATAACTACGAAATTGCGAAAAAGGTATCGACTGCGTCAGACTGTCCTATCAAGTTCCATGGAACAACTTCGCCGTCTGTAAGTTAGATTCGATTGCTAGCAGCGTAGCAAGACTAGAAAGAAGGTTCAACTAATGAACAATAGCTATCAATTGATACTTGTTTAGAATTTTGAGAAATACTTGTAAAAGTACGTCTTTAAAGATTTTTTTCTGCAAACACGAATCTTTGATTGAAGCCGATTATTGACTTTAATACATTATTCACTACAAATTTGTTTTCTAATCTAACCTCAACTGTTTATTTCCAACCCTTAATTTCAATTAAGCATTCTTACTAATTATCTTCGCAAGATTATGACCGACTAAAACTGATTTTTGTCTCACAAATACCAATAATTTTACTTAAACTAAGTACCCATCACACACTAAAAAATGCAGTTGTTTTAATATGTTTTCAAGTATATATTCGAAATATCTCCATCCCCTGAACGTTTATTTTTTAATTTTTGAAATATTCTGAGTAGGTTTTTTATCCATTTGTCCATTGTCAATTAAAATAAGCTCCTAAAGCATTTTGACTGTGATGAAACGAAATCAGTTAACTCAAATAGTAGCATTGCTTGTTCATTGATTCCTCTACAGTTCGTCTCAAAACTGACAAAGGCAATAAATTGTTACCAATATCTTAAGTTCACTCCCCTAGTACGGAAAAAAAAACACATGGAGACCGTATTTTTTTATGTGAATAGGATCATAGGCACGGAAGAAACACCGTATTAGGAGAGAATGGCCTAAATGAGAATTATTTATTTTTGATCAGAAAAATGTGAAAAATGACGCATTCTGTAATTCTAAAAATGTGTATCTACCTCCGTTATATATATGTAAAACAAGATTAATGAAGAATTTTGTAAAATCCTTAGACAAGACTCCTGGTTTCATGTACTTAAAACAGAAGTTTTCTAAAATTAGTGATGCCAAAATTAAAGAATGAATATTCGTGGGTCCACAAGTACGATCACTAATGCATGATAGAAAGTTTAAAAGGACGATTGAAACTACTAGAGAAAGCAGTTTGTCAAGCGTACAGTTTGTTGGTGAAACTCAAAGGCAGAAAGGTACCGTGATCATCAATCATCTTCTAATATTTTTTGAGTTGTAATATGTCATTCAGAGTATACCCCATGCATTCGTATTTAGATTTCACCCGGGGAAGTAGCGGAGCAATGAGTAATAGAAACACTCTCATTAGGAGATCTCAGCAATGGGTCAGAGATAATTGGAAAATCAATATTAGGTATATATCTGAATTCAGGAGAAAGAATGGTATCAGAACCATATAGTTTTCTCCACTAGTTTTTACCTGAAACTCATAATTTATTTTCGATGATGAGTTATCTAAAAAAATGTCTAAGCAAATGTTAGTCAGTTCCTTTTTAGTGTAAAACCACCAGGTAGGAAACTATCCAAATATGCCATTTGCAATTTGATGTTTACATTAAGTGCAATTACTTCTATATATGTATTACATCATTGCATTCAGAGATTATACAACGGTCTTAGGAAAACTAATATTCGGCATCAGGAAGTGATACATAAAAGTTAAGAAGACTATGCATGCTGTTGTATTTAGGTGAGATTTGACTTTTTAATGAGTTGCGTAAAGGGGAGTGTAATCGCTTATCGTTATTTTGGTCAGAGCTTACACAAAATCACTTAGATATATTTTGAATATCTTACGTAAAATCTTTTTAACTTCTAAACCAAAATTTCGTTTATTATTATTACTTATATGATTTGCTAATGTGACAGTGAGTTATTATAATTATTTTGATTGCGTTTAAGTTATGTAATGCTAAATATGAAGACCTAACCATAATAGATGAATACTATCCATTAGAGCAACAACAATTAATCAAAAATGGATGTAAGACAAATAATCAGCACACTAAAAAACTAATTTCCTGTGTACTAATTGCATGAAAAGTAACTCTTAATAGACATCGCGTCCAATACAAATATGGCGTTGTAAATTTCTAAGTCTACAATATTCACAACGATTCCTGTTAGTTAATTCGCCTCAAGTAAGTAAATGTTCTACAGTTTTAATGACAAACTTAATTCAAATAGCTGGCGGTCATTATAAATTTTAAACGTATGTTGAGTAACCATAAATATTATTTATAATTTCTAGGAGTAAAATAATTAGTGGATTAGTTCTTTGGAAATATATACAGATATAAATGTATGTTATCTTTAATTACATTACCATTGCAACACTAACATTTGACGATAGCGTTTAATCCTTTATGCTTGCAAGCGCTGTATTTTATTGTAGAAATTATGAGCCTATTAATGCTTAGCACGTACTACAAACGCAGTTCGAAGTACATTTTCAATGAAATGCAATTTAGGCACATAAGTCCATTTGCAAATTAATAGTTCTACGTAATCCAGTGCAAGGTATTTTGAAATATTGTTATGCATCGAAGCTAGAAGCATTTTAGTTTCACTTTATGGGTATTGGTTTAAAGCTATGTACATACAGCGATAAAAAATTTCAAATTTAATAACTAAGCCACTTGTTTAACGTAACCTGTAGCAATTTTTTAATCACTGGTGAGATACTCGTGGTTGGCCAACTGAGTTTCCTTACCAGCCACCAGATAACTCGTTAACGACTACCTAACGATTCGTACATTTTTGCGCTATTTGGCGTATGCTAAAGCATTAAATAATACTCTTGACTTACTGGAATGCATCATTTATTTTTAATAATGTAGCAAACGAAACAAAGTTTTAGGAAGAAGAAATGCATATGAGTGTTTCAAAATATTTATTTGAAACAATTTTGTATGCAAAGTGCTGGTTTTTCTTCTCACACTACACAGTGATACTTTAGATGACGTCATAAGATAATTCTTCTTCTCGATACGAATGAAACACATCTTCAACTTTATTATTATTACACGTGCTATTTTACCAGTCAATTCGCATTGATTTGAAAGTATTCAAAACGATTGATTATTCGGAAAGATTTTTTTTAGTCGTACTCAACTTCGGGGCGTATGAAAGTAGTAATTTATTCCATTGCCACACCTCTCACTATGTATCACACAGAACATGTGCATATGTATGGCAACAAAAAATATAGGCACATTACATATATGATTCAGCTACGGAGATAAACAAGAAAAATAAATAATGAAAAGCAGTTTATCTTTCATCAAAGCTTACGGTAACGTCGTAGAGATACATACGGCAACCGGCATTTAATGATTTACTTAATTTTAACTCGTGTAGAAAAGTCGTTGCAAGAGTCCTAATTAGTAAATGCTTTTGAATGTGGTACATGAGAGTAAATGTTTTTAGATTTATTAGGGGGCTTAATGGAATGATTAATGGTTGACTGCCTTATTACAAAACGTTTGCGCAAATCTTTGTCTTTCTAACAGTATTTAATTAATCAGTCATTTTTATATGATGTAGATTAGATGATTAAACTGTAAGCAAGGTGTAGCTCCAAATAAATGGGTATGCTATGATATATTTTTTAAAAGTATGAAGTTGGTTTAGTTATAACATCCAAAACTTTAAAAATAATAGTTTTTACAATTAATTTTTTTTTAGCTTTATTACATATTAATGAAATTTAAATATCTTAGATAATGTTTTTGGCTATCGTAAGCCTGCATTACATTTCGATATCTTTGTTTATCAAAAACGTAGCCAAAATGTCCATAAAGCTATCAAAACAATTATCATTATCAAAGCATGAAATACCGAGCCGAGAAATGTTGGCCTGTGGTGGTTAATTTTATTTCGACCAATATGCTCAAAGTGAACACTCTGACCCAACTCCCTGCGAAGATACACCAATTTCCTTTCCTACAGAATGACTCTTTAAATTTCATCTTCTTATGGAAAACTCTGTGGTATACTGGTGGTAGTGAATAATATAAATACTACAGATGGCATCCTGCAATCGTTCAGCTAGTGAACATTATTGGAGTACAAGTGAATTTTATTTATATATCATTTTGACAATCGGTCACCGTCAGCCACAACAGCAGTAAAAACCATAGAAGCGTAAGCTTAAGGTGTCCTTAAGGACTGCAATAGGAAAGTCATTGTTGAATCGAAATTTTTGATCTTCGTTAGCCTTGTGAAAGTTATAGACATAAATGGAACCAACATCAGAAAACGTAGGTATACATACTTAATATATAATACATACGTACATTTACGTCATGTTTAATTGTATAGTACAATGAAAAGTATTTACTCAAACAACATAATGGAGTAAATAAGTATTGTACAATTGGAATTGAGTCGCTTGAAACGAAGGAATATGAAATCAATAACGCAAGAGGATTTACAAGCTTTATTACGAATAAAACTGACTTTAAGAACAAATTTCGAGTTAGAGATCAAAGAAAAGTATCGCTACTGTACTAATTAACGCATTTATGTTAATTTTATTGAAGATAATATTAATATCAAGAGGAACGTGGGTTGAAATATTTAGGTCACCCAAAGCGGTATATGAAAATCGAAGATATTTACCAGATAAAAGAAATAAATAAACACTTTACATTATATTATTTTTAGAATGCCTTTTCGTCTTTTGCCATATTTTGAAAGCAGAAGAGTACCTGAAAAGTCTCCTACTCACGGTTATTTAACAGATGCGTTAACATATCTTCTATACAGGGCGTAAGGACTTTGACTGCCAACATTTTCCCAGCATATAGAGCAAGTAAATAAGATTAAAAAATTTATTATAAATAAATAGTTTTCCAGATAAACAAAAACAAAATTCCAACTTTTAAATCGCGCTATCTTAGACAGTTATAAGTATTTTTAAGTGTGAATTTTACAATACATCACGTAAATACAAAGAAAAAATTGTTATAAAAGTTTATTTTACAATCTTTGTTCCTTTTGATGCTGGCTGACGAGGATGTCACTCTCTTATAAGAGTACTGCATTGATTTTCGATCCCATTATGGGTCATACTAAAGTATTGTTTCATTCATCTATGTTAAATGACTTGATAATTTCCTCTTTCTTCTTTGTCAATGTTCGACAAGTCAGCATATACATATATTAAGGTTCCATCAGAGATTATTTAAGAGAAATATGATGCTCCAGAAAAATTTACAGTTGATATTTCAGCTGTATATCAGATAAAATCAATTTCGAACCGTTTTGATGTGCACTGTCAGGAAAATGTTTTTATTGCTAACAATCAAGTACACTAAGAGTGTTTGTTGACTCGAGAATTAAAATATGAAGTCAACAAACAAGTATCATATATAAATAAACATTCAATACTTGATGAAATATCAGTGACTCAACGTAAAAACTGTTGGCCGGACGTTTTTTGTCTCTGAGCAGACAACATGATAGGTGCTTCTCCGAATACAGCAGACTGAATGAAGCATGGACGAGACCTAGAAAGTCTAAACCACGTGGTCTGCTTCCAATGCTGGATCTACCGTCAGAACTTTTTGTTCAAAAATGTTGTAACTTCTATATTACAGATAGAATACTAGTTTTTTCTTTAATATTTAACAGCAATGCTCTTTAAAACAAAATTAATTAAGTATTTGCTTCTCAAATTCAGTTCTGTTTCTACAAAAACAAAGTAGGCATGGGTTACAATTTTGATTTAAGCACAATCAGTATCTTCAATAACACAGACCTTCAGAAAATCAGTATCATTTTATTCCAAGCAGATCAACTAAAACTAATTGAACGAACATAGATTGTTGATCTAGTATATACTGACTTTGCCTTCAATACAATTATTACTTCGTGAACATAGTATGAATGGAATGACTATAGCCTTCTTATATCTCGAAAAAATCATGTACATTATTGCCCAAATTGTGGTTTTTACAATAGTTACTTTAAAGTTTAATTCAGAAATTTAATTTAAGATCTGTATTGTTCAATAAATATGAGAATAATCTTCTAGTTAATTTCAAACGTCCCAAGCTTCAAATGTTTTCTTGAAGATTTCTATTAATAATAGCATTTTATAAAAATATATAAAGCTGGTTTATGAATGGTGTACAGCCAACAGATTGAAGCTCAATGTTAGTACATGTTGCTGGGTATAGCGTTTCTACCGAATCAGTTTAATCTTACTACAATCTTACTGTAATGCACTAAATCCAACTAAATCGACGATCCTAGTATTACTGGTGACAACCGTCATATGTCAATAGTCTAGGGCTAATATCCTCAAACCGACTGGCTTTTATGAGCATGTCGAACTAACTTTCCAACTGAAAATAGATGAAATCAATTTAGTCGTTTGTTGTAACTCCACCAGGAAAAATATTCCATAATTTGACATTTCTTTAACTGACAGTAACGCAACAATCACGAGAACTGTAATGATTTGCTTGCTAATATAAAGATCTATATCCTTCACTAAATAACCTATGTGCGATTCCCTACACACAACATACAACATTACACATCTATCAAGTAGACAGACTGACAAAATCTTGAAATGAGATTTTCTGTTTATTGTTTAGAGAATGGTACAATATAGCTTCTTCTTTAGTAACATTTTGTCGAAGAATAAATGTGTATCAAAAAAGAGCCAAGAGTGACTGAGGTTTTTTTTCTATTCGATCACATTTTTCACTTCACTGATCGTACAGGGTTTGCCAGCAAGAGCATAAGAAAATTAAAATGGAATGAAAAGTAATAAACAATATTATGCTTTCGAAATAGTACCGTTGGATTGACCTCCTCTAATATGCTGAATTAAATGACTTTTTATGCCCTTATATTTGGCAACTTTGAAAAATATATCTCTAAATCATGCTATAAGTCTCCTGTGATGTCTAACATATTTCACTATCCTGTTCAATTTAAGTAAGTATTTTACATTACGACTACAAATATTCTGCTATCATATTCTTGGGCAGTTCATTAAGTAGTTTTATTGTTGTTTGCCATAACAAAGTAAAGTACAATTACGCTACACTAATAAAACTTATCCAAAATTGTAGTAATAGTTATTGGTTATTTTACGCCAGGAAATCTGTTGCAATGTGACTTACTTAGAATTATTACAGTCGAAATTAAGTTTGAGCGTTAACTACTCGTATATCTAATTTAGATTGTCTGGTTTGAATAAGCAGCAACCTCTTAAACTAGGAAGGAAATTGAATTTACTATTACAGTTTTCGAGATAATATAATATTAACAGGGGAATGAAATGAGATGCCAAATCTGCTTTCAACGCTCGTTTCCTTTGAATAGTGCATTCTGTGTATATGGCTTAGGTATGCGAATCAACAATTGTAATAGCACTAAAAAATTTAATCTAAGAGGATATTTAATAGAAAAGTAGAAACCAAAACTTTAAACGCTATCAACGCCCCAACAAATATTAGCTACAAAAATATACCTAATTATTATGTCATTAGAGGATAGAATACTTACTCATAACCCCTTTATCTAAATTAACAGCTTGAATAATGGAAATAAAGTCTGGCCCGATGTAATTTCGTCTCTCCTACACAAAATCATGTATGTATATGTATGTTCATCCAAATTTATCCACCTGAGCGCACTGACCGAAGCATGCTGCTACATGTGTAGGCGAGCGTGTATTAAAATTTAAATTTGAAACTATATTATGCAACTCTATTCTCTACATTCAAAACTGAATCCGATTTACAAATGTTTACATTCAATATATCCCATTATACCTATCTAGATGTGAAACAAAACCAGTAACTATTATACGCTTTTTAATGTTATTTGCCAAACTTTCGAAATCGATCCTTTCGCCCATTTCCCGCTCGTATTAGCGCGTCTTGTTTTAGAAACGCTACACAAAAAATATGTCTTGTTTCCGAGAGGAACCTACGTTTGATCTATGTATATTTACATACGCTCGTACAAGTTATTTGTTTGGGTGGCTGAATATTTATAACTCTATCTTGCCAGCCAATGGCTAGGTTTTTTAATAACCTATTACATACCTTAAACATCTATCTACATATGTTTAGTACATAACTATTGACGGTAGATATTTAATCAAAGATGGCTTTTACATAGTCCTTATAATTTCTACAAGTACATTATGTTTTCGTTTTGTTAAATTATCCCTACCTCATTGTTGTGCTTATGTAGTTCCTGTTAGAAGAAACACTAATGCAAATGAAACTTTGGACGCCTGTATTATTATAGGAACTAACTAACGCAATTGTGACTTTGTTAGACAATATTAGGGATGCTTTTGAAGATAAGCATTCTTGCATAGTTATATCTACTGACAAAAGACCCATTTTGCATTAGAGACGTAGCAAATAAACTCATGAAATGACTGGCAAGTCTGCCTATTAGTAAATCCTTGTTAACTAAATTGTTTACCTACTAAAGTCTCATAAATTTACTATGTGAAAACATTAACCTTTATTACAGCATAACTATTTTACGTTTTTAAAATAATATTACTAACGGTATATGCGTGGATAATTATGATTACTTTTAATTTTAAGCAAATTTGGTGATTGTGAACATTGTTAAATATTAATGGATGTCTAGATAGCTGCTGGATATATGTATGTATGTAGGTACTGCCTTTAATACAAAATACTATGTATTGTTATAAACAGAAGAACTTGGAATGGTTGCCTCCTTCTTAAATCTCTCTAATATTGTCTGCCAGATTAAAATGTCCAACAATAATTACTATTTTAGAGTTTATCTCAGGATTCTTTAATGTATATGAGAGGGATTATCTAATCAACATTGTCCTACCAATAGGCTAAAGTGTAGTATTTATGAGTTGCTCAAAATTGTCAACTTGCAAGATTGATCGTATTCTATAATGATGTTACATTTTTCTTAATGAATTAGTGTATTAATGGTTTAAACAAAGCACGTGCTAGCGTTTTGTACATGTTCACTGACTACTAAACGGAAGTTCGTTTGTTTCAAGTAGACAAAGTACTACATTATGGTGAGTACACTAAAACGTCGTGATTCGTTTGTGTGTGATATAGCACAGTTAGAACGGAATCTTACACAGTGTTAGGGAGAAGAAAAAGTAAAAGCAGAAGGTAAAAAACTGAAAAAATTAAAGAATAAGGGGAAGAGAATGTTGTGCAAGAGACTGAAACAGAGATATTTAAGTGAAAGAAAAGTACAGTAATATTGAAGAATATTAACAAAAATAATAAAATATAAAGGAGTTGAAGTAATTGGTACGGAAAGAAGATGGGAAAAAGGGAGACGTGTTTGAGTGGAAAGAGCACAAGAGGAACATTCTACAATTTAGAAATTGATATTAATTTGTAGTATTATTTGTTTTTAAATTAAAACTAAATTAGCACTCGACCTTACCCGTAAATTTTGTTTGATGAAAATCTTAAATACTTCATTGTTCTCAACTTAGAAAATCGATCACTTTAATTACTGACTGTTGTGCAAACCTGGATTACTTTTGAGAGTATAATCGAACGCTTTCCAGGAAATCCTACACCATGGTATTGTGAAAGAATTGTTCAAAAGATGCCGCATAGTCTTTGCTGCTTATGTTGCAATATTAGCATCAAAATTAACTTTTGTGTACATTTGTTGCCTGAGCACCTTGAATGAATAAGCGAAGAACAAGAAGAAAGATTGTCAATCAATGTACATAGAATAATTTTTGATAACTGCTTAGTGTTATACAAAATATACCAGTACTACATGCGAATCAATATCGTCAAAGCAGTGAGCATTGGCATGGAAATATCGAAACTTTCTGACCAAAATTTGTTGAACTAATTTTAGTTTGTAGTTTGTTCGTAGAAGTACATACAGTGAGTTTAATAAATAGTATCGGAAACTCTAATTATCTGCTTATTAACATATCCAGAAAACCAGTTCCATACAAATGCGATAATTTCATTCACTGTCTATAAACATGCAGGCCGGTAAGTTTATTTTGTTAAAATCAAAGATCCAGTTGCCTATGTTTTATCACTTTAGATTTAAAAGTACTTATTCCATAGATCCGAAATGTTCACAGATTTCATAACTCACATCCGTTCATCACACAGTAGCATGGTAGCTACACAAAGGTTTGCCAGGAAGGTATTGAAAATATTGCACATTTTTGCAACCACAAATACTATTGTTTTTGTATACAGACAGCTTGCGCTTCGGATAATTCGAATTCTGCAAAAGTGCATACAACACTGGATTCAACTTACTTAAAATCGTAACCATGTCTCTTAGAACGAAAGTGCTGCAAAAGAAAACAGAAAGCATCTATTTCCAATCACAAAATACTTCTTGTTTCAAAATATTGCGCAAGTTTGAAGTTAAGTTGCTATTCTGATTAAATAAACTGTTACTTAACATAAAAAATACCGACTTGAATTTTTTGCTTGATATGCATCAGCATGATTTTTTAATGACATTTTAGATATTTTAATTCGTGTAATTCAGTTATGGGTGTTGTAGTATTGAAGTTTGTTTGTTGTGTAATATGTTCCTAACTTCTTCAAAAGCTGGCTCCTAAATATGTAAAAAGAAACAACATTTTTTGATCGGAAATTTCCATGCAATAGAAAAGAGAGACTAATATGAAATAGAGATCTACAAAAATTGTTGTATTTCACAGAAGACAAAGTATTATCAACAGTCATGTTTATGGTAACATTAATGTGTTAAGCGATTTGCTCTAGAACCTAGAGACTGGCACAAATGGATATAATACTTTACAATGTTGACAGTCACAACTTAACAAAAAAAAGCAGATACCATTGTACTAGTTGTACTTATACTCTCAATTGCATAGCCCACGAGTCCTTGAAACTTTGTCATGCAAAAAGTGAGGTTAGAATACTCAATATAGAACCCCTTTTCAAGATTTATTTAACGTGAGATATAAATAAAAAGGACTTTTACGAATTCTTCTCCTGTTCTCCTTTTTTGTCTTCGGAATATACCTAAACGACTAGCTCTAGGAAGACGTTTTTGGAGATAATAATTTTTTCTTCAGAGCTAAATAGATCTATCACCACCGTTTACACTATGTAGTTAACCTTTATGCTTTGGAACAGGGATTAAAGTTCCTTCCATTAAATCTTGTATTGGCTTGAACTGCATTTTGCTCGATAAAATGAGATAGATTCCAAATAGGTACCTGAAAATAAAATTCTATTCCTGTTAAGATATCTTGTTTCTATTACATAATCTCGTATAGAATATCTACACAATCTATTCATCCAAAGAATGCCAACAAGATATATTATAGACTTTATACATGCAGTGGATATTTAGCTAAAATAATGTAAGCGTATTACTAACATTTTAAATCTGCATCATAACTTTACGTAAATCGCCTGGGTAGTGTGGTTTATATTCACTCATGTTTACAACGTTATGGAAACAACTCGAGTTAGACTGAAGTCGGACCTGACAGCGGGTGGTCTGCGAACATAGTTCCAACCAGACGTCTAATCGAATATAGGTCAGTGACTAAATTTAAATCACTTTTACCTGGGTTAACTACCTCCAGCTAATTATAAACATCGCACTGTCAAGCGGCGGAATCTATGACATTCACGATATGTGCTGCGTACTGTACCCACATACACAGTACATACGTATGCATATATACTTTTAGATATGTAATATATATATATGTATGTATGTACATGCACACATACTGCGTATGTCTTTTAATTTATCTCGCACGGCCAAAACAAAATTACGATCTCCCATATATTCATGAATATTTCAAAATTGAGCACGAACGCCGACTGCTGCTGCTATTTAGTGAAGACTATTTTAAAGATTCAGGGAATCACAATGTAGCAGCTACAGCTGTTAGTGTCTACTAATTTGATGCTAGACGTTTATATAATTTTTATAGTATCTAAAGAATTACCGACAAGAAATAATATCGTATATCCAAAATTTGACTTTTATATTTTATGAAAGTTTAATAAGCTTCTAAAGTTTCATATTAGTTAATTATTTGTATTGCGTTATTTCCTATTTATGTTTAATTTAATAGCAGAAGATTCTCAATTATTATTTACTAATGCCAGTTAAAGACTCACAATTCTCAGGGCATCGCTTCCCTGGTAGTTTTAGTTGTAATAATCTAGTTATAGCTTTCAGATTCTTGCTTTTAAGGGTAAATAGATTCCACACCTTGCTGCACGATGCTTTCTCAAGGAAAATTTTCTCGGTCTTTTGTTTGATAGTTCTTCACCACTAGTTGTAATATGTTTGTCTTTATATTGGGCTTAGTTTCTGTTCTATAATCTCTCCGATTTATTGAAAGATTCCGGCTCTATACGAAGTCTATTTGACCAGAAAGCATTCGCAAATTACCAAAGAAGTGACTTTCTGCTATTCTAGTCTGGCGAGATCCAGTTTATTGTGAGAGTATTTTAGGGCTTCATTATTTATTATTTACTCGGTGCATGTGTAGCAATTAAAAATACTTAACCCTTAGATTACCACGCATTAAAAATCTCATAAGCTACCTCGTGGGGTCTTTTTAGGACCCCAATGAATGTGTGGATATAAAGTGCTAATTTTCTTTGCAGGTTAGAGTTTATAATTACAAGGGGTCTTAAATCCATATATTATAAATATTATGTTTAAATTATTTTATTGAAAGAAACTATTATTATTATTATACAATATAAACTAAGCATAAACAATACAAAGTTAAAAATTAAAACTTTCAAATTTTAATTTTCATATTAAATGTCCTCTAAATCTTTGTGATCAGTACAATAGTTAGCAGGTTTTACAACAGATTTGCGATGATTTTTACAAATAAACGACCCACAGGTGGTACATCGGATGTTAACTTTTTTGTCCAATAATCTTGGACATAAACGGCATCTTCCTCTTTTGACGCCTGTTTGTATTGGTGCGGGAGCTGCGTTTTCCGGAATCAAATGTATACCACAAGCCTGAATGGCTCTGACTACATGGGGATTGTTTTTCACTACTGGTAATCGCTCTTTCATGTTAGGTATGGCTAGGTCTTTTCCTAATGTTTTCAAAAATATATGTCTTCTGTTACTGCGCGTTTTCTTCCAATCGGGATATTTCGCTGTATATATAATAAATGCATTCAAACATGCAATATCCAACATGTTCATAAACAATCTGAAGGGCCACCTAGCTGTACGACGAGCGCAAGAATACTCTCGAATTAATTTGTCTGCGTTATCAACACCTCCTTTGGTGGTGTTATACTCCAAAATTATGTTAGGTTTTCGATGCTCCTCTTGAGATACCTGTTCATCATGGTGTTGGGATGATAGCACATGAACCATTCTCCCTTTTTTTGGAATATATGACACCATCATTAGATTTTGAGAAAAAGCAAATAAAGATGAGTATTCTGCTCTCCTTGTACTTAGTTTTAGGTGCTCTGGGGTGTCAGCTTTATTTTTCCGCACGGTTCCGAGAAGGGTAATTCGTTCTGTAAGCAAAAATTCGGCAAGAGGCGCCGACGTAAAAAAATTGTCTGTTGTCACACTACGGCCCGATTTGAACAAAGGTTTCATAAGGTCCTTTACCACTCGTTCGCCTTGTAGCCTTTCGGATCTACCCCCAGGTGGCTTTCCCGTGTAGACCTGCAAATTATACAGGTACGAAGTCTTTACATCAGCGAGGGCCCAAATCTTTATTCCATATCGTGCTGGTTTCGACTTTATAAATTGTCGAAATGGACATCTGCCCCGAAATGAAACTAATTGTTCGTCAATAGTTAACGTTTCATGTGGTATAAAACATGTTTTGCAGTTATCAACCAGCTTATAAAACAGTTCGTTGATGGCTGCTAATTTATTATCTTTTCGTCTTTCTGGTCTCGTAATTTTATCGTCAAATCTAAGATATTTTCGAATTTGAATAAATCTATTTCGAGACATAGAGGCAGTGAAAATTGATCTGCGAATGGACTCATCTGTGGTCCACATTTCGGCGGTGTTTTCTTTTCTGCAATGTAACGCTCCTGCAGATATGAGAATTCCTATAAATGCATCTAGCTCCACTTTAGACATCTCTTTCCACTGTTTTTCTTTTCCGTGATTTTCTTGGTTATATAAGTTGTAAACTCGCATAGCTTCATCATTGGTGTGTTTGCATATAATACTCTTCATATCTTCATCAATGAACAAGTTAAAAACATCGACAATGCTGTCAATAGCATCCGATTTTAACGTGAGACCCGGTTTGTCGGTTATAATATTCTCACAACGGCGACGACCACACAATGACCGAAATGGCTTAGACTGCCATATCATACCAGATTTAGCGGTATATTGTATACAATTTTCTGCATCCAGTTCGTTGTTTTCTTGATTTAAGTTTTCGTCTGATAGAACAGCATCCTCGTCTTCTTCCTCAACATACTCAATATTATTTTCTATTTCTGAAGAACTATCATTGGCATCGCCTGGAAGCAATTCTTCATCATAATTTGGATCCTCATCGTCTGTGTCTATGTTTGAGCTAGCACAATCTTCCTCACCTAACCTCAAAATTTCAGCTTCTAATTCTGCCTGTGTAAGAAGGCGCACCCTCTCATAACTACTCATTTTTCTAGCTAGTCTCTACATATAAAACATGAATCAAAAATATTTAGACAAAAGTGAAATTAGTATACATACCGTAACACAGCTTTTATTTTTACGCACTAATAATGCACCTCATTTACTAGTATTCACACAACAGTTGATATACCGGCGGCTAAATAACTGATTTACAGTTTTACCGACGGATAAATCAGCTGTTACTTATAATCAGAATGGTTCCCTAAACAGCCGCATGGGGTCATGGTGGGACCCCAGCTATCTATTTCAAACTTAGCTAAAGAGAAAACAATTACAATTTCGTAGTGAGTTCAGGATTTTGTTACAAAACATATGAAGATAAATTACACAAGCGCATATAATTGAAAATTAAAATATAAACGAATGAAGTGTAAAACATCCGATCTGGGGTCCCCAGAAGACCCCGCGTGGTAATCTAAGGGTTAAATAATGGCTACGCAGAAGAAACAAAAACTTTTGCTAGAATTTATCAGATTTAAACGAGAGAATCTGCATTTCTGAGAGATGACGAAGAAACACGAATTCCAACAAGCATACTTTTGTTATTATACGAGTATATTACAAAAAATCTTTGCTGAAACATAAAATCAGAAAGGTTCCTAGAGTTTTTTAAACTTCTCGATACAATTCGCTTTTAGCGTCAAGTAGCGTAATAGTTGACACCAAATATGAGCTCAAATAAGCTGCTTTAACTGCCGTCGGCAAGAAAATAAGGACTGTATGAACGATGGTTTTAAAGCCGTTGAAATTTAATGATTTACGTTTTTAGTACAGATAATAATAATAATAATAATAATAAATTGCCTTTATTAAGACGACAAATACAAAATGAATACCTGGCGAAGTCTAGCTTATGCTACTCCAACTCAACCAGGATCCATCAAAAACAAAAAAAATACAATAACCTCTACACAATTTCTTTACAAAAAAAAACAAAATCAAAGAACAAAAGCAAAGCTATCAATTGACTACACAGTACCACCTATTGCAGTGATAGTAAATGAGACCTGAAAGCGACTCCAAAACTCCGAAGGCCACCGAGACTCTTCACACTGTTTGGTATCGAGTTATACAACTTAACCGCATTGTAACTAAAAGATCGCCTGAATAGAGATGTATGGTGACGAGGGATAGTAAGTTGAAACTTATATCGAGTATTGAGCACATGAATAAAATGTCGCGGTATGAAAAAACCCGTAATTGGAGCAGACACAGAAACAAAAAAGAAGCTTATGTACAAACCTACCCAAGTGCAACTTACTCCGGTTCTCCATATTTAACCACCCTAAGCTGGTAATTTTTCTCGATACATGATCAAATTTCCGAAGACCACAAACAAACCTACAACAAGAGTTCTGAAGTTTTTGCACCCTGTATTTATCAACTGAAGTTAGACATGGACTATAGATAAAATCACAATAATCAAAAAAGAGAAAAAATTAGGGTTTCACAGAGTCGTTTCCTTAAAGCTGAATTCAAAATATGCCTGTTAGTGTATAACATTTTCAAGGTACCATAAGCCTTTCTAAGTAAATGAGATACGTGATCCCCGAAGCGTAAATTAGTGTCTACAATTAGACCAAGATTCCTTGCTGCAGAAAGAAATGACAAAGCAGAGCCAGAAATATGTAATTTAAGATTACTCCTCAAGAACTCGACCCGATTCCTTGAGCCAAATAATAAAGCGTTGGTTTTATTTGAATTGAGCACAAGATTATGTTCAGAGGAAATTTTAGCAATTAGATCGAGATCACCATTAATAGTATCCATCGCTCGTTCATAATCAGTAGAAGAAAACGAGTATATTAATTGGGTGTCATCAGCATATGCCTGTATATTACAGTTTTTAATTGAGTTTAAAATATCAGTAGTATAAATAATAAAGAGTAGAGGACCAAGTATGGACCCTTGAGGTACTCCAGACAATACGCGTACTTCATCAGAAACCACACCCTGATATGAAATTTTTGAGTTCTGTCAGACAGATATGAAGTAATTAGTGACAAAGAATTTGAAGTAAATCCATAATATTTAAGTTTTGCTACCAGTAGCTGCTGACACACAGTGTCAAAAGCTTTGGAATAATCTAAAAGGATAAGCACACTATTCAAGCCGGAATCCACTGCAGTCATGATATCATTTAATACAGACGAGAGACCAGTCGCAGTATTAAAACCCTTCCTAAAACTAGATTGATTATCAGATATGTACTTATTAGAAGAGAAGTACTCATACACTTGATTATAAAGTATTCTCTCCAGTACCTTGGAGAGAACAGGCAAAATACTGATTATCCTCAGATCAGAAAAATCCCCAGGATCAGCTACTTTTGGCAGCGGCAGTCCTAAAGCTGCCTTCCAGATAATAGGAAAATACGAGTGTTCAATACAGGAATTAATAATATGTGTAACATACTGATCTACAAATGGACTAGCATATTTCAACATGGAAGAAGATAGGCCATCACATCCAAAAGCATTGGTCTTTATTTTATTTAAAATACAATGAACCTCCTCAATAGTGACTAGCTTAAATTCAAAATCGATTAAATTATCAAGTCTAGCATTACTATAAACATCAACAAGCCTGTCACTTTTGTCATTTGCTGACTGTATGAATGTAGCAAAGTATTGATTCATCTCAGAAACGTCAGTCAAATGTTCAGGCAAAGTATAATCAGATGATGTTTTAATATTCAAGGATCTAAGAGAAGACCACAATCTCGAAGAATTACGAGAACTTGAGATAGAATCCAAATAATTTCTTTTTTCCATTCTAAGCATTTTGACTGCAAAGTTTCTGAGATGTTTATACCTAGACCAATTTTCAGGTGATTTACAGATTTGAAATTGTCTAAAAGCTGCGTCTCTAAATTTCATGTACATCTTTAAATTTTCTGTCAGCCAGGGAGCTCTAGGCTTAGTGACCCTAACTTCTCTGACAGGAGCGTAAATATCAAACGCCGACAGTAAGAAATAGTTAAAAATAGATACCGTACGATCAATGTCTACTTCCTCAATAAGAGTATACCACGGTAGATTTTGCAAGTAGTAACTGAAACACTCATAATTAAATCCAGTGAAACTTCTATATTTGATCAGTTTAGGTGGAGGCTTAATGGTCTTGATTACCAACTCACAGAAGGCCAGGTGATGATCAGATATAAGATCTGCAGATAAAGTGCCAGACACTGTCACTAATTCAGGGTTCGAGATAAAGATCGGATCAAGATCTATTTAGTATTTTGATAACAAATTGCACGTAACTGCTAACGATAATCTGAATTTTCATTTTGATTAGCACTGCACAATAAAGGCAGTAAAAGAGGTTTTCTAGTGTAATTTGTAGCTACAATGTCCAATACAACACAAGCTATAATAAATAGAGAACTGATGAAGCAGAAGAAATGAAAGTGGTTATAAAGATGGTATAGAAATAAAGAAGCAATAATTCGCAATACATACTACTAGTGATTTTAATAGATACGAAAAGAGGAGAACAAAAATTACTAACGGAAAGAATGGAAATAAAACCTAAAAAGTGGTATTGTTCCGATTTAGGGAAAAGGAGATTCCTCCTAACCCATACAGCTGAAAAGAAAACCAGCTAGAGAGCTAGAACTGTAACTACTACCACTGATGGGAGGAAACATCGATAGATTATTGGAGACAGTCGGAAAGGAAAGTTTTAAGTAAGAACTATATAAGAAGTAATCTCAGCAACCCCAAAACCATGAATTGAGGAGTGTGTAATAAATGATATTATAGTAACTTGAGTTAAAACTAAATTAAGATAACCTATAAACAATGATTGGTGTAAAAGTTTGGAAAGTAAAAAGACAAGAAAAGAGGACAAGAGAAAGCTGACCACTGCCAGGCAAACTGCTGAAGAAGAAAAAATAATAATTTGCCTATAGTTATTGTAACTGCAAATACAAAAGAAGCATCTGTATATTAGATGCCAAAGATATAAATAGAATGCACTTACATTCGCATATTACTATATGTAATTAATCATTGTATTAAATAACAATAAGAAGCCTAAGGGTTTGTTTTAAAAACATTAATACCTTTACTAGATTTTATCTGTCTAGCAGTGTGTTGAATAATTATGTACCCATATTGAAAAAAGACATGAAAAGTTTCAGCTTGATATACATATACTCAAGTTTTGAATTAATATACATTGATTAATATTAATATTTTGGGTTTAATAAATTTCTTCTGACACGACAGTCTGCATTTTGAAAACACTGTCAGCCTCGCTCCAATATTCCCATTACATGATACCAAATGTAAACGAAAATGAAGATTTGCATTTTATTAGCTTAAAATCACGGGTTTATTGCAATGGTATAACATAAATAGGAGTCCATAACAAACTCTTTGGGGTAGTTCGTAAAACGGAACGATTGGTTTTTTCAAATTTGGTGGAAGGTCAAAAGTAACTCAATGAGACCCACACTTGGGCAATTGGAATGACATTATAATGGCTTTGTTGACATTTAAGAGCTAAGTTATTGTTGAATAAACATTTTGTCACTATTTCATACACTTCTGTTGATTGAAGCAATAAAGCTTCGTGTGTTTTATATAGCTTATTTCAAAAGCAGACAGTTGCTTCATGAAAAGACTCTTGATAACTAACCTATGGTTCGTAAATTTGTATAACAATTCATTTTGGAAATCCACGTCAAGGAAACTCAAATTTACTGACTGATTTTATGTGTCAATAATGATAGCTTTGCTGTTGAAGCGTATTTAATATTTTACATCTACTGAAGTGGATATTTAATCGAATTGCAGAGTGCAGATATTTGTCTATAGATATGCTGATATTTAATACATAAAAAAGAGCTGCATCACTGACAAGATACATCAATATTTATCATATGATATCGTGGTAACAACAACAGCCACGAGCGAAGCACATCTGCAGTAATTTTTTCTTTGATTTACGGCTTCAATAATGCGTCGTCTTGTGACTTCATTTCTAATCATCATCAAAATGTCTTTGCTCCCAGATTCACGATTTAAAAAGTTAATCAATCAAGATTGATAAATACGTTTGAGTACCAATTTCTTTGGCTTTTCTATTCTAAATATTGCTACTACATACTCTCCCTACGACAGTAATATATTAATCATAACTACGCAAACATATTTGCGGAACTGTTTAAAACCATTTACTTTACTGTAGACAAAAATTTACCTAGATATCATAAGCTGGATATATGTCAACCTATTACGTAACTAATATTATATCCAAAATTACTACTACTAAATAAACCGACTACTTTCACGACAGCAATTATTCAGTCATTCAATACCCGTATATAAGTGTAGGTATTAAAACCTTTAAAATTAACACTTTAACTTTTTATACATTAATAATGTTGTAGATGATGTCACATTCGTAATTTTCGTATGGTATCCTATTGCAAAACAGAAACGATTGTATACTACACTATAATTACAGTGAATGAACACGAATATAAATTGCTCTAGGAACTATATGGATTCCCATTAACCAAACTCTTTCTACTCTCCAATTGTAGGTTTATATATGATTACATATATATGGTCCTAGAGTATTACCAAATTACCAAGTATTCGACAGTAGCTGTTGAAACGCGTTTACATTATCTTTGTCCCTACATATTTACGTTCCATATTTCTGACAATCAAAACATTTAATTATGAAATTCCCACCAAATCTAAGAATTGACTGGTGTAACTAAACTCATCAAGGATATCGATATGCTAAACAGAAGAGCATATTTTGTTAAATATACGATTTGCTCATCATAATATATCATGCTTGGTACTACGCCATTAATAATTGGGATAACAATAACCCGTCCTTTGCCTCCGAAAGAAATTAAATAGTCACAGCTTGTATATTATTATAGAGTATTGCTAGAAGTTGCATTTCTAAAATATATTTCTTTATTACTTTGATCTCAGTAAAACTAGTTTTGAAATGCACGAATTAATAAAATATTTTGAAACTGATTTACCCTTCTTATGAATCATGACATCAGTGTACAAAACAAAGAGAGTTAGAAATATAGAAATAGTATTGAGAGGTGGTACTCAAATTGATAAAAGTGATTTGCAATAAAAGCATCTCAAAATATCGTTAATAATAAGCACAAAACCTTGTTCATCCCGGCATCCATTTAACTTAATCTCATAATACTACATTATCTGTACTAAGATAAAATGTAACATTAAATTCTTTCTCTATATCTGACGAGGTCAAGAGAGGAAACAAGTTGTGCCTTACTGAAACCTGCCGCCTTGACTGAAACCGGACCAATATAGGTATTTGGTCCCTTACTTTAGGTAAAGAAAGTCATTACTAACTACGCACTGACGAAAGGTATTTTTATAGCAGCATAAAAGTTGCAACAAGCTGATGAAGGGAACATTAACAGTTCGGGTGACTACTTCCTCAGGGGATCTTCTGCAATTTCTGAGAAAGTAAAACGCATTCTTAGAAACCGTAGTTTATTTCAATCGACGAAACTTTGTCAGAGAGACTAACGCAGTACAATACGAGTTGTGGCTGAAAGATGTGGAAACTAGCCACTTCCACATATTTTCTCCATTTAGAAACTCTATTGACACATTATAACTAGGCACCGAACACCACACAGTAATGACTCATCGCTCGCGTGTCCAACTGAATTTAAATCATTTTACACGGCAGATTGCAACTCAAATATATCGATAAACTCAGTTGTCCAGCTGATAACAGCATATTGATAGTCAATGGCTGGATGACGCGGTTCAGCATTTAAGTTGGCTGTTCTATCTGACCTTTTCCAATTAAATGCGCGTAAGTAATTCTACGATTCACTTAGGTGCCGAATTTTAACATCCATAGGTGATATTCCTTGGTCTGGTAGTTAAAAGTACTTCACCATTGACAAAGCTACCTCAGCAGTTTCTTGTTTATAAATGAATACTTTTAGCGGCATTATTTAAAAATCTTTTTGTAGTTTTTCTGTTTTTATTTGCATAAAGCAAACCTTTAGCTCATCATTTCCGTTATCTGTTATTCATGCAACATTTGTGTGATTTATTCAACTTTTCGACAAAAACTAACGAGTTAGATAAAGAAAAACTTATATGGTTACAAAACTATATTTGATTTAGTCAAAACTCAGTGCTGTATTACGCAGGCCTTTCCTGTTTGTTTTAAACTAATTATTTGAACGTTTTCCGTATTATTTGTATACTTATCAAAATATATTCTAGTGAGGCAGAAGTAATGCATCCAACCAAAATCATTCGGTTTTGATGGGCATTTCTATCTTTTTGAGTTTATTGCTCGTTATCCTGTATTTCTCTCGTTTTTGAGTGAGCTCAGTAATTATGTATGCTTCTATAGTTTATAGTTACAGCAAACTCTGAAATATCGTGAATAAACCTTCAATTGCCAGTGGATATCAATTCAATGATAAATTCCTTAAAATAAATGTATGCATTTAAATTTTCCTAATAAAGTCCTGTTTTACTTCAATTATATATAAACTCAGAAAGTCTTATTTAACACACAACATAAAAAATTACCACATTTACTGTTATCTAATACAATTTTCTTGCAAAGAAAGGTATACATAGTTAATACCATAATTCTTGAAACTACCACATTGGTATCCGTTTCTATATTGAAGTTCAAGCATTCTTTGTCTAAACCGATAACACTTAAAGTAAATTACTACAAAATTACGCCATGACACCGCGGACTATCATGCGTAAAATTATCATAAACTATTTAGATTGAGCAACTGTTTTGGATGCAATGCAAATTTCCGTTAAGGATAGTTGATATACCGCTACTGTAATGCAAATATGTATAATAGATAGGCACTTATACCTCAGTGTGTACTATGTTCAGAATAAGTTTATTTGCGTTTCTATTATGCGAAGTCAAATATTTACATCGATATAATAATACAATATCGAAAGCCGTCTATTTTTTTTTTTTAGAATTTTATCGAAACTAGTTTTTGGAGCTTTTATCAGCAAATAATCTGTTATTTATAAAAACGGAAGCGCTTTAATCCATTATTTTATGATTTTGTGATAACAACTAAGAGATAGGAATTTGTTACATATTCACATTTTATCAACTATACACCCATTTAGAATGCATTGCTAACACCATCATTTATTTATAAATGTTTTCGTTGCCACAGCATTCTTTAGAAGTCGTAATGAACAAGTTATTGTTGTAAACTTTATCTGTATGATCTTGTAATCCTATTGATATATGAAAGGATTACCAAAACTCCTATTACTTATACAAAAGATCGTTGATAAGTCTGATAAACCTAACAATAACTTGGCGACTATGATTAGTTTACAAATATCAACATCATGAATAGCGTTTTTAATAAAGTCTTTGCCTAGGTCACAGAAGTCTTCCTTCTGGCAAAAATTAGCAAGTAACAAGTGCTAAGTGGGATGAACCTCTTGTCTTCGTTATTAGTGTTTTTTTTTCCGTTTTTCATAGGGTAACCATATTAGATTTTCAATTAGTCAGATAGTATTAAAGATGAACTTTTCAACGACGTATACCATCCCTGAAAAATTTTTATTGCAGGAGAGATTTAAACACACTGTCTAATTCAACAGTACTAAGAAATAAAAGCGAAAATATATACTAACAATAAGTAATATTATAAAATGACCAAAAATGAGATGTCATAAAAGTAAAATGAACTAATATAGATGCACTTGCAGAAACTGTTTAGTATGGTGACCATAGTGTTTCACGTACTTGGACTTAAAATTTATCCCAACATAATTACAAATTCTAAAAAATTCTGTCCAAAATTTTCCAGGTTTTTTCATCAATAACCATGAGTACATTATTTTAATTAAATCATCTTTCTAGCATTTATTTTGCCTAGATAGCCTTGATTGATTACTATCAAGGGAGGACAGCCTTCAGTTATCCCTAACACATAATCCAACCTTGATTTCATTTTACTCAAACAGGTTAATTCCCTCGATCAGGTTTAGAAGCGTTTTTGGTAAATCTTCCTCCACTGGTAAATTAAACGCGCTTTGCATAACAACCTTACGTTGACGTAGTGTTACGCATTCAGCGATGATATGAGAGGCTGTTTCCATTACAGAGTCTGCGTAGGGGTTCATCTTTATAGATCCCCATCTTGTGCAGGAGACGTCTTAGACAGCCATTAATATACATGTAACTGCCGTTATCTGAGTCCTGTTTAATGCAAGTAAGTCAGCAGTTAATCGTTGTGACGGTCGTTCCATCATCGGTTTGCTGTGCCTTTGTCCAGCTACATGATTCCAATTTAGTTGGTGTTGTTTTATAATCCACTCATTAATTGCACCACGTACTGCACTCTTTGTAATGCGTAGACCTGACTTGTCCGATAAATTACATTTGGAAAGCCTTCCTCGCTAGCTGGTCTACAGGTTCATTGCCCGCTATGCCACCGTGTCCCAGCACCCACACCAAGGTGACCTTGTTATTTCTTGCCAGAATAGTTAGGTTTTGCAGATATTTCCATACTAGTTTGCAGGCTATATAATAAGATGCTAGACCCTTTAAGGTTGCCTGACTGTCAGAGAGAATGCAGATCGCCTTCCCTCGCGGTTGGCGGCGCAGATTCTCTAACGCACAGGTTTGTATAGCATATATTTCTGTTTGAAATACCGTTGTACATTATTGACATACCTTGTAGTCCTAGTTTTCCTCATAGACACCAACGCTGGAATTAGTACCCATTCTTGATCCATCTGGGTACCAGTTTTGGGTGTGTGGTTTTTCTCCCTTCACCATTTTTTCACTCATCCCAATTCAAGAAAAGTTGGAATAGTTTGTCCTAGGAAATCCTGATGATTGCAATATCGCTGCCCATATCAGAGCATGGGTTTCTTGCTGTTGTTTCTATTCTGCTGTGCTCCAACCCATGGTGGGTTCTCGAATTGTTAGTATTTCTCAGTCTGTACGCTCCCGTTCTAGCCTCTCCCATGACAAAAATATCGAGGGTAGGCAAATTCAGCATAGTCTCCATAGCAACCGCTAGGGTGCTCTTAATAGCCCCATTTATACATAAGCATGCCAATCTCTGAGTTCTCGAGAGATTAGTTATCGCATGCTTCTATGTCTTACTACCATACTATACAACCAATACTTCATATGCGGTTTGCGTCCCCATGTTTTTCCAACTGGTTTACGGGTTGTTATTAACACCCTTTTACATTTGTCGGTCATTTTTTTTCAAATGCGAGTTCCAGTTTAGTTTAGTGTCCAAGATCACTCCTAGGAACTCCATGACTTACTTCTTATCTTATTGGGCAGTCGGTTTTCTTCACGATTATTATTTTGTTAAAGTTTCGGGTACAAAAATTGGCATATTATACATTAATGCAAATATTTTTTAAATACTGTCCAATATGGCTGCCATATAAAAAACAATAGGTCTAATAGTTTGAACATAAATGACAATGAGAAGTTCCTGTTTACAACAAAAAATCTGTCTTCAACAAGTGTCTTAACATTGTGCTGGCAACTCTAGGGAAGTTCTCCTTTTATTCAATTTTTTTTAAGTTATAAAAATGTGTTATGTAAAAGTTGGGGATTTGCTTCGGAAGTTACTTGAGTAAAATTTTTGAGCGTCCGTAAATACTAAAGCAAAAGCATTCCTTAATCGAGACATTCTAATTTTTTTTTTATATAGAGACGTGACTATGACTAAGAAAACATTTAATTTTTAACTGGTATCATGCTGATTCCTGGTACACCATAAGGATATTCTTCTATAGCCAGGTTAAGAATCAAACTAAGAAACTTTATTGAAACATCAGCTCTTTATTAGTTGGCATTTCTGTTACCCTTAAACTTATTGAAAAATAAATATTATGAATAATATACCATATATACATATATATGTATATACATGTTTTATTGTTTAAATATGCAATAGTATATGGATTGTTCTCTTTAGAAAAAACGACTATAGAAGTGAGCACATTAGATGTCGAAAAATTGAATTATTCTAAGATTTTAAAAAGATAGAGTAAACTTTAAATAAGGTTTGTCAACGGTGTGTCGTGACTTAAAACTATTCAACAATGAAATAAAATGCGATGCATATACCAGTGAAAACGCTCGGAAAATCTATCTACTTGAAAGGACATTTGAAGGAAGTCTTTACATGGCTGGACATACCTTGCCCGCCAGATAAATTTGTTACATACTCAATCCTGAATAAATGTTCCTGTTACATTCCTTTCGTGTCATATAAATACTGCAAAATGGAAATTGTCCGTGAACGTCTCATAAATCAAAACTAATATTGGTCCTATTATAAATATCACTCAAATATAAGAAACCTTAAATATCACTTTATTGTTGTTACTAGTGAATTTTACGCTAGTATTAACAAGAGCAATTTTCATAATCTGTATATACTGGAGCTTTACTACTCTTAAATGCACAGAGACCTGATGTGATGCCAGAATTAGATCTTCACATTTATACATTCCAACAAATCTCCATTTACCTCAAATTGTTACAGCAACGTTTATCATAACAAAGGCGCGTTAGGTTATTTACTGTCACACGATTTAGATGTACAACAGCAACAGGTACAATGGTGTTTTGGCGTCGCAAATGTCGCAAGCGAATGAATAAACAGACGGAAATAAGAGCATATATGTACATAATCCGAAATTAAACAAAAGGTTATTCACCTTTGCCATTTTATTTAGATTTCATAATCACCTTAGGATATACATAGATAAAATTTCTGGATTAGAATAGTAACTCTGAAAACAAGTACTGCATTGAAGGGATATATTTCAACAAATAAATTTAGAAATAAGTTTTTTTCTCAGTTAGTTAAGATATTTATTTTTATGATTTTAATTTGTTGTTGACACTGGAACAATAACTCAAGCTAAACGAAAAAGAAAACATACCTTCATTATCAGTTACGAAAATCCTACCTATCCAGTACCCCTCTACTCTGATCTATTCTATCACAAAGATATGTGCCGGAAGTCCTTCTTAATCGTTTTTATCCAAATAACCTACTAACAAGATCTCTGTAAACATGCAGGTCCACTTTTAAATCGAAATTTGTACAAATGTTAACGGTTTGTAAATATTTCGAAAACTAATAAATATTACAGATTTTATATAAAATTATAAATTCAAGTACCTTTTCTAAGCACACATATACTTTGAAACTATTGTCTGCTATAGTTACATAACTATGTCTGACTTGATCTTGATTACCCATAATATATCTGATAATAGACATCAGATTTTGCAAAACTTATTATTTACAGTCAATCTAATGAGTTTAATCACAGAAGATACGAGCTATAATGCACCTTCTTCTTCTCGTAGTACTTCAGCCCAAGGTGAGTCATGGTTGACTGCACAACTAGCTTTCATCCCAGTCGGTCATCCATAAGGGTTGGGCCGCTGGGTAGCTCCGTTGTTGTTAGATCTGATCAAATGTAGTCCCCACCGCCTACGTGGCGTGCCTGCCATCTTGTCCCAGTCGGCGTCTCTTACCTGATTAGCCTGGTGAGGCGATTGTCAGGAAGGCTATGCACGTGGCCGGTCCATCCTAATCCTCGGCATTTATTCTTCTTTAGTATTGATTAGTATTCGGGTTGTGAAAGAGGCCAAAAATCTCTTTGAAGATCTTTCTCTCAAAACATTGGAGTTTCACCTTCATTATTTTGGTCATCATCCATGTCTCGCACCCATACATAACTAGTGGCCTGATTTGTATATCTTCATTTTTCTGATTCGTGTTAAGCTCTTCGACTTCATGATGTTATTCGGGCTATACATACATCAGTTTACCGGTTGAATTCTCCCTGTTATCTCCTCTGTAATGTCCTTGTCCGCGGTTATTGTCGCTCCGAGGTATTTAAAATGTTCCACTGTTTCAACACATGTCTTTAGTTTTTTCCTCGTTAACCGTTAAACCTGATTGCTTTGCCTCTGTTTCCATTTTGTTGAAAATTTGCTTTTCGGTGATGACGGTGTTTTCAACAAGGCCGATTTCATCGGCATATGCTGACAGTAGTTTTAGTCTATTTATTGCCAGAAGCTCGGTTCTAATTTGTACTGTTCTTACTACATTTTCCAGAACTACATTGAAGAGAAGAGGTGACAGTGCGCCCCACTGTCTTAATGCATCTTCTATTTCAAACGGTCTTGAAAGATTGTCGTCTACCCGTATCTGGATCTACATTCATTTATACGTGTTTTAGTGAGTTGAATAAGTTTTTTTAAACAGAGAATGCCACCATTGTGTTCCACTGCTGGTATCTTTTAATGTTGGCGTATGCTTGCCGGAAATCCATGAAGAGATTATGGAAGGTCCTATTGAATTCCCACCCATGTTCCAGTAGTGTTCTTAGAGTAAAGAGCTAGTCGATGGTCGATCTATTTCTCTTGAAACCCGCTTGGTATTCTCCCAAAAAATTTTCTACAAAAGTGATTAATCTGCATACCTTAAGCAGTACTACTCAATTAGTTAGCAGAGATGGAGAAGCGATTTTTGTTGAAGGATTTGACGCTAAAAATTGTGTCCCAGGCATTTTATGTGGATTATCACATTTCTCCACATATTCTGCTAGCAAAATTGAAGGGAAATGGATTCGAATTTTAAAATTTGTTTCGAAACAGATGTCACTGTGTAATCATTTATGCTGGTTGTTCTTCCAGTTAGAGTTGGTGTTACATCGCCTATCGCAATCCTAGCGCTACGTACCACAACTCTGCAGCAATGATCAGATTGATACAACTTTGATCGACCATTACCAGCAAACGGTCGCTCTACGTCAGCGACCACCGAGCCTGTTAGTTTTGATAAAAGTGATTCGCCTCTACAAAGTGGAGATTGTACACAATTCTTAGGCTTAACAATTGACGCAAACGAATTGAAAAAATTATTGCAATATTTTAACTAAGTAACTTTTTTCCTATTTATTAGAATTAGCTGTATAAAACTACTACAACTACGACTTACAATAACGAGCACTCTGTCTTGCTACTTCCTGATTTCTGGCTTTCCTTGTTGTATATGTTCATGAGTATTTTTACATTAACTACTTAAATTTAAGGCAATAATATTACATTTCTGGCAACTTTTGTAACAGAATCTCTCCATATTAGCATAATTTCAATTAAAGTATCGTTGTTATTAAATTGTTCGTTCGAATCAGGACGTATTTTAACGCTAATATTACATGCGATTAATTAATTTCCAATCTTAAATTCAACTATTATGCAAGGTATATGCTACTATATATTTGGCAAAGCATTTAAAACTAATAATCCAAAATTGCGGACATCTTGTGCAACTGCGTCTACCATAAGACGTAGCAAATTACGATCGTTCCATCGGCACATGCAAAAAGTAAAGGCTCATTATAAAAGATCACTAATTAACATCGATCGGTCTAACGACATAAACGGTGGGTTGTATAACCGCCATCAGAAATTGTCGAATATTTTTTTCCAGTAGACGTGTCTATAATTTTTTCGAATCGTGATCGACACTTTAATGCATATGTCAGTGATCTTACACACTAGGAAGCTGCTGTCCGCTATCGCGGTGAAAGTAAACCCGTGAAAATAATGAGTCGCCGAAATCCTGTGCTTTACGTAACCAACTCTGGTATATTTTATTTCCACTGTACGCGAACTTAATGCACTGTTCGATTTGCATTTACCTGCTGGTCGGTAAATGTACGAAACCTGTTTGCGGTTGATAAATGTAGGAATTGCATAAAATTCTGCAGGAAAGGTTCACATTTAAGCAATACATTACTATCTTTGGTATAAATGCCTTTCGTATTATTTACTTAACTTTATATTCGCAAACGTGATATCTGAAACATACTCAGACATTCATTTAAAACTTGCTATGAATTAAATTCAAAAATTGTATAATACGAGTATTTATTACTGACAATTATGGTGTTACTTAACGTATTATGAGCTTTTCCAGTAACACAAAAAAAACTGGAAACTACTCTATCTATGGTAAATCATGTGATCTGAAACACTAGGTTTCTTCGTTTTTAATTAGATAAACAAAAATCATTTATTTCACTTGCTAAGTTCACACCAGAACTTTCCCTTTTCTCAATAACAGTGAAGATACGACAGCTTAACAGTTTGAGTTCTGAACCAGCACCTAAAAAATATAAGTAAAACCGGAAAAATAATTTCAATGTTAAAAGTAACAACTGTATATACAGGGTGAGGCATTAGTGCGTCAAAGCTCAATATAACCATTAATATTAAAGATATCACAAAATGTTATACACAAAAATCATGGGTAGTCTTGAGCTACATTATTTTCGTATATATAGAGTGTTTCATATTGCCAGGATGAACTAAACATACATTTTCTTAAATGGGACACACTATATATTATTTCAAATTTAGATTAAACATATCTTCCTCATTCCTTCGATATAAGGTTTTTTTTTTTTTTTTTTATGTGTGGTGGGTGCTTAGTTGCAGTGACTCCGTAAGCTGTATCACTTGTCTGGCTATCACTGCAACTCTTGCGGTGTAGTTTAGTGTGTGTAAGTTGTGTTCAAATGGCGTTGTGACAGCATCATATCGCCTTTTATGATGCCGCGCTGTTAATCACTTTGCTCCCAACAGCGAATGGCAAGTCGATCCGGGATTAAACTCTCTGAAAAAATTTCACCGTCCCTCCAGAGAATTGAACCCCGGCACCTATCGTCCTCTCACAACAATAGTCAGCCGCCTAACCACTGCGGCCATCGACCCGTTATCGTTGAGTTATAGCGAGCATTTCAGAAGTTATGGTCAATTTTGTGTGAAAATCATTGCGTGTTCAACGTCCTGTGTATTCCACACAAAACAACTTGAAATTCTTTTTGTACTGGAATGACTTTTTTATATTGTTACAGTTTCATACCAAAGCGATATTTTGCCAATATTGCAAAAACTGTGTACAGGGCGATTTAAAACGAAAATGCACTATTTTCTCATCTTATTTAAATGGAACACCCTGTACTTTATATTAAGAAAGGGAAAGGCACTGTATGCACTTTCACTTTTATTAACCACTCCCTATATCTAAAATCGTTAATTTCTGAGATATTTAATATTTTCTTAATGAAAGATGAGGTTTTTCAAAATAATTATTAAGATATCAAATTAGCGATGCAAAAATGAGAGTAAAAGGCCATTAAATCATATATTGAGATAAACTTATTAAATACAACACAACTACAAAATGTTAAACTTATACCGGTAATTAATATTTAATTATTCAAGCCAAATGTTCGAGATATAAAGGATTTCACAATAAATGTTCAAAATGTCTACCAAAAAGATCAAACAACGTTGTAACCATTTTTCCACTAATCGATTTGCATTTCTTAACATTTCTACATACAATCTACATATTAATACACGAGAAATCTTACGGCAACAAGGTATCAGTCAAAAGGCTATTAATGAATACTGTGTAAAAATAAATTGCATCTATACCCATATGCAGTTGCATTGTAGCCGTTCTTTAAATGATATTTCTGAACATGTCTATATTAATGGTCTGGAATTCTTCTTTCATTCTGTTCTACCTATCATTTTGTGTACTTGGAGACACATGTTAGTAAAGTCATAATTCACTGTGATAAAGTTCGAATCAGTAGCCTTTTGATTACAGGAGTATCGTTATTTATTTGGAACTGCGTTTTTCTACTAAGCATTAGTAGGTATCATTAGTTACTTTTGGGTGTTTCTGGGTTGAAATATCTCAAAAACTATTAATTTTTAGTATAGGACATGGTACATGAAATTTACTCAAAATTTAATAGAGAATTGAAAAATGAAATAAAAAATACCATGTTAAGTACATACCATGAATTGCTATGTACTTCCGGTGTACCGGAAGTGGGTCATTCATGAAGACATTATATTTAAATTCAGCATTATCGATGGTGTAATCTTATAAAATTTTACATTTCGCCTATTACTACATCCCCAAAAACTTCTAATCAAAATTCTTAGCGCCACACCCTGTATACATATATGTGTGTATATCATTGATTAGTAAATACTAATTATTAAGACGCCGCAAAGGTTTCAGAAATTTTCCCGAGATGATGCCACAGTTAACCCTAACTCTGCATTTAGCGGTATAGTTCACACTGCCAAAAGCTTATCAATCAGTGTAATATCAACTAATACGAATATTGAAAAATAAAGATGATTGCTGCTCCGTTTTAACTACTGTTAGGTTCTATAATTTGTTTTTACTGAATTCAGTGTCTCAATCATCTCTCTCAATCACTACAAAAAATTTGGAGATGACATGACTAAGTTGCATTATGACTTTTGAAAGAAAGAAAAATTGAAACAATTTTAACAACTAGTAACTGAATATAGCCACTTAAACTCCAAATAAAAAAGATAGCTGATACAAAATCTTCATTACTTCAATTCATTTGTTCATAATTACCAAATTTTTCTCAAGTGATACTTAAGAGGGCAGTTGTGTGCAAAATAAATTAAGAATTAGCTTTGATCGCATCAGCGTTTATGCAGAATATGCCAAGAACTGTAAAATCAGACGGCTAGAATAACAACCAAGATTTTTTATATCCTTTCTTATATTAGCAGAATTGATAAGTTTCTTGATGTAGCACAGTTCTAAAAAGTTTCTTTTAAATCTATATGTTCAATATTTAATTTAGCCACTCCCTTCTTGCCGTAAGCGCTTCAGCTGCAGCGGTTTTTCAAGCTGTATTACTAGTCAAGACTATCCACTGCAACTGTTGCAGTGCAAATTGTCTGTGTAAATGTGTTTCTATGGATTACCTTGTCGTAAATAATGTTACGCTGTTAACTATGATTTGAACCACGCACCATAGAAAATACCGAATCTGTGACCAATCCCTCTTACTTTTGCAAATATATACCCGTTTCATCAACACCCAAAAAAACTTCTTAATTTGAAGTTCACACAATGCAGTACCTTTCAGATTATTTAAATTTAGTCCAGCGCTCAAAAATATAAGCCTCTCTCTACGTTGCCCAGTTATATTTGAGTTGCCATATAGTTAGAAATTTCTATTTTGTGATATCTTGTTCAAAACTATCGTACTAATTCTTGAGGTTTTTCAGGTATAGCAATGGTCAAACCCTTCCCAAAGAAAACTGATAAGTATTGAAGATGAATAATTTTCAGTGTCCCTTAAAAATGAAAATTCAGTAGGGCATGATTACAATAAGAATAGCAGCTTGCTAGTCTACCACGTGGTTTCGATCTATCCGATCTCGTCAGCGATCATGACTCAGCGTTAATCGTATGCAACCATTACCGATCTGTGTGGTGTAATATCTGGCGGTGCTACTTCCAGCTTCGTTCACTACAGTGCATGGAGTTCAAATGAGCCTATGGTTGCAGGTATTACACAATTAACGTTGAGTGACGAGTTGCGATTAAATTAGGTCTTGCATTTCGAGGATCACTGGCGAAATCAGATACATCGAAATGTATTCCGGTTATAATGATTGATCTATTTTCATTGCACTCGTTTGCAAATATACCATAAGCGCCTATTACAGGCATTTTTTGGCTTTTACATTGAGGCTTTTTCGGCGTTTTCATATGATATTGTCATCAACGATTTATACACCCGTAGAGTATTAAAGCAAGTCGTATTCACCACTTTTATTATCAGTTTTACCTTACTTATTATTTTATAATTTTTACTAAACCATCTTATACAGACACTATTGTCTGTACTTATCCTGGGATAAACTTTTACAAAAGTTACAAGAAACTGCAACCTACACAAAGCAAATTAATAAATTTCGATAATTCGTATGAAATATGTCAGGTACAGTTTGGAGATTGTAAATATTTCCTATGCTCTTGAAAACAATTTTATTTTAATGCATAGATATAAGCGCCCTTAATGTTTTACTATCGATTTTATAAACCGAGAAAGTACAAATTTGATAAATTACATTCGTAATGTGCAGTCGGTCTCATTTTTCTAGAAAGGAGAAGAACTAGACAAACATCAGCGTTGTAATGTCGGTCTTTCATGGAATAAAAGTGCTTTACTATGTATCTGGAGCTGATTCATTAACTCCTCTTTTACTCTCATCGAAGATATGGAAGATCCCGGCTTCACTTTTCATTAACCTCAAGGTTACTTTTAGCGCCTTTGTTTTCCAGTTGCTTTCGCCATTATCTTCTACTTCGTAAGCTTTCTCCCCTAATTGAAATTTAAGATAAAAGAAACAGGCGAATACTTCTAACTCAAGGCAATTTTGGAACATAAATATAAATACCTGAAAGAATATATATATTAGATTATTTCAGTTAACGAGAATCTAAAGATGCTTTAAATTAATAATTATGTATTACAGAACACTAAGATATAATACCAAATCAAACTACATATTTGTCTGCATTTTCATTTGATAAGTGTCGGTAGAATATTCGCGGAACACGTGTAGAGACCAACAGCATTGTAGATACTGATACTGTCAGACAACAAGTCATCCTTACAGCGTATATTTTTACAACTCTTATATAAATCGCTCCTGTATTTATAGCATAGAAATGCATCGTTAAAAATAAATAAAACTAAAAA